>PVLA01000397.1:0-546899 GCA_004027455.1 Hydrochoerus hydrochaeris | reverse complement strand
ATGGTAACTGCAAATAGTTGTATATCTTTTTGGTACCATCATAAACTAAACTTAAAAATGTGATGGTGGGGCCAGGAATTTAGCTCAGTGGCTTAACCACTTGCCTAGCAAGTGCAAGGTCTTGAGTTTGATCCCTGGTACCAAAAAATAAAATAGAATAGACTAAAATAAAAATTTTAAAAATGTGATAATGAGGGAAGTATAGAAAGAAAATCCATGGACCTAAAGAAGATACATTTAACACATATAACTAAAATGGATTATTATAAATTACATGCATTTTAAAATTTCTACAGGCATACAAGGGGAAAAAGGCAAACAATATAGTAGAAAGGGACAACTGTTAGAAGAAGCACTTCACAGAGAAGAAAATCCATATGATCAAAAACCATGAGAAAGCCAGATGATGTGGAGACTGAGTAATGAGAGACAGAAATTAACACCTCGAAACTCTTTCAAACACACTACTTAACAACTTCTAAATCTTCTAGCCTGGGGTGTTGGTGGGGAGCTATAGCAACAAGAGGCCTCTGCAGGTGTCCTTGTAATTCATTCACACTGGTCCAGGAGGACAACAGCAGGAGCAGAAAGTGCGACACCTGCTACTCCCTTCAACAATAGTGGAAAATCCTAAGAATAATGAGGCAGTGTTTTTAATTTCTAATGGAGAATTACACTCAATCTGTTTGATTTATATTCAGGCTGTAAATTTAAATTTCTTCATATATAATCACTTTTACCAAGAGTCTGGGACTTAAAACAATATTTAACAACAACAACAACAAAAAAAGATGCATCCCGTACACATCCAGAGGTGAACACCCACTCATCCTGGTACCTTTTCCTGGGTCTCAAACCCCATCTTCCCCTCATCCTCTTCTCAGTGACAATTGCTTATTTCTTTCCTGTTTTATTTCATTCTCTGGGCTTCAGTGGTGCTAATACTACTTGTGAGAATGCATTTCATGGCCTCAGGTCCGACAATCCAGGTCCCACAGCTGCCAGCGCTTTGTCTGTTTCAGGGCTAGTGCAGAACCTATTAATCTTTCAGCTAGTATTTGTTCATTGATTCTCAGACTCTGCAGTCTGGGCAACTTCTGTGATACATCTTCACAGATAATATGTAGGTTGTTTTCTGCCCAAACCGCTTCGATTGACACACCTCAAACCCTGGTTCACTAAGATATCAAGGTGACCACTGGACTGAGTTAGAAGTCCAAGCCAGGCTTAGTGGCATACCCTGGTAATCCCAGTGCTCAGGAGACTGAAGTAGGAGGATTGCCATGAGTTTGAAACTAGCCTGGGCTACACAGTGAGTTCAAGGCCCGTTTGAACTGCATAGTGAGACGCTGTCTCTAAACAACAACAACAACAACAGTAAAAGTCCAACATGTTAGGCTAATCTCATAAAGAAAAATTTCCAGTCTTTAAAGTCTTTGACAAATTTGTTTTAACTTTCTGGACCTCAGATTCTTTGTCTACAAAATGAAGGTGCTGTATCAGAGCTGCTTACCCCATAGGATCATGACAAGGATTAAATGAAAAATACCATGTGGAAAAGTGGTCAAAATTTTAAAAGATGCCCAATGTTGTGGCCTATGCCTATGATTTCAGCATGCTGAGAAACTAACGTAGAAGGACCGTGAGTTTGAGCCCAACATGGACCATTTAGCGACTCCGTGAGACACTGTCTTAAAATAAAATATTAAGAAAAATGCTTGAGATGTAGCTTAATGTGAAAACTCTCATTCAATTCCCAGTCCTACAAAAACAAAAACCAACCAACCAACCAAACAAACAAACAAAAACCCTAAATGAACACAAAATAAAACAAAAAATGAAACAAAAACAAACTTTAAAAGACTATCCAGAGGGTGCTATTGATAATATGCTCTTTATGAGCAGGGACATGGCCAACTAGGGGCAGTGACAAGATTTCCAGTTCCTCCTAGGAAACATTCTTTGTTCTGACAATGTCTGTCTTTACTATAAGAAATAATTTCCACTGGTCAAACTCCCTCCAGTAGTTAGCATGCTGATCAAAAGAGTTCTCTTAATATTCTTTTTAAAGTTCATTTTTCAACCAATACAGAATATCTTAAAGATTGTACTTGGTTGTTGGGCACTGTTATGATTTACATCTAGATGTGCTCCCAAAGCCTCAAGCGCTCAGAGGCAGGAATTTTGGGAGGACGCTCATAGGATGCTACACTCAGGGGTGGATCAGTCCACTAATGAGTTCATAGCTGAATGTGCTGTTTGGAGCTGGGACCTGGTCAGAAGCAGTGAGTCACTGGAGACGTGATCTGGAAGGGTGCATTTCCTTCCATGACTCCTTCCTTCCCTTTCATGGCCATGAGGTGAGCAGCTTTCCTCTGCCCAGGGCTTCCAGCGTGCCTTACAGACCTGGAGCAGACAATGCAGGCACCTAAACCTCTAGAACATTAGCCACAGTAAACCTCACTTCCTTTAAGGGTTGGGTATTGACTGTTTTCCCCAGTGATGCAGAAAATAATGACTAAGACAGATACTATGCAACATTTCAGTGTGTGTATCCAGGGTATAGCATTTATATTACAATGAGCATGTATATTTCCTTAAATATTTATAATTTCTTCACAGTGAAAACATTCAAGATCCTTTTTTCTAGGTTTTTGAGACACACAGTAACATTGTCATTATCTATAGCTCCCTTATGGTACAATAGCTCACCAGAACTTCTAACTCTTTCTAACTCCACTTTGGCATCTATTTATCAACCTCCCCTCATCTTCTCCTCAGCATAATCCACTCAGCCTCTGGTAATCAGCCTTGGAGTCTCAACTTCTTTGAGATCAGCTTTTTTAGGTTTCACATATGACATATATTGTGTGGTACTTGCCTTTCTGTGCCTGGCTTTTTTCGCTTAAGGTAACAACCTCTACTCCTACGCATGCTGCCTTGAACGACAGAACTTAATTCTGTTTTAATGGCTGAGTCATATTCCACTGTGTGTGTATGTAGGCCATATTTTCTTTTGAAATCCATACTGTGGCTCTTGTGACTAGTGCCACAGGGAACATGGGAGTGCAGATGTCTTTTTGACATACAATTTCATGTTCTATCACTACTCTAGACAGCTTGGCAGAAGCTCTTTTATTCTGGTTATGTAACTTGAAGAATTACATCAAATGCCATCCTTTCATCTATTAGCACCTTTCTATTGGTAACAAGTCAATAGAGTATTTTCACCAGGCACATTTCTATGCTCACCCTCACACCTTTCCTCCACCTCTCCCTCTCTGGCTAGAACACACTTTGCTCCACTGTATAGATTCATTTCCATGGGTGCTCTGCCATAAAAAAATCTGTGCCCACACATCTTTGGTTCAACAAAAAGTGATAAAAAATATTATGCCCAAAGCAAATTTGTGAACAGGGTATTATGTTAACACATTAAATAGTACACACTCCTTTAGTTTTGAGCTGCATTTGTCAGCATTTATTCCAATTACATTAGATTTGGCATCTATCTATCTATCTATCTATCTATCTATCTATCTATCTATCATATTAGCCTTTGATGGATTGTAAACATGTGATTGGTAGGAATCCTGGGGATTCCTTTTATTAAAATGAAGAATCCTTACCACTAAGTTATTCTAGTCCTATCATTAGCATGTTCTTTCTAAAAATTTATTTTGAAGAAAAAATTTCAAAGCGAGATAGAGAATAACAACAGTGAATACATTGTGTATTGTTATCTTTAACTTACTCAGAGTATAAGATATCTGCATTTAATTGTCCAAACAACATTTTGTTTTCAATGAACTAAGAGAAATTAGTAATATAACCATCTTAACTACTATATATATATATATATATATATATATATATATATATAATTTCTTTCAGCTTCTTATACCAGGGAGACAATATGATCATTAACATTGAAATGGGTTTTTGTATAAAGGGTATGTGTGGGTGTATAATATTTCCCTCCCCCCATTTCACTTTTGAGTTACTACCCCTATAAACACATAAGTGACAAGTATTGAACACAGGTCCCACCTCTAATGTCATCAGAGAGGTCTCTGGAGTGGAGGGAGAATAGGCTATCTAAGTCAGCCCTGATCAGTGGGTAATCACAGTCATATGAGTTGCAGTTTCTCTCTGGAGAGCAGAATTATTCTGTGAGTCATTTCCAGAGCTTCTGAAGTGGCACTTCCTGTTAGAAATCTATTGTGCTGAGGTTAGATGTTAGCATCGGGCCCCTGTGGAGGAGACATGCGGGGTTAGAGAGCACACTCCTAGGTGTGGGAGCTGGAAGGAATAATTGATCTGACATTCTTATTTCATAGACAGGAAACTGAAACTCAGAAAGATGTGTCCGGGGTCAGATCCAACACTCCTATTTCATAGACAAGGAAAGTGAAACCTGAAAGATGTACTTAGGGTCACACTCCTAGTTAGAGGCAGTACTCTTCGGGTGCAGGGCTCTCTTCTTATTCACTGCTTTGGTTTCATTTAATGAATTTTTAATCTGTACAGACTGTGAAATCAGCCAGATCTTTGTCCCACCTGTTTGAGTTTACAGTTTTGCTTATCTAAAAATAAGGGTAATCTGTACTTTGCAGCATTATTGAAGTAATTCATGTTAATGTATGGAAGTGCCAAGTAGATGAAAACATTATTGGTATTATTCTAGGTGATTAGAGTGGAAAAATTGCCAGCTCTTATTTTAATGTAACTTGCACTTTCTAGAGCACTGATTTTATAATCAAATTTGTGTGTGTGTGTGTGTGTGTGTGTGTGTGTGTGTGTTGGAGACAGGGTCTTGCTATGAAGTTCAGGTTGACCTTCAGCTCACCTTGTAGCCCAGGCTGGCCTCGAACTCACAGCCTCAGCCTCCTGAGTGCTGGGGTTACAGGCATGCACCGCCATGCCTGTCTCACAATTAAATCTTTCCTCCTCTGATCGGCTTTGGGCTATTTGTAGATTCAGACCAACTTGGGAGTTAAGTGGACTATTGTTTTATTTTAAAGCATTTCTAGTCATCCAGTAATCAGGTTGTGGTTGGGGAATTCTGAATTGTCTCTAGTCTCCTTTGGGAATGAGGGCTAGAAGAAATAGATTCTATGTTCTTAACTTAATATTTCAAGAGCAACTTCAGTTGTCTGTTTAGAGAGAGAACCAGGCTGGCACGGAAGAGGACTGAGGGTCCATGCGCGGGGTGAAGGTGGAGTAGTACTGCAAGGGAGAGGACAGCCTGCCTGAGCGCGGTTCCAGGGGAGGTGAGTAAGGATATGGTGATTCGCAGATTCAATAACTCAGGGGAATAAATAATCAGTGGCTCCTCAGGGTCTGGTCCTTTGTTTGAGAGTGAGACTTCCATGGTTCTGCTGATCTTAGCAGGCCGAGGATGAATAGGGCCATTGCAGACAGGAAGCTGGGATCTGTGAGTGCACACACATGTACACATGGTGGTTAGTTTCAAACTAAGAGCAAGATTTGTGCAAACCATCTCCCTCTTTAATATTTTTCCTGGGAAAAGGGAGTGACAAGTGTCACCTTGTTGGGTTTGCAGGTAGCGAGGAAGAAGTGTTTATGGAACATCTGAGAGCCTGCAGCTTGGCAAAGGAAGGAGTAATAAAAAATAAGTCAGAAGGGAGACAGAGTTCAGCTTCCACTCCCTGCTGGTGCGGGGTTGAAGGTCACAGCTGAACAGTGCGGAACAGAGCTGGCTGACTGGACCTTGGCTCCTGCTCATCCCATCCACAAACAGATGAACTCAGTTTCCCAACTTACTGAAGTAGCCCCTTCTCTGCTATTGGTAGAAAATGAGGAAAAACAAAGAAGACAGGAAAAACACTGCACTCGGAAATGAAACGAAGCACAACAAAACAAAGCAAAATGAACTAGAAAAATAAACGGTCGGAAACAAAAGTGAGGAAAGCAAGCCCTTGCGAGTTCCAGCATTTTGTACCGTGGTCCATCCTGGAATTGAACTGAGTTGAGTATGACCCACATGTGACCCAACGCATCTTTACATTAATATATTATAGATGTGACAAATTTCAGCTGGAAAGAACCATGACAATCATGCAAAGCTACCTGTTTTACAGATGAGGAATCTCGGGTCCAGAGAGGCAGACACAGCACAAGGTGAGGCTCACTCAGCTGGAGGAGGGCAGCGCTGAAGCCACCCCCTTCTACCCCTTCGGGGCTCTCCTTGGCATCATTTTGGTTCCAGGCATGCAAAACTCATCAGGTGTTTGTCCTTCTCTGTCCCTCTGTTCACTCCCTTTACCTCTTTTTACAAGTAGAGTGGCTCCTGCTTGCCGAGAAAGAAAAAAGGCTACTGAAGCCAGAAGTGAAACCAAGGATAGGAGGGATGCTCGCTCTTCTCAGTCTCGGAACTGGGCTCTTCGAACAAGATTTGAGTGACATGACCCAACACAACCAGCATAGCAACGTTGGCCCCTGACTCTATGAGCTGCAATTTGCTTTTCCTAACAGTTTCCAGTTTAATCTTTTGACTTGACTGTTTCCAGCTTCTCTTGATCTCTCTCTCCCTCTCTGCTTCCTATTCCTTCCCATCCTATTTACCATGTTCAGAACCTTCTGTTCTCTTTTGGTGGCTCCCATGTCTGCAGTTGAAAGCCCAAGCTCCTTACTGTGTATCCAAGGTCCAGGAAAGGTGGGTTTATTTATCTTATAGTCATTGGGATTGTATTGAAATGCTTCTCTAAAACATTGCAAGCAGCTGAACTCAAAACAGCTCTGCTGAGGATCACTCTATAGTTTATTTAAAAAGAACCATGAATCTTTTGCTTTTTTGTGGGGGGCACAGAATCTTGCTGTGTAGTCCATGCTGGCTACAACTCACAGCAATCTGCCTGCTTCAGCCTCCCTGGTGTTGGGATTACAGATGTGTACCCTTAAGTCCAGCTGTCTTAACTATTTAAGCAAAGGTGAAATTCAGCATCCTCAGGGATGTGGTGTAGGCATGTCATGAGTTACACTTTAAACACTCCATTTACAATAGTGATTATCCTGCTTTTTGACTAGGAATAAACCCTGTATATGGGCTAGGCTGTGATAAGTACATTTCACTTTTTAATTTATTCATTTCCATTTACTCCTCCCCCACCCCATTTGTACTAGGAAAGACTTGATATCCCTGATGCAAAGAGGGGAAATCACCTTACAGTTCAAATGTGACCCCCTGTATACAGATTAGGCCTGTGAGATTGGTGCGGGTGGGATCTATTGGTTAATGACTTTGTGATTATGCCTCTTGCCACCAGTTTCTGGAAACTGGGGACAAATCAAATGGCTTAGAACTGAGAAACAGTCAGCTCTTTATGTGTATTTTTCCTTCTTTCTCTGGTGGCACTGGAAATTTTACCTAGGGCCTTTGCACTGAGCTACATCCCTGCCCCCGCCTCCTTTTGAATATGAGACAGGGTGTCACTGAGTTGCTAAGGTGCTTGGGCTGGACCTAAACTTGCAGTCTAGCCTTAACCTTCCAGAATACTGGAACTAGAAGCATGTGCCAGCCCGCCCAGCTTTATGTATCCTTTTTAGTCACAAATCCTGGACTCCAGTGACTAGTCTCTCAATTGGGGGAAATGAGATGTGCCTTAACTTCTCATTTCCCAGCAAATGTCCCAGCACCTTGCATTCTAATGTCTTTAAGAGAATTATTTTTAAAAGAATGGTTTCTCTCTCTCTCTCTCTCTCACTCTCTCACAGCTGTTGATGTGATTTTCTTTACTCTCTCACTCAACATTTCCTTAATACTTACTCTCCAGTCCATCAGCAAGATTAACTTTAGAAATCTGAACAAAACGGGCTTTCAAGTTACTTGCCTTTCTTTCAAATCCCCATTCTGTTTTGTTTCATAAATATCTCGTCTGCCATCAGTTTTTGCATTACAGCTTATTGCTTTTCCTGCACTTCTTGCTTCGGGGCAATAAACAATCCTAACCTTCACTGAAAGAAATAAATTCCTGGCACATGGGAATGTATCTTGAACTTCTAGAATATTAATTTTATTTTGAGTCTAGAGATGCCATCTGCATTGCTGACACTTTAGGGAAGATGTTTCCTGTGAACCACTCACAGGAACCGTGAGGGTCCAGGTTTCTGTGTATTGAAGTAGTACTACATTACATTGGGTGGTCAAGCCTGTAATTTTGTTTTCTTGACAGTTACATGACAAAAATTCAAGTTATTTTATTAAGAAAATGAATCCAAACCACCAGTCTTGAATATAACTCTTTAGACAATTGGTATTTTGTACTGCTTTTATTTTAAGACTGGGGCTCCTTTTTTTTTCTTTTTTTTGAGAGTTCCAGTTTTTTTTTCCTCCATGGTAGCATTGAGTTTTTAGACTACTTGTTGAATGAATGAATGAATGAATACAGAACCATTATTTCTCTCTGTTATAGATGGAATTATTGAATGCTAGAAAAGGTATGACTTGCTCCAAGTCCCACAACAAATCTGTGCCCCTGGGGGTCTAAATATGTGTTAAAACATTGATGGGCCTGCGAGGTGTTCTCATTGTTCTCGCTCGCTGGCTCGCATGGGACACCCTAGGGTTGTCTGTTGCAGAATCTAAAAATTGTGACTGGTAGCACAGATAGGAAGGACTGTGGTGTCAGAAGTCATGTCATCTCTGACCTTAGCCCTCACTGGCTATGAGAACTTAGGCAAGTTGTTTGAATTCTCTAATCTTCTCTTAAACGAAAGCAAAGATACTGACTTCATGTGATTAACATGAGTGTTAATGAATAAATGTGCATGATTGCTAATATCAGAAGTATTATAGTGCCACAACCTCATTATTCCTGACTTTAAGGATTCTTGACTCAATAACTTGCCATGTTGGAGTCACAGGTGTAAAGAGATGATGGTGTACTGCTCCAGTGACCGGTGACCCCTAGATTCTCAATGTACTGTGATGGTGCCATAGTACGCATATATAACGGAAGGTTTGCAGCTGAAAGGACAAACACAGGCTGTTTGCTAAGACAGTACTGAAGCAAGAAAGTCTTGCTCCTGTTTTGACAGTTAAATCCTATAGTGGCATGTTTTAGTTGTCTATATTAGGAATTTATTTCTGGCACACAGCCTATACTCATTCAGATATTTTCTTCCCCTGCTCTCTGATGTTGGAGTAAAAACTGTGTCAAAATCTTTATGACTAGGACAGAATCTAAAATCAATCTCAAAGTGTCTGTGTAGTTTTTTCCTGCTTCGAATAAGGATCACCAGTCAGCTCAAGGGGAAAATAAAAATAGTCAAATCGTGGCTTGATCTCTTAGCACTAACAATGCTGTCGGGTTAAAAAAATCCTTCTGATATATAATCTCTTCTACGTGCTGAAAATGAGTCACAGTCATCCCATGACTGTTTTCTGTATGAGTGATGCACAGATACAGTTTCAAGTGTCAGGGTACACACACACACACACACACACACACACACACACACACAGATTACTGACAAGGATAAATCAGACCCAGGTACACTTAGAGCAAGGCCAGACTGCAGCATTCCCTGATGTGGAATAAACAGAAGCAGCACAAAGCACAGAGATTTTCCCCTTGCAGAAATAATTCAGCCACTTGGTTGGCCTATTTGTAGTTGGCAGAGAAGCTGCAAGATCTACCTGATTCCCCTAAAGGGGACTCACATGTAGCTAATTAACATGGCCTGTGAGTTAAGTAGTTATAACATTTTCAGAGTAATATTCTAAGAGATGATAGGGACCGCACAGAGACTAGATAACTCTCTATTTTTAACAAAAAGAATTTGTCTATTTCACTAGAGAAGCAGAATGAGCAAAACCCTTTATTTGGAGGGCACAATTATTCTAATAATCTGATGGGAGTTCTTGCATGGAATTCAAGTGAATTGTATTATCTTTACTGATTGGTACATTTCATGAGATTTTACTGTTGAACTCCATTAATCCTAATGGATCACAGGTTATCTCCAATCAGTCATTTTGTTTGCTTACTCTCCTAATATTAGAAAAGGAATAAACTGGGTAGCATTCTTGAACACCTCCCATTGTATGTGGGTATCCTGCCATCTGATATACAAATCAGTCATTTGGGATTTGCAGAGTTGGCTTGGTTCTGCAGACCAGGTCACTCTTGATAGACCTGGAAAAATAAGTTTCTGTATTTCATAAGCTCAGTCAGCCTGTGAAACAATAATGACCCTAAAAACCATTCCCAGAGAAGCCAGTTCTTAGGTTTCTCTTCCTGTTCCTTTCTCTCCTGTCTCTTTTTAATGTAATCTTTACTGAAACAACCTATTTTTGACTTACTGTAATTTCTCAGTAGTAATTTAAATGGAAAATTTGAACACTATTGACTTTAAAAAATCCTGTCTGACCATAAACTTTACAGTAAATGAAATGCATTGTGCTGATGAGTTCAGACAAAGTGGCTTGCCCTGAAGCAGAAATGGTTTGGGAGTTTTCTTTCTCGGCCATTATCAATTTTTCTTAAATCAACCCAATGACCCAGTTTCTGATATCTAGGATTACAAGTCTAATACCTGACACTCTCAGTGAGTTTTATGCTGTTCTCAAAGTAATGGGAGCCACAGATCCTGTCCTATTTCTTTTGGGCACACTGCTTTTTGTGGTGATCATTACCTGCATGATGACCTTGATATATATAAGTGCCCTCCAGACCAGAAATATATTAAATGCCTCCCTGACCAGCTTCTTAATGTGACGGATGGACAGCAACAGCACAGGGATAATGAATTCTTATTCTAAACAAAGCCCTGGAATGATCCTCTGAATACAGTGCATTGGTCATTTCCATGCAGGGAATGGGATGGGCTATGTGAGTGCAGGAATTTGAGAGTAAGAAAATGCTATTATTTCTTCTTAGGCAACAGTAGTTTGTTGTGAAGGGAAATGCACTGGACTGAGGCTCTGGGAGTCTGTTCATAATACTGCCTTGAGCTATACAAACCTGGGCAAATGGCTTTGCCTTTCTGGGTCTCGGTTTCCGCTCTCTTAAATTGAGTGAATGAACTTAGATCCTTTTGGATATGCATTTGATGAAGGCTGGAGGAGAGATGGCCAGAGAGAGAGAGAGAGAGAGAGAGAGAGAGAGAGAGAGAAGTAAGAGACATCATTCTCAGAAACTTGAATATTCACAGACTAACTTGACTATGTGGTGAAATTAAAGACCAGTAGCTTAGATAAAATATTAGAAGTGGGCAAACGGGTAAAAAATTTAGCCTTGTGACAAACAAGCCCAGAGCCCTGGAGTCTGAAATCCTGTCTCTGATGTGTTTTGTGCACAGGCTGCTTCATCTTTTTGAAGGCTCCCTCACGTAGAAAATGGAGAGGCTGTGATCATTTATATGCAAGCAGGAGCAGCATATTATTTACAGAACCGCCAGAGATTAAGATGCCTTCTGTTCAGCCTGTGCTCCTGTGATCTCTGGCAGTCTGAAGTAGGAGGCAGGGGAGGATGTGTGAGGTGGGGGAAGAACGCCACGTCCAGGTCAGGTATCCTGCTTTTCTGCATTTCTGAAAAGAACACTGCCATGTACAGGCAGCCCAGGATGTTAGCTATCACCTGACTGTACTGAAGGAACTGTGCTTTCATAGTAACGAAAATAGCAATGAAAAACTTGGAACTTCATGAATAATCACACTGCGTGTTTCGCTGGATTACACTCAGCTGACGAATAAAATCCCTGAGGGCAGCACAGCTAAGACAGAGAGCTATGAACCCAGAGGATGCACTAGGCTCAGTCCTTATACCGCTGCTATTGTGCCTTGAGTGTCTGTGTGATCCCATTAACCCTGGTGCTGTCCCCACAGGTCACTTAGGATCATTTATTTGCAACTATCCTAATACTAGAAAAAGAATAAACTGGGCCACATTCTTGGGCAAGTCATTTAGTGTTTCTGGATTTTAATTACTTCAGTTTCAAAACATAGAGGCTGAGATGATTGTTTCCCACCAATTGTATGTTCAGACTCCTTGGTCATGGTGTCTTCAATGAAGTCTCAGATGCAACAGTCTTCCTAGAATACTCTGCTCGAAGGACGAACACCAGGGTAAATGAATGCGTCCGCCCAGTTGCCTCAAGTCTCTTCAGAGTCCTTCCAATATGACCTATCGATCAAAGCCAGCTAAACACATCAGCCTGCATCTCTGTCACTGCTGTTCACATCACCGTCGTTTGCTTATGCTGTTCCAATTCCTCAACAGCTTCCTCTCTCATTTACCACCTGAGAAAATATTACACACCCCCAGAGTCCAGCTGTAATTTCCTCTGTGAGGATGGGTTTTTCTCTGGTCTCTCCTTGGAGACTCCTTCAGGTTGTAGATGTGTTGTTGTATATATAATTAATGGAGTATCTTTCTGTCTGCCAGGTGACTTACTGGTGGGGACCATATGTTCAGTGCTAAACTAGACCTATGTGTATGATAAAGAAATGGCATAATTCTGTGTTTCTTCAACAAACTGCAAAGAAGGTGGTTTTGGAAGCATAATGGGCCCCCAATCAAAACCTCACATGATAGGCACATTGATCTACTGGGATTCCATGCCCCTGCCGAAGTTAGAGCGGACTTCTTGTAGAAGCTTCCAGGAGCTGATTTTAAAATCACTAATCTCCAATTTCATTTTTTTCCCTCTCAAAACACTTAGAAGCTGGGCAATTCCTCTGATCTGTTTTAAACCACATGGATGGATTTCATCTGGAGGAGGGACCAAAAGTAAATTCTCTTTGTCTGCATCAGTTGGAGAATTAGGTATCTTGCTCATCACTTCAAGAAATATGTCTCAGTGGAGGAGCAATGCTATTGGTGTTTAGAGTGTAACATTTTCCTAATTTTTCAGGATTGTCCAGTTTAGTGCAGTGTATTTCATATTCCTTATCCCAACCCACAAAAATCCAGTAGTCATCCCTTCCATGGCAGTGAAAATACCCCTCAGTGGGAGGGTGTCATACTACATTGAGACTCATTATTTTGAGAAGCCAGGAGGCTATCCATATTTTAAGTACCATTTTCTGGACTTACAGATTTAGATTCAAGATTTTCTTAATCCTAAATATATCGGTTTTGCTGTCACCTATAGTTCAGGGTTGGATGTCAGCGATTTGAGAGCTGTTTTTGACTAAGAAGGACTGAAAATTCATCCTTTACTTTTGTACTTTACAGCTTACAGGTAACTTTAAGGCCATCTCACTGGTCTTTTTGTGATGAGAGGAAGATTCTTTTCTTCCTATTTTAAGATAAGGAAACTAAATCCTGAAGAAGTTGGATGGTGTTAGCTCATATTTCAGTCAGTACATTTTGAAGCTGAGATTAGAGAACAAGTCTTCTGAATTCTAGACCGTTTCACTCCTCACAAAATAGAGACAGAAGCTGAATTATGCACTCTATAATTGTCTCTGGAGCTGGTAGGATATGTAGCTAGTTTACCAAACCAGAAACTAGAGCTAAAAGAATATATATATATATATATATATATATATAAAATTTGGCTACTGTCACCATTCTCTGCTAGTAATAAATACCTATTAGCAACTTTAGCACACAAAATCCACAGAGACAAAGATGAGTACTATGGTATATTGAATTTGTGACTAATTTGGCAACATAGGTTTATATCTTCTGTCTCTCTCTGTCTCTCTGTCTCTGTCTCTGTTTCTCTCTCTCTCTCTCTCTGTCTCTCTCTCTCTCTCTCCCTCTCTGCATTAACAACCCTTTGGATTATTAGATTATTTCTTTCTACCTTAAACACCACGTCAAAACCCTGCAGGCAAAAACCAGCAGACTCCAGCAAACAATGAAGATGTGATGGGATGACTTTGTTAGTTTTACAAGGTGCTGGATCCTGCACCAACATTCATGCATTTCTGGTGATGCAGCTGTCCACACTTTCTAGGAAAAGATAGCAGAGTGGCCCACACTGCATACAGCAACCTGCAGAGCACCAGAGTTCAATGCTGAGCCACTGGAACAAATGGTCAATGGCATTCAAGGACAAGAACCATCTGATTGAAAAATACATATCCTTATATAGCATAATTAGAACCATGGATCCAAGTTCTAGTCATCTTCTTCATTGCTCTTGTAGCCATAAAAGGGAGGTAAAATAGGAATTCCAGAGAGATAGGACTTGTGTGTTATGTGGCCTATAAGTGACACATTATTTGAGAGACTCCTGGACTTCAGAGAGACAGTGTAGCATGGGGGTTAAAAGCACAAAATTATTAGCTACATGAATTTGGACAGGTTATTTAACTACATTGAATATTCTCATTTGTAAAATTGAGGAAATAATCTTACACTGGTCACTATAAGTGTAAATAAGCATGAGCTATCACTATAATTACTCTTTTTGTTGTTACCAGGTGACATATTAGCACAAGTATCAGAGCTTCCAATAAGTAACAATATAGAAATAGGAACTTTGTTTTTATTTTGATTATATAATCTCATTGAGGCAAGAGTACAGACTATTCAAGTCCCTGCTCATATTTTATATATTTCATATAACTGTAGAATGTTACAGCTTCTATGAACTAGAACCGCATCTAGTTCAAATGTCCTGTTTTAGAGGTAAAGATGCAGAACGTAAGAGGAGATAAATTCTTGCCCAGATTCTTGTTAAAAGGATTCTGGTGTTCTATACTTTTATTTTTTCTGGTTCATGTTCCTCCCATGAAATTTCTACCTGTTAATTTTTCTTGACCACTAGTTCTTTCATCTGAAAGTGCAAAGAGAAATAATCTAAAATCTAAATACTTTCAGTTTCTTACTCATAGGAATTTTTACTAAAAATTTTTACTGAAGTCTGGCTGAAGAAGCTAAAAAACAATGGCTGAACAAATTTTCATGACTAATGCAAAGACGATGATGTGAAAAAAATGCACAAGAGTGGGAATGAGAGAGACACTGCAGCTTTCCTTCTGTTTCTGTCACTAACTTGTGTGATGTTCTTGCTCTCAGTTTCCCTGGTTGAAATGTGAAGGTTAACTTATATGGTCATTACAAAATATCAGCCTAATCCTATAGATATATTTTGTATAGATATAGTCTCTGATAAACAACTAATGAAGACAATGATAACGACTATTTTGTCAGCAAAATGTTCAAACACTTGGGTGCAACTGGTTTTCACCTACTGATTTTTTATAAAAACAATTCAAAGAGTGAAGAGGCTATAGAAACTAGTTTGCTTATTTGTAAGTCAGTTTATTGGGTTGGAATATTTTGCCCTGGGCCAATAAGAATCATTAATTCTGAGCATTTGCTTTTGCATGCTAGAATAGAATGATTTATTTTCCTTTAATTTTTGTCAGTAATCACAAGTTGGAACTTCTGAAAAAGAGGCCTATTTATTCCTAGAAAAGGGTAATATTCTGTGACCTTCAGACTTTCTTTAGCCCTGTATGTGTTTTCAAACTAATGTATACCTTTCCCCCCCTGCATTTAGGAACAATAGCAATTCCTGCCACTAACATAAAAGCTGATCAAATGTCCACCCAAGAAAATTCCAACTATCTTTTTAAAGTAAAAGTGGAGGAGAAGATGCAAAGCCCTTTAATCTCTGAGTTTGTAAGGCTGCCTCATTAAGGTAAAATTTGAGATCCTGGGATTGATGTGTCTCTTTTTCTATGAAGGAAACAGCAGGACATAATTGTCATAATAATCTATCTTGGACAGCTCTACTTATGCCTCAAGAGAGGCTAAGAGTGTGGTTATTGGCGAAAGATTTAATGCTATATGTTTGTCTACTATTCTATTGTTACTGGAAAGCACCATGAGGAATGTTAATTTCTTGGTAGAGTTGGCTAGATGAGTGTATGACATGAACTGATCTGGAACAATGATCTGAATTCAATAAATATTTATTGAACACCCATGTGGCAGGTTATCAAAGTGCCAAATACCCTTGACCATTGTATTTTTTGTATCAGTAAAAGACAAGTTGTAATGACATTGATTAAATGGATGATTGCATGCTACGAGGATGGGTGTCAATGCTACTTTATCAATTCTTTTTGTTTCTTGGGATATAAAACAAGAGAAATACTTTAAGCCACAAGACAGAGATAATTGAACTCTTTAAATCTCTAAAGAAATGGATTTTCCCTTTTTCCAAAATCCAGGTCTTTCTATGAAATAAAAAAGTTCCAAGTGAATAAACTGTGACTCCCAACAAAAGATGCTTATTATTAAAGCTAGCTTGATCTGCTGGCAGCCAGAGTTGACAGTCTCACTAGTTTTCCCTTCAGGAATATAATGCCATATGTAACAAAGGCCTGAGAATGGCATACTTGACCTGCATCAGAATGAAGTGCATATTTCAGCTGACAAGTTACCACTGATGTCTTTGTGGAGACTTAAATTCTTAAGAATGAAAATGGCTTTCCAGTGATCTTGGAACCAGAGAGAATATCTGGGCATACTCAGATGCTTTGCTAGTGAGTACATAGATACACACATACATGCATGCATGACACATAAGATAGATAAGATGACTTGGGTTTTTAAGATGAATAATTACCACAATAAATAACAATTAAGAATCATCTGATAGAATAGGTTCATTTCTAGACATTTCCTACAATGTCTCAGTATTGTTTGCTTTTATGCTATCAGAAAAAAAATCCATGTGTCAAGTGGGAGCCAGTAAGTAAGCCATGGCTGCATTTGAAAAGCCCTCCTACTTGAGGCATAACAGAATGGAGTAAGATGTAGGAGCAGGCACCAGGCACCAAGCACCAGGTTTGGGAGCAAATGTTAGCTAGGGTGCACAATTATTCATAATCCTAATAGATTTTACTTAGTAAATAGATGGTATAAAAACTCCTATTTAAAGCCAGACTTCTTAATGCAACATTGATAATTCAGTTAAATTATAAATTTCACTTTATTTTGGGTTAATCAATACATTAAATAAAATATTTTGTTTACATTAATTTATTAGATGGGTAGAAGTTCATTTCAATTAGTAATTGTAGAAATTTTTCTTTGAAATTACACCTTTCATCCACTCATACTGAGAAATATCCATAATACATTAGTCTATTCTTTCTGAATTTCTGCTATCTTGAAAGGATAATTATTGAAAATTAAAACTATTTGTTAAAAGGAACAAACCATTTACACTCATAAGATAGCATAGTCTTTTGAGAAGGAATTGTTCAAGGTTAAATAACTGAAACCACAAATTATGAACAGTGGTTTAATTAATAGAACCTAACTAAATAGAAATCTCAACAATAAAAAATTTTAATTCAACATTCCACTTTTCTTTTGGGTATGGTGATATATACCTATAATTCCAGCACTCAGGGAGACCAAGGCAGATGAATTGCAAGTTGGAGCCCAGCCTGGACAATTTTGGAACTTAGTGAAAGCCTGTCTCAAAAGTAAAAATAAAAAGGGCTGGGAATGTAGCTCAGTATAAAGGCCCTTGGTTCAATGGCCGATCTCCTCCCCTCCAAAAATTCACTTTTTAATGAAATAAATGAGAATAAAGGTAAAATACATTCATATCAAAGATCAAAAACAATCAGAAAGACATTTGATTGAAATTACCCTATTTTTATTTAGATTATAAGGAATAATCAATAATTGCAGATTTCATCACGCCTTTTACAAAGTGCTACTATGTGCCTAAACTTTGAGACTCACAATTTTCAAGATAGTTATGGTAATTCTCTTCGATATTTTACAGGTGAAGGAATGGAGCTCTAAGGACTTTATAATGTGACTATCATAAGTGGTACACTAATTACTGATTGCAATTCTTGTATTTCTTTATATTATCATACTCTGCTTACTGAGACATGATACACATATGGGTGTACACACACACACATGGATGCACACACAGGTGCAAGCACACATATGTTACTATGTGATATATGAACTTGAATTCTGGGTAGGAACTTTCAGATCATTTCCAAGTATGAAATTCAGGAAACTAGCAAACCCCATTCAGGAAACATTGTACTGTATGATAAAATGGAATCCATATACAATGAGCCCAGGGCTACCAGCTTATTGAGCAAGACATGTGCTCTTCTTGCTAACTAAATCAATGTGGACAAATTTAGTTTTTGGAGTTACCAGGTACAAGGGACCTTTTCTCCTTTCTTGACAGAAGCTTCAAAGCAAGGTCTCAGGTCTTTAAATTCTTCTCAATGCTTGGTTCTTGGTTGATGTACTAATGTTTTTAGCATATCCAATAGAACTTTCTGTGATGGTGGAAATATGTCTGAAGTAACCAATAAGTAGCCACTAGCCCCACATGGTTATTGAGCACTTGAAATATAGTTAGTGTATCAGAGGTATTGAATTTTTAAAATCTTAACTAATTTAAGTTTTTAAATTTTCAGCTAATTTGAATTTAAATAGCTATATGTGACTAGTAGTTATCATATTGGATAGAATAGTTATAGACAGTTTGAAATTCTGGTGCACAGGGCACAGAACATCCCAGGAATAGTATCTTTGAAGATTACCTAGTGAGGATACAATAGAATTTATATAATTAATTATGAGCTATAATTTATTTGGTTCCAGAGAGGGATTGAAGTAGAATATTGGATTTAGTAATAAGAAGGCATATGGAAATTTTTAAGGAAGGGAGAACAAATGGAAAAATTAGGTTGTGGTAAATACTAAGACAAAGAGCTATACAGTGACATTTGAATTTTTAAAGCTCATGTATTGGAGCAGTATAGAACTATAAATTCAATATAAAACATCATCTTTGCCAAACAATTACTACAGAAATCCAATTAATGAAGAAAGAGCTGAAAGAAAAATAAAAAGAAATGTATAGCACATCAGGTTCTGCTGTATGTTAGAGTGACCTGTGTCTCTAGGACCATCTCCAATGAAGTTACCAACTTTAAAAAATCAGAAAGATTCCATGAACTGAAGGAAGAAGGGAATTATACAGTGCCTAACATGGGTAATCATTTCATAGACATTAGCACTTAGAATGATCCTTGTTTCTGGCTACATCTTTTAGTCACTATGAGTGTATGGGAAGCTACTTAATCAATTTTGGGAAAGTTATTTTTAGAAATAATTCATAGAAGAGGAATGATAGACAATATAGGGGTAAGTTGAGAAATGTCACAATAGTGCCTTTATTTGTGAATTGCTGTCATTGAGAAACTCATTGAGGAAGACTGGTCATATCTATCAGATATGTTGAGTCATACAACACTAGAATGATAGAAGCAGAGACAAAAGAGCAGAAAGAAAAAGTGGCTAGGATCACTGCTCACGTGTTGTGTTTGTGGTATATTACAAATATAGGTAAGTGATTCTGACATTTTTGTTAAAGATGATGACAGAAGACATCCCAGAAGAATATTTCAGTCATGATGGAGTAGTGGTAAGGGCACTGGCTCTGGAGTCAATTTAACAGGGTTAAATATGCCTTTTCACTCATGTGAGTTAGACCAATGATTGTCTTTGGGTTTCCAAGTTCTCCTTGTTACATAATGGAGTTGACTGGAACTTTAATATTATTAGAATAGCTAGAGCTCAAAACTCAATAGTATAACTCGGGATTGGAAAGCACATGTAGACTCTTGCCTTCTGGACTACCTAAAGCCTTTCTTTTCTTTCAGGAAAGCATGTTGGTTTAGACCCCTAACTCATTTCTGTAATCCCAGAGCTCAAGTTGTCTGAATGGTAGTATTACAAACAGCATCCCTCAAAGTAGTTAGGAGAGTGGCAGTGAATGATGGTGGATGAACAGATTAAAGAGGAAGGGTTGGAAGAGAGGGTAGTGTTTGTGAAAGAAAAGAGCAGATTCCTTTGTTATTCTCTTGTAAACTATTTAAAGATAAATACCAAAATGAGGGGATGAAAATGGCTTGGACTTTGGAGGAAAGCAGACTTGAGTTTGAATTCAGCCTTTGGATCCAAGATCCCTAATTTCCTTATATGTGTGATACATATGTATGTAACATTGTGAAATTTAAATGAGGTAATAATTCCTAACAGCTCGGACTTAATAAATATTCTTTTGACTTGGTCTCCCCAAATTGGCTTACTCTTTTCCCATCTTACCTATTAGAGACTGTTTAAAAAGACAAATGCACAGAGCTGCTTAAAAATCTGTGTCTACAAGATGTAAACAACGTGTGGTGGGGAGAGAAGGATGCAGAGAAGAGAAGAAAAAAGCCACAACTTGTAACAAAAAATCCTGGTAATTGAAGCATCTCCCCCATCCTTCCCTTTTCTTGTAGCCTTACAATTCTCCAGTTCCTGGAACCCACAGAAATGTTTATCAAAACAGCATCCTTAACTGCGTTTACAACACTTTGCCGACAGGCAGACTCACACACAGGCAGAAAAAAAGAATGAGACAACACCCGGAGTTAGCAAGCCAGATCCTTGCTTTTGCACCCAGAAGTGCCTGGAACCTCCCAAGCAGAGTACAGGGGAAGGCACAAAACCCTAAAAGCAGAGGACCTCTAAGTTGTTTTCTAGTTAAACACCAATCTGTCTTTCGGTGATTGCAGAGAACGCTGTCGGTTGATACGCCATCAGTTCTCCGGGGGAATTAGCTTTTCACCCCAGGCAACTTTCAGCACCACGGACAGCACCACCGCTCGCTTACGCCTGGACTCCCCGGTGCTAGCGTGGCTTCCAGATCCCCAGGGAGCCGGGCCATCCGGTGGCACTTGGCCAACTCGGGTCAGAGCCGGAGAAGTCTTTCCCCGTAACTGGTACAAGAACTCAGTGAACCGAGGATGAGGAGTGCAGGCGTCTATCTTACTTTCAATCGCAACATAAAATGCACACGGTGGGGGGCTCAGAAAAGAAGGGGTTCGGGGCCAGCTGCGCTACTCCAACCTTCCGCATTCGTGGGCCACTGGTGCGCTTGGGGGCGGGGGCGAGAGGACACCGCAGGGACAAACGGTGCGGAGACGGTCGCGGCCCGGGCCCCCCGCTCCGGGCTCTGGACGGGAAGCTCCGCGGACTCTCCTCCCGTCACGTCCTCCTCGCCGCCCCGGCTTGTAGCGGGTCTTGGGGGACAGATGCCCACGCGGCGCCCCAGCCCAGCCTGGCGCCAGGCTCGGCAGGAGTCAGACCTTTTGGAGAGTTTGCGCTCAGGTAGGGGAGCAGACGTTGCACACATCCCCTTTCTTGGGCTGCGGCCGGAAAAGCGTCTCTATAGTCTCGGGTCCGGGCCGGGAACCCAGCGGGCCGGGCAGCTGCGCGCCCGGGCAGGAAGGAGAGGACGGGCCCAGGCTGCCGAGACCTAGCGGCCCGGACACTGCCCAGCTCGCCCCTCGCCGCTGCCCCAGCCGCGTTGCCCCCGCCCCCGGGCAGCTCCCCGAATGGAGCCCGGCCTCGCACACCCCTGGCGCGAACCCGGCCCAGCTCGGGGCCAGCAGGCGACCCCCACCCCGCCGCCGACCAGCTCCATCCTCCTGCCAGGGAACCCCCTTCCCTGCGCGCCATGTTCCCGCTCCCCCTCCCTCTGGCTCCAGCTCCCCGGTTCGTCCCAGTCTCGGGGACCCAGCAGAGGCGCGGGGGGCCCGAAGGGGGACCGACAGTGATGGTGGGACCGTCACTCACCAGAGCGCTGGTGCCAGGGCTGGTGGCTGGCGGCCCACTTGCAGAGCAGGGTTGACTCCGGCTGTGCTACGAGGGGCAGGTGGGCGACGGCGAAGGAAAGCGGGAGGCAGCCGCTGCTGCTGAACAGCTCCTCAATTATTCCGACCGAACCCCCGGCCCCGCCCCGCGCCTGCCAGCACCCCCTCCAGCCCGCCTGTCTCCGCCCTCTCGGGGTCACGTGGCCAATCTAATCCCTTACGTTACCAGGTCCAAGCCTTGCACCAGACCGTTCTTTCCTACTCTACTGTTGGCCACTCATGGCTCCCAGGCCTTCTGGGATTCCCGTCGGGCCTACGGTACCCCGGGAGTGTGCAGAGTCAAAGGGGCCAGGAAACAGGGCAGCTCTCCGCCCTGCAAAGCAGGGCCCGGAGGACTATGCAGTCCGTGCTTTAGGAAAGCATCTGTCAGCAGCTCCATCTCTGCTGGACTCTGCCACCAAGGCCCCTGTCCTGCCCTCTGGAAACTTTCCCTCTCCTCTGCCTAGTAACTGCTCTTGAACTTCTTTCACCTGCATTAAGGCAAAGAAAAGATGAGAAGGTTAATTTCTCCTTTACTCCCAAAGAAAAGACCCAAGGCTCATGGAGGTCAGGTTTATCTTGGGGTTCACATCATCTAATGCTCTTCAAGGCTATCCATGGGTTTAGGGTTTGACAGTCCACTAGCAATTTCAGTCTGGATGACTTTTTCTCTCTCATTTGTGAAGTAACCACCTCACAGAACTGTTAGGAGAATTAGAAATCGTCGTACTTTTGAAATTGCTGAGCCCAGTTCTAGACACATTTGGAGATTAGTAAATGAGTTTCCTTCTTACCTTCCTTCTGTTAAAATAAATGCCAGAAAACAAAAATAATCTGCTGTGTCAGTAGAATGAAGGTATCTTTTTAGACATGGAAGGAGCTCTGTGTAAGGACAGAGTAGAGGAATAACAAGTCTAAACAGGGAGAGGAGAGACACAAGGCTTATGTTTTACATTGGTTCCTTATGGGGAATGTCACAGAGACATGCTGTGTCTCCAAAGGATATGGTCTGGATAGGACCAATTCAAGCATGATTGGCTTCATCACTGAATGGATTATGTAATGCATTGACTCTACTAGTTTGGATGGAAGTTATCTATATGAATTCTTGCACCTTTGCCCAAGCCCTCAAAATATATGGGATGAATGAAATAGAACTCTTTGGTTTAAAGACACTTTCAATGAACTTGCATTTGGGAAGAATACTGACTGATAGCTGCTTTTTAAAGTGGAACAGTACAAATTTAGTTCTAGATTGTTGACCTTCCCTGGACCCCATGGGTCTTGGGTTTTTCTCAGAAAGGTGACAAATCATAACCTGGACAGACTTGCTAAATCCACTTAGTTCAAGCTCATTAGTACCTTGAACCAGCATCCAGGCCTGAAGTCTTGAGACATAACCCTGAGTCAAACTTCTGAGTAGCCTGGATAGCATATCATATCTCCTGGGATCCTTAAAAAGTTATGAAACGGTGCAGAAAAAAGGCAAAGTTAAAGAAGCAGAAATTTGGTATGTTAGTACAGGCTCTGACAGTGACTTTTATAACCTTTGGTAAATCATTTAAACAGAGTCTCATCTTTAAAAATGGAAAAATAATGCCTATTTCCTTCTGTATTCAGAAATTGTATAAAAGAACTGAAATGCTCAGATGGGGTAATGCATGAGAAGCTACTGTAAAAGGTATTCAGAAAACAAATGAAATTTATTAATATTATGCACTGAGGAAAACCTCGAGTCTATTCTAGTTCAGATGCATTAAAATGGCAAGGAGAAGGGAAGATAGGATTTGTTCCAAAACAGCCAGCCACTAAAAAGTCAGTGTGGCTCTGTGAGTTTGCAAATGTATAATACCTGGAATTCAAGGGCTACAGCACTTTAAGACAGTTTCATCAGAAATTTCTCTAAGACTCTGAATAATTGTTTCAAACCAGTTTTAAATACCCAAGTCAACTTTACCCAGCAAAGGGCAGAAAAAGGAGTGGAGCACAGATCTTGCATAGATTGCAATCCAATGTTACACCTTAACAAGATTTCTTGATAAGCTTTCTCTTGGGTCCTTTCTTACTTACAGCCTTTTATCTTTTGTGTGTTGACAGTTGACTTTATCATAAGCCACTGAAAACACTTTCTTGCTATATGTAGCACATTAATGAACTAATAAATAGAAATAGAGTAAACAAAAATATAATCAAGAGTTAAAGCCACATACAGCAGGAACAATTGGCACAAATCTCATTTCCAAAGTTAAATGATGATATTATAGAATGACTGCTAATTAGCTCTTGAAAGGTACATCCTAGCTTTCCTTTTCCAGCAGGTGGAATATGAAAGCATTGATTGATTTATCTAACATATTCAAGACACTGAGAATACATATTTGAACAATTCAGAAGCCCCTGTAAAAGGCAGTGAGCTTGCAGTCTGGGGGAAGGAGTCAGACCCTAGACAAATAAACAAAACAATGACATAACTACCACAATAGAAAATGAAACAGCAATCTTATAGGTAAAAGGGCATCCCTTAGTTAAGTGATGGAGAACCAACATAAGCACATGTAGGTCCTAGGCACAAAACCGTCACTCTCCAAAGAAAGACAGAGTGCTTTTACTCAGAACCTTTTGGCAAAACTGTTCACTATGAGGGAAATCACTAAACTCTTTCATGGTTAGTCACCCTGGGTGGATGGTGATTAGGCCATGAGGGGACTGACCAGATACCTTGAAAACAATTGCTTATTTCTATCCAATAATTTACAATGATGACTGCATGATGCTTTCTTCTGGAAGGACTCCAAGCCCATCAGTGCCCTTGACTCTCTTGCCTCTGAGAAGATTCAAAAGCTGAGAACTGAAGACACTTCCTGACCAGATAAAGGTGGTCTGGAGCCCTCCAAAGACAGTACTAATTTTAGGCCAGATGAAGACAAAAAAGAAGGGATATAGCCAGAAGTTAGCATATCGCAGACACACATTGAAGATGTATTAAATAACCTGCTGCTAGGACTCTACCAACTGGACTAGATGTTTAATATTTACTCATGAGTGAATTTCCTTCTGGGTATCTAAATTCTGGGAGGAAGAAAGGGTTGCTGACCCAAACATGCCCATTTCATTCCTCAGTTTTCAAACAGATGTGGCACCCTCCCCATGCCTGCCCCAAGTGGGGTGAATAAAGTTGCTTAATGAGCAATGAGAAATTAGAGGTCAGGAATGTCAGATCAGTGGAGACCCCCGACATGAAAAGATATTACAATGAACATTTGTTTCCATTTATTTTGTGTTTTCTTTAAACACGTTTACTTTTCTAAATCAATGTGTTCTATAGAGGTTTCTATCATAACTTAGATAGAAGACTGGCATCACTTGCCATAAATTCAAGACAACCATTTAAACACGATGAGATAAAACAGTGCTGTTATAATCAGGCTAAATACTTTTGTCTTCCCAGCAACCTGAAGCTTGATTTTCCTTGTAAAAGAGAAACTAACAGCTATAAAGAGGTGTTAAAGACAGTGGTATCAAACTGAAACTTCATTTGCAAAGTAGTCAGAAGGATTGAAAGACACATTGAAAAAGACCACTCATTAATTATGGGTCATTTACTGTCAAGTGTAACTACCTTCAAAATCAATATTTCTCTACTTTTTTTAAAAAAATTTATTTTAAAGAAAAAAATGAGTTTCAAAATAGAGCAGTTACAACACCTGATACACTGCATATTGGTATCTTGTAGAAGTCATTCAGAGTACAGGACGTAGGCATAATATCCAAACAATATTGGCACAAAACATTCTTTTCAAGGAGCAAACAGAAGCTAGCTATACAAGTACCTTATCTATTTTGTACATACATAAAAATTTCCCTTTTAATCCATTCTTCCTTTCCACTATCACAGTTTGTCTTTTCTTTTGAACAGTTTCTTCCCAATTCACAATATCTTTTTATTTATTTATTTTTTCATACTGGGGCTTGAACTCAGGACCTTGCACTTGCCAGGCAGGCACTTATGCTGCTGAGCTAAACCCCCAGCCCACAATATCTATTGTACATTTTTTTATTTTAAACAGAAAAAGGAAAAAACAAAAACAAAAAAAAGGTCCAAACAAACCTAAAAAGCAAGGACAAAAGCAAAACAACAACAATAATAGCTATATAGGTTTTCGAAACAAGATGATAGGAATTTAACAACAGTTGTTATGCTGCATATTGTTATATTCAGAATAGTTGCTCAGGTTACCAGATACAAGAATAAAACAGAACAGTAAAATGGAGCAAAACATTGGATTTCAAAAACAAGGCAGAAGGAACCCCCACAGCTGCCACAGTGCGCGCTGCCACCCTCCAGGTAGATGCCCAGACCAGCAGTCCCAGGTCTGCAAAGTCAGGAAACAGCACAAGCACCAAGCTATTCCTTTCACCTTGGTTGCTATTGTCTCACCTTGAGCCCTCCGAATGAGCCAGTTTCTTGGAAGCTAGGGCATGCTCTTCTGCTCTCCCAGCCGGCACACTGGCTGGCTCAGGGAAAGGCATGCTTTGTCTTCTGGCTGAGTTTCCTCCTGATCCCCATGGTGGAACCTCTCTACTTTTCATATACATAGGAATTATCTGGAGGATCTCGTTAAAATGCAGAAATGGATTCAGTAGGTCTGGGTGAGATCCAAGGACTTACATTTCTCACAATATCTCCATGATACTGTTACTACTGATTCTTGGACCACTCTTACTAGCAAAGATTTAATGTTTCAGTGAAGGTATATGTCTGACACTGGGGGGAAGTGCCATCTTATTTTATTGATCAGAACAGTGAAGCTTTGCAGGGTGTCACTAACCTCAGATCCTATAGTTAGCTGATATAAAATCTAGAACTAAACATCACATTTCATAGGTCTCCTGTCTCATAGTCCAGTGCTCTATCTTGAAAGATTTGTAAGGTCACAATTTGCTTATTTGGATAAAACAACAATGATGAACAACAAGGATGTGAAAAATACCTTTTTACAAGACTGTAACATGGAAAGTGAAGATTTGGGTTGTGATACTCTACGGGTTATTCTGTGGCAATTATATACCTAAACTCTATAGCTTAAGAAAATAGACATTTCACATAATGTATCTACTGGGGTCTTTATGCATTCTATCCCAGCTAAAATCCAAAATGATAATTTTATGATGCTCTAACAGGACACTTTGGAGTTACCATAGTGAGCAAGACCAGGGCCAGAGAACCTTGCACCAAAAAGTAAATTTTCTGTCCTGGAAGTGATGCTTATCACTGCTGGCTGCTGATGGCCAGGAGCTGCTCGTAGGGCCCCGTTCAACTGCAGTCATAAGGAGAAAGAAGAATAAAACTTTTATCTGCCTGGGATGAGAAGAGAGTCAGAGACAGTGACTAGAAAAATGTTCCATCACATAGATAGTTTCTTTATCACTATCCAGCCTTGACTCTATCCCCTTGGTCTTATTCCTCTCCTCAAATCCTCCTCTTGCCAAGTTCTTTAGACCAGTGAGGTTGCCATTTGTCTTAAATACTTTTTTCTTTGCTGAGACAAAAATACCTGACATCCAAAGATAAAGTAGGAAAGACTTCTTTAGCTCACAGTTTGTAGAGGTTTCAGTCCATAATCAATGGACTGGCTCCAATGGAGGCTGGCTTGGCAGAGGGGCACTGCAGAGGAGAAACAGTTCATGGCAGGCAGGAGGCAGCAAAAGCAAGCAAGCAAGGGATTTTAACAACATCTTCCAGCCCATTTTACATACTGCAGCAAGGTTATTGGGATTAGGATGGTACAAAACCGGTCAGTGGACTGACTTAGTAATCACACACTCCTAATCCCAGCATCACACACTCTGGATCCTGCCACGTCTGAAAAAGTTCCACCTATGACCTCACCGAAGCTGTGGAGGCACAGTTAGACACCAGCTATGGCACCATCAGTGTGCTTTTCCCTTTGGCCTTCTTGTCACATATGCAAAGCAGTATGATGTCAAAGGAAACACAGTACCACAGGAAACTTTGATGGCGGGAGTTTCATAAGAGAGAGACTGATGAGGAAATGTGATCAAGGTGCTGAGAGAGGGAAGGGGTCAGAGAAAAAGCAAAGGAGGGAAAGGAAGGGGAACTGCCATTTCCTCAGCACTTGTTTAGTGTTAGTTGTTTAGTGTTATATTAGAACATTTAAATAATTTTGTCCTCAGAATATTCTTTTGAGGTTTTTAGTATCCTGCTTTGCATACAAAGAAATGGAAGCTCAGAGGGCTTATCTAACTTGTCTAGGTCAACATAGAAAGTAAACCAGGGTCAATGCCAGATTGTAAATCTAGCCTCTCCAAGTAAGGCTGAGAAAGTCACTCTCACAGTCCTGATGAATGGACCACTTGTTCAAACCAACTTTAGAATGCCTGAGACTCGGTGTTGCCATATTAGGTGTGTGGAGGCAAACAGCCCAAACATCCTGATCTCATAGTAGCTCCTGCTATTATCTTCCTAGGAAGCTTATGCTTTCCTGGAGCCACTGAATGAAGATGCATTTTTGAGTCCCCGTCACCCCAAAGGCTAATCGTCCTTGTCATTCTTTTCTGTCACTTGAAATCATATCTCTCTATATAGCACTATGCAATACAATAAGAGCAATAGATGAAATAAACAGTCTAAGGATATGCTAGGACATAATTTCTGAGTTCATATGAAAAATTTATAGTACACATTATTTATAATAAAGATCAATAATGAAATTTATAATAAACAATTTACAAAATATTTAGGGGCATTTTCACAGTCTAGAAAGAGGCAAATGCTGGGTTGTAGAGGATATGATAAGCAAGTTAGTGGGTGTTGGATGGGTCTTTTTCAGACAGCTGAGAGTGAAGGGTCAAGAATTGCTCCATATGCTGCTTAGATCCTCAAGTTCATACTAATGATGTGGTATTTGATAACTTATTTTCCAGGACTTAGTATTCTAATTTGTGAAAAGGGATAATAATTCCTTACTTCAGAATTGTAGTGGAGATTGGAATAATATTTACCAAGTGTCTAGTATGTATTATTGCTCAGCACTGATGACCATTCTTAGTGTTGTTATAATAATAAGATGGACACAAAGGTGGCTAACAAGGCTCAGCCTCTGTCTACTTGAGTGAACTCTTCCATGTTGGTTCCTTGTTCTGAGCCTCCATTCATTCTTCAGAAAAATGAAGGAATGGGGATAGTTTCTTCTAAGAGCAATTCCTTAGGTTCAAGTCTCTGAGCCAGGAGCTATGCGACCTTCCTAGGGTGGGTTAGGAAATAGCTGAACCCAGTGTAGAATGAGAAGGATAACAGCCTGTGCTGAAAGGAGGGATCTCTGGGCTCATAGACAGTTACTGAGTCTCAAGAAATGTCAGACTTCATTTCCCAGCCATTGTTACCAGTCGAGGACCTACTGCAATCATAGGCAAAGAGGAATGACCACAGGGCAAGGGACAATTTTTAAAGCCACCTTTGCCTGTAAGAAGGGTCATGCTGACAAGAAAGCAGCTTCAGCACCAGGTTTGAATACAAAAAAGGATGTCAATAAGCATAGAAAAGAACTGGAAAGAGAGAAATGACAATTACTCTAAAGGGATTGTTAGTCTCATCATTCTATGCTATTGCCACCAAATAGATAATGGATTATACTGGTGGTAGATCAATTATGGCCATAGCAGATTCTCTCCATGAGATGGACAGGCAAATCACTACCCTCTGAGTAAGCATCCAGCACAGAAAACAGTGATTATTTGATTGTTAGCCTTTTAAAGAGATGTAGTCACCTGCTGTGTATAAGCTTTCTCCTGTTTAATTCAATGACTTTTAGAAAATGAGAGTATTTCATTCCATTTACTCATTTCTTAAAGCTTGTAAGAAGGCCAAAATCTGGGTAAAGAGTTCCAGCACATTAGATGAAAGTGATGAGACAATTTAGAAAAGGAGATGAAATTCTAACCTTCCAGGTCCCAGCTCTAGAAGGCCCAAGTCATCCACCATGATGTCTGTTTCCAGAATCCCCAGGGAGAGAGTTTGCAGCCTGGCTGCTCTGTTCCCCCTCCCTCCAGAAGATGTTGTAGTGTTTAATCATCCTTGCCTGAAGGTTTGCTATGTCTCACTGCATCAGGTACCCGGAATACCTTTAAATGACTGAAGGCAAAACCCAGTATGTTCTGCTGGGACGATTCTCTCATTTGGTCTGACCTTGTTCAGTCTCTGTGGGTGCTGGTCTTTGGCTCTGTAGCTGGTCCTCAGCTTGGACTGGGACATCTTCCCTATGTGACTTGAGGCTGCTTCTAGCAAATTTTCAGATTTGCACACACGACTTGGCCTCTGGAATCAAGTCCTGAGCCAGATATCAGACCACTGCTTTTTCAGGTCTAACCTTGCAGGTCTCATTTTTAATTGTTCTTGTAAAGGAGACATATTGAGTTTTTTCATGTCTTGATCTATGTTTATATATCAGTTTTCAGAAAAGGTTTGATCTTCTGTTAAAACAGTGCTCAAATTGGAGGGCCCCTGTTTCATGGATGAGTCTACTCTAAGAAAAAAGGATGGCTCTCCCTACCTTTAGATTCTTTTGTTAAACAATAGGCAATGGTTGCTTCATTCATGAGGTTTGTTTCCAGGCTTGAGCTTCTCCACATATACTCTGGGACTTCTGCCTTCTGATATGGCACTACACCATGCCCCTTACCCTAGCTGAATCAGCTGCTTCTCTTGGATTTTTCTGGAAATACTTGTATCAATTAATGTATCATCAGAAGCACATTAAGCTATAATAGAAAATGAGGCATTTTTAATCCCAACTCACAATAGCTTAAAGACTGTAATTGTTTTGTCCAGAACAGATGCTGACAACAGCTGGTTTAACAAGCAAGTACCCATCTCCTTTAAATTCTGCAAACAGCTGTAACATTTCTGATTCTTTACCCAATGAACTCTGCATAAAACTTGGGCCATCTCACTCAGGCTAATGTGTTAGCTAGTTAGGGATCCTCATAAATCAGGAGAAAATATGTCAACATGAAAGAGAGCAACAGGAGAACACTGGCCCTCCTCGGAAAGATGATGTGACCTCTGGCTTTGAGAGGGTATTGTATCTAATTGGAGGAGCAGCAGTGAATATTTTGAGAGTTACGCTTTTTTCTCATATATGATGAGTGAATTCAAGATAAAGGAATCCTAGATTGTATGCGTCATGTTTATGTGGGGTCAGTTGGAGGGATGATTGTAAAAGAGCTTTCAGCGACGTGAGGTATGGGAACAATTGCTCTGGTTTGAGATTTCTCCTAATGTGATGGCTTTTTGTTGTTTTGTTTTTGCACCAGGAATCAAACTCACAACCTTGCACTTGCCAGGCAGGTGCTGTGCCGCTGAGCTGTATCCATGGCCCCGATCAGGACTTCTGAAGGAGACGATGCGTACCTGAACGAACTAGAGAAGATGGAAATAGAAATTTTCTTCTTATGTATGTGATTGCAGTTGGATGCGGAAGGCCAGAAGGCTTTTTCTTTACACTTTTCCAGGTGAAATATGCATAGGGTTCACTCCTCATCACTCTCATCCAGTGGCATCCAGTCCACTCACACTGGTGTCCAATCATCATCACTCCATCTGCAGAGCTTCATCCCAAACGGAAACTCTGTCTTTTCTCCACCCTTTGTCCCTGGTAACTACTGTTTTATTTTATTTAAGAATTTGACTACTTTAAGCAACTCATCAGTGGAATCATACTGTTTTTGTCTTTTATGAATAGCTTATTTCACCCATCATAATGCTTTAAGGTTCCTGCATGTTGTAACATGTGTCACAATGCCCTTCTTTTTAAGGCAGACTAATATCCTAATGTTCATATATTCCACATTTTGCCTATCCATTTATTCAACAGTAGATATTTAGGATGTTTCCACATTTTGGCTTTTATCAATAATTCATATTAGAATATTGGTGTAGAATATATTTGTTTTCTATTTTTATATATATGTAGGATATGCCTAAAATTATTAGGCATATATAGAGGATATGTAGGGTATATCGCACAGTGATTCTACAGCTAATATTTTGGGAAACTATGATACTGTTTTCTGTAGTGGTTGCCCCATTTTTTATTCTGCCTACAATGCCTAAGAGTTTCAATTTCTCTGCATTTTTACCAACACTTGTTTTTTTCATTGTTGTTTGTAATTAAAACAAAAAGTCATTCAAACAAGTATAAACCCAAAGGACTTTTAAAAATAAAATGATAATGGCTAACATTTATGGGGTGCTGCCTAGGCGGCAGATGCTGTGTAGGTCATGGACGGATTTCTGTCAGATGTTAACTTAGTCAACATGAACTCCGAGCGCTCAAATTAAAGACAGGTTCTGATGAACTTCTCTGAGTTCTTAGGGGAGAACTTCTGAACATTGGTCCAGTGGGAAATTTTTCCAATGAATAGCAAACAAATATTTACAAATATTTCCAGAAAGCCTATGTGATGATGTTGAGGTTGGGTCTTTGAAGGAATAGAAAGTAAGGAAAGAATAGAATTATCTAAAACTCCAAGTTGCTGACTAGAACCAAGAGATTATCCTGTGGTGTGTTCTCTGGCTTGGAGCATATGGATGGCAATTATGTAAAGCTCTTAAGAGGCAGCTTGCGTGCAGTTGTTTGCCAGTCTTTCTACACTCCCTAATTGAGTGGGTAGTGTGGTGTGATTGTTACCCAGCCTCTTTGGTCTTTTTTGTGAATGGATTTCTAAATAGAAGTCACATGTAACTGAATATCCAAGACCTTCAGATACTTCTGGGTCAAGGTGCTAAAAGAGCACCATTATATGTCTGATTTTTTTCTGAATTATCTTCATTTTCAGCCAAACTCATTCATCACTGGCTCTAGATCTACTTACAAACAAGCAAACCCCAGACTAACAAACCTGGTAGCAGGAGAGTACTTTTCCCCCCAACAGTTACAGCACAAGTTCTAGAGTTCATTGTACCAGTTGGTATAATTTCCTGATTCCTTAACCAGTCACTAGGTTCAGGGAAATGGAGTGACTGGTTGGCTTATACTCTGAGCTCTCCTTAGTCCCGAGAGATGGGGTTGGTGCCACATAAACCACGTAGGTTAGGAGTGGGTTGGGACACTGTCACTTGAAGAAAAAGAAATAGATTCATGCGTGGGAAAAAATGGAACACTGTGTAAACTTAATTGAATGTAGCATTCTTTGCCTTGAGATTACTATGTAGAAAAATATAGTTTCAGGTGATCTAATCCCAAAATGATTTCCTAAAATAATCTTGGTCTTGTGCTTAGATTCTTACTTGACTTTTTAAAAATTTGTTTGTAAATAAGAATGAAAGATGTATTGCCTGATTTTTTACACTCCTAGGAACTACCATATTAACAAAATAGTGAATAAATATCTTCCTAATAGACCATTTACATCTTCCAGTACTTTATACTCTATCGTTTTCTTCCTCATGCCATTTCATTAGCTCTTAATGCCACCATCTGAGATAAATTATGCAACGATCACAGGAATCAGAAATCAGTCTTCTTGTCATTAGTGTCAAAATATCTTACCTGATTCTCAGCTCCCCTTAGCTCAAAAGCTAGATTCAAATACTCTTAATAAAGATGTTAAATGTGCTAATTAACTTTGCCTTGATAGAAATGTTTTATTTTAGTACCAAGAAGGACTAGTACAGGAAAGGCCTGCTTGAAAAAATAAGTCTAGAAAGTCATTCTGAGCTGTCAATCTGAAGTGACAGAAGGAGATGGATCAGATCTGAACTTTTTTATAGTCAAGAGCCGTGGGATTGAGATAGCTGAGTTGAACCTACCACTAATCAATGGGAAATTGACTTTTACCCCCAAACTTATAAACGTATGCTTGCATATATCAATGAAATTAAATTTACTTGTAAGTAAAAGAAAACTCACTAAACTCTCTTAAAAGCAGAGGAGATTAACTGACTCTTATAACCCTACATCTGTCTTACATATTATTTAAACAAAGATATATATTTTTTTTCAAAAAGAGCTGCTTTGCTACTTTTCATGGAATCAGAATGGTCATCAAAAGAGTTACTTGTCATGGTGTCAGGATGGTCATCAAAAAGAGCTACTTTCCCTAGTGTCAGAATTGTTACATTGGATCCAGGCTTCCCACCTGCATCACATACCACTCAGAAGGAAAGAGTATATTTTTCTTTCTCACCAGCCCCCAGCAAGCATTTTCTCTAGTCTCACCAACATGGATTTAGTCATATCCCTTCCTGATAAAAAATTCTCACTAGATTTTTGGATTGTGCTGAATAATAGTGTACTCTTGAAGCTAGGCTTGGTATTAGTTTCCCCTCAAACTATGGGGACTAAGTGAATTGGGTGGTTATCAAGCAATGGGAATTGGATATGCTGAGGCAACAAATTCATTTCAGTATGCTTCTAATATTATGTTCTTCTCATATGATGCATATTATAAGATAGTAAATATTATTATTTGCTCTACTTCTTCAAAGGATTCCATATAGACATGGGCAGTTTATAGGAGAAGTCCGGGGATAACAGAAAGAGACTGGATTTGAAATCCCATGTTGAAAGTACGACTGTGCCATATCCCATCTGTGTGACCTTGGAGCAGTCTTGTATCTCAGATCAAGAACTCAGTCTCTATCTAAATGAAAAGGGATAGTATTTACCCTATGTACTTTGAAAAATTGTTAGAATAAAAGAAATCAAAACTTTAGTACCATTTTCTAGTTTACAATGCAAATTAAAGTTACTGCTCTCATTTTTTCACATCTGGCATCATTTAGTGAGGAATAACGATTACAGAATAACCACCTAGGGCAGCAGATTTGCTCTGGAAAATGTTCCATCCAAAATCTCCAGTTGCAGAAAAAAAGCAGCACCAGTAGTTTTTAGAGATACAGGGTTGAGAACAGGAAACAATGACTTTAGAAGAGCTGGAGGAGGACCAGATGGATGCCTCCGTGATGGAAGGAGTTATTTTTAGAAACATTTTCAGTATCCCAGGACAATGTCATATGGGGACAAATTATGCTCTGCAGTATAATGTATTGTACCAGCTATTCCTTTTGTAACATTCAGAGGTAAAAAGCACGGATTTGGAGTAGGCAGTCACAACTTGCCATGTAACTTTCAGGCAATTATTAACCTCTGTGATCTTCAGGTTTCTCATATGACACAAGGACAATAGCACTGATCTCATAACATTTGGGGGATGGTTACATAAACTGGTGTTTATACTGTGCCAAATGATGCCTGACACACAGTATCTGCTTACTAAATGGTAACTTCACAGGCTGCCTGCAGTAACTCCAAAATTTATAAGTGGTAAATAATGGAAAGACCTTATCTTGGAAACTTTCTTCTCTAAACCTCAGATATCCATAAACATTTTGAATAGAATTGTTATAGTCTTTATCCTAAGAAAGATAATTTACAGTTGACACTAAGATATCTAAAATCATACAGTGATTTCTGGACTTCTTAAAGTGCTTTGGTATGTTTGAGTCTGTTTTCAAATTGACTTCTATTATTAGAATGACTTGGATATAAAATACACGCAAATATTCATTTATGGGTATGCTATTGCAGTAAATGTTAATCATCTGACTAAAATTCATGAATAATCCTCTCATCAATATTTGCACATTTGTTGACACAAATTCTTAAGTCCTCTAATGGCCTGTTTTTATGTAACTATTAATCATAAAAATACCTAGAACATCAAAAAAGCTTTCAAGTGTTCTATTATCATAAGCACTGGGATCAACAAACGTTGTGGATGTGTAAACAGCCATCAGTAGAGATGGCGTGTGTACTGTGCTATAAAGCCTGGCCCTTGGAGCTGTTAGCCTGCTGGTGGACTTTGGTCACAGAATGCTCACTCAGGCTGCGGTAGTATGTGTGGTGGGAACTCCCCTAGGAGAAAATGTTCAGCCTGCATTTTAACTGACTAGATTGCTGCCTTAAATATGTAGATTAAAGTAACAGTTTGAAGAGACAGCTGACATGCTGCAGGATCCAGAGATCAGACACAACGGGGAATATATTCAGATTGAGGCAAGGGGAAGTCCAGGGATGCCCGATCTGTGTCAAGGAGCAAAGTTGATGTGATCACTGAGGTAGACAAGACATGCTGTAACCCTTTCCATGATATCACTAGAGAGAGAAACCATGCCTTTCTGTAAAAGCACAAAGCAGAAAGGTCACTTTAATTATGGTTACTGTGGTGAATAGCTATACATAGAAATATTCTTAAGATTAACCCAAATTCAAATGAGCAATTGTTACTACTTATATGGTATTTATGTGTTATTTTCTAAGTGCTATCAAGTGCTAGCATGCCAATAGTATGTTTATACTATAGTAAGGAATTTTCAGGATGGGAGAGGTGAACAAACTGGGTGTTTGACAAACTGCAAATATCAGGGATCACCAAAGTCAAACATCTCCTTAAAGAACAGGGAGATCTACCTGGAATTCAGAGGCAGAGCAACCCACTATGTTAAGTTAATCCATTTACTCCATCTTTGCTTTCAGTAATTTCTTGGATCTTTTCTTCTGGTTTCATGCTGGTATTGAGAGGTTGCCTTAGAATTAGAACTCATCTTTGCTAAGATTGAGTATTGGTACTGGTGGGTCCTCTCATAATGTGAAGGAATAACTTTTTTAGAAGCCATGGAAAAACTTCCTCCTACATCTAATTAACTCAGTTGTCATAGTGTGACTGGTCTAGAACCAATTACATTAGGGTTCAAGGGGGAAAAGATGCCTTTAAATGAGTCAGCTTACCTTGGGAGCTAGATGCATGGAAAGTTTCTGACAATACAAGAACTCTGCGTGTGGAGGAGTGGATGCCTGAAAAAATAAAAATTCAGTTAGGAGGACAGTAAAGAGAAGGAAATAGGTGCTCACAGCAGTGGTCCGGAACCCATCTTTACCAGTCGTAGGAGGTTGGACAAGCCAACTTGCCAATTTGAGCTTTGTTTATCCAAATAATGGGGTCTATTCACAAGCTTGATGTCTATTTTTTCTCTAACAATATCTTCTCTTTGTTTTGTTTGGAAAAGTGTCATCTGAAATCTATACATATTAGTCTTCAGTGCCTTTAGGGATTTTGGAAAATCTCCTTAAAAATGAACTGACAACTGTGTTCCTTTTTGTCTTTGTTTTATTTGGTTTTCTACCTTGAATTTGGATGTGGTCATTAGAACTTTAACCCACTTTAGAGGAGAATGTGACCTTGAGGATGGGGGCCTTGTTCCAGTGACAATAGAGCAGAGGGACAGAAAGAATTTAAGTGTCTTGTGACTGCTGAGTTTTTAATCTATCCCTGGATTTCTCCTTTGGAGCCTTCTTTTACATGAGAGAAAAATTAAGTAATCAATCCTGTAAACCACTCTTATTTTAAAGTTTTACTAGCAGTAGAACATATTACTTGAATGGTTATTTCCACTCATCACTGTCTGATAATTTTTTTAGGAAAGCTAATAAGACTATGGTAAGTCATGGTCACTCAAAATAATGACTTCTCTGAGCTTCTATTTGTTCATGCAATAAAATTTTCTTTTTCAATGGGGACTTGCAATGAAATAAATTCCTTACCCAAAGAGGTTGTCACAGTTTTTATTCATTTACTGATAAGTAGTTGAAAAGTAAGGGCATGCAGGAGAGATTGTGAATTTGCAAAAAGAGGAAAGAGAGGGGGCTTTTTCTCTCCATTTATTTCACTCTTTATGCGTCAAAGTTTGTGAATCATTTTGCAGTTCAGCACCAAAGTTTTCGTGGACTAGTGCATCACTTTGGAGTAAAGCACTTACATCTTGTAAAACTAAGCAGTGTTCTTAAAATATCTTGAGTCACATTGCATTTGAAACATTGCTACAGCATGTCTGCAGCCATCAGTGATGGCAAGTGACCAAATGCTTTGACTAGAAATTGCCAATGTGTATACCAGCAGTTACTCATGAAAATACTTTCTGGAAAAGTTACAAGATATTTGTATTTTGTTTCTCTTAGATTATCTTGATAGATGGCATCCACAAATGGGGTCCGATTTATACTCTCCCTTGTGACTCTGTGTTTAAATAAAAATGTCTTTCACTTATGCTAGCCCTGGATTTCTTCTCACTAACCCTGAATCTTTAATCTGTACACTGACTTTAACACACCCCTGTGGTCTGCTAGGGTTTGGTCCATCTCCTGACATTTTTCACCTAGCATACTTACACAGTCACACTTTCCTTTCTTTCTTTTTTTTTTATCTGATTTCTTTCTGGGCTCCAATAGTTACTATTTGCCTTGTGTGATGTCGTCTACTTTTAGCTCTGGCTGATAAAGTTTCCTTTTTACATCTCTTCGGATATGCTTAACTCCTAGATCATATTTTAGGACACATAGGAAGAATTATGTTATGGTTCTTTCACTTTAAAAAATGATGGCTTTCAAGTGGAATGGGGCAAGGAAGGGTCAGAGTTGGGGAGGAAGTCAACAGAGGACTGGGTAAGTAATACCAGAATTTAGCTTTTAATTTTAGTTTTGAGAGCTTGTGTGTCCTCTAGGTTTTTAGTTAGACTCATCATCAAGCTCCAGTTGTCATTCACATAAACAGCTATTTATAGACTCTTTATATGCCCAGTGCCATGCTAGTTACCAGGAATGAACAGGTACAAATGCAGTCTCTGCCTTTCAGGAAGTTATTATCTAATGGAGGAGGCAGAAAAATAAACCTAAAATTGCAGCTTGCTATGGTAGGTGGTATTGGAACAGTGTTTATAGATTTCATTTCGTGAGCTGGCCTGGAAACAGTACAAGAGTTGGTCAGTTTGACAGGAATAATCAGGAAGTATCCAGAAAATATTTACCATCTTCTTTTACCTGCTGAAGACATGTTGTTTACACGTGATGTGGTGTTGGAGTGACAAGTCCTTCACACATAAACGGAGGCACCAGGGGCTCTGTCCTCGGTGCTGAAACTCATTCCGGGCAGAAGAGTAGATCTGGTAGAGCACTAGCTTTAACATGTATGGGGATGGAAGATGAAGACATTTATCTAGTGATTAGGCAAGAAGAAGGGTGGGCAGCTGCCGCTTTGACAAACAGAGATGGAAATGTTGGTGAGCAGTCAGCACAGAGACAGAGCACAGGTCTTTCATGGCTTAATTCCTCCTATGATTCACTGGCTCCAGGGAGGCTCTGCATACTAGTGTGGGGGCAGCACACTGAGTGTAGGTGCTCTCTGCCCCCGTGTCCTGATGTAGCAAATGCCATGGTTATGTGTAGGCAGCTGAGGGTGGGTGTCTGGAAACATGCAGTACAGCAGTTGCTCTTGGTCCTTTTCCCCCAGTAGCTTCAGTGAGAGTTGTGGCCGCAATCATCTTTATAAATGCACCAGTTCCAGAGACATGCTTTTAAAAATAATCTTGATGCCTAGAATGCTTTCCATTCCCTAGCCACATGATGTCAAGATTTTTCTGTCCCCAAGGGGTCATATCTACTTCTTTTGCTAAGACAGTGTGAAGGCTGCAAAATATAGTAGAAAGTTAGACATAGCTGGAACTCAGTTCCAGACAGACTTAGAGATTCAGCTTGTTTATTTATCATCTAGAAGATTTGGGGGAAATTATATGAGCAATGGTTTATTAATATAGTTTATAAAATTAGGCAAGAAGTTTAACTTGAATAATTACAGTAAGGATTTACTGGCAAACACTAGGTACACCATCAATCAGAGTTAATACATTTATATAATACTATTGCCAGTAATTCTTGTCTTCCTTTTAGGGCTGGGAGTGTGGGTAGAGAAACAGAAGGCATTAAACTTTGGAGGAGCTACATGATCTTATGGAAAAAGCAAAACACATTTATTTTCTTTTATTCTTGCTGGCAAAGCAGCTGGCTGGCAGGTATATGGTTTGGGTCAGGCATTGAGCCTTCAAGAATTTTGAAGATTCTTTCTATTCAAGGTACTCTACAAATGGGCTTTCATTCTACTTAAATTTCCTTCCCTTCTTTTTCACTCCGAGGCGTGTGGTTTAATTTATTATGCCTACTTCTACTCTGTGCCTCACTATCATTATTGGTTTGTGGAAACTGATTCCTTTTGATAATATGATATTTCATTATTTTCTTCCTTCTAATCTACCACCCAAAGTCACCTATTCTCACCTATTTTACGGTTGTGTTTGTGTTCCAGTGTTTGTCTGTTTATTTACACACTTGCATAACAGTGAAAACCCATAACATTACTGTGCATCTGTTTCAAATGTCAGAAATGGTATTTTGTCAGAGATTTTTGTTTTTTATTTGAAAGCTCAGAATCATTATTATTTGTAATTATTACTATTATTTATTGCAATGTGTAGATCTAGTTCATCCTATTCAGATAGCTATATAGTCTTCCCTCTTATACACTGCATTTTACTTATGAAACACCTTGGTGGTTATTTCTTTACTGTTTCAAACTGCACCAAGTTATCATTCATTTACATGTTTTCTTGTGTACTTATATGAAGTTTCTCTGTCTGGTTTGTGTGTTCAAGGAGGATATAGAGTTTTGGGGTACAAGCTCTTTGGGTGTGCTCGCTTCCAGAATAGCTGTTTTGCATTTCCTCCAGCAATACAAAAGCATTCCTGTTTCCACACATCCTTATCAACACTTGGTACTATCTGCTTTGCTGTGTTTTACCAATTAGATGTGTGTAAAGTGATACATTTCCATTGTTTCTGTGAATTCTTGTGGTTAGAGGTAGAGTTGGCATTTATTTATGTAGTTATTAACTAATTTTATTTCCTATGAATTGCTATTATTTTTGACCACTCATATGCTTCCTTACATTTTTTGTATCGTGTATAATATTTGAACATTTCAGATATTAGTTTATCATTAGTCATGGGTATTATAAATATCTCTTGGACAATTTTCTAATCTGTTAATTTTGTCTCTGATGTCTTTCCAATAAACAAAAATCTTTTGAATTACAAAATTGATTTTAGCACAATTTGCAGGATGGTTTCTTATTGAAATATACCATGGATACAAATTTTACACAAATCATTGAAAATTTATCATGAAGTGAATGATCATTCTGTGTTAACCCTCCAGGAAAACAAATAGAACATTATGAGTATCTGTCTCTCTTGTGTTTACCTTTATTTGTGAAATTTCCTTTTTTAAAGATTAAGAATTATATGTTATCTATTTCTCCTTAACAAAGTACTGTATCTCAAACTTAGTAGCTTAAAATAAATAAACATCTCAGTTTCTGAGGGTCAGGGATCCAGGAATACACACCAGCTATTGCAGGGAACCTCAGTCTCTCACCATGAAAATCTTTTTCTGCAGCTTCTCACAAAGGATAACTTACCTTCCTGGGTTGAGGGACTAGAGGGCTAGATGGACAGATAGACAGGTGATAGATAGGTGTTACAGTGACTTTTTGTAACTTAGGGTCTAAATTTGTAGTGTTCTTTTCTTTTTATTCTATTTATTGAGTTATTTATTCTAGTACTAGTTCTAAGTCCAGGCCAAAAGGAGTAGCATTAGACTCTACATTTGTCATATTAGTGCATGTTAGTTGTATAGAGTAATGGGTTTCAAAATGACATTTTCACACATACATATAAAATACTTTGCTCCTATCCCCCTCTCTTGGTTACTTTTACTTTTCTCTTGTTGCAGCAACAAAATACCTGACACCCAAAATGAAGGAAGAAAAGGTTTATTTATCTTACAGTTTTTGGAGGTTTCAATCCATAATCAGCTGGTTCCAAGGCAGGGTGGCATGGCACTGGGGCAACACTTCAAAGCAGCAGCCAGAGCAAAAAGACAATCAGCAAAAAGAGGGGAAAACAAGCCTCTTCTCCTTCTTATAGGGTATGCAGGCCATCATCTCCCATGTCCAGATTCCCTGTAGGGCTCACAAAATCTCCCTGCCCTCCTCTTGCACAGGATGAGGATACTTACAAAGTAAGAATCTGGCTCTCTGCTGAGTCTCTCAGTTAAACTTCTAGACTTCTCTCATTGACACAATGTATCAATTAACACTCCCCATTACTCTCTGCTCCCCTCTGCTCCCCTCTCTGCTTGCTCCCCTTCTCTTCTCTAATTACACTGAACTTGAAGTAAGGAACATCAAAGAGTTTGTGGATGTGTTTTTAAAAACTACCAACTATATTTTACTATCTCTTAGTTTTGCTTTGTGAACCTAATATAAATAAAATTATAAAGTTTATTCTTTTGTTTTTTAAAAAATATGAAAAGAGATTATTATAGTCAGTGATTGCAAGGGAACAGATTAACACAGGATGCACAAATTATAGGATTCATTTATAATATTGACCAAAAAGTCAAATGCAGAAGAGTGCAAGTGATTTGTCCATGCACCAGAGACCCAAAGAATCCAGCTGAGGGCCTGGGACTCTATGGCAATGTCCTCCATGGGTCCAGCTGGAGGCCTAGAGCCCATGACAATGCCTCACGCAAGTCTGTATCAAGGATCTGCATGGGGAGGCCCAAAGGTCAATGGTAGAAGCTAGAAAGTCTACGCCAGCAGGATGAAGGAGCTGTGCCAGCAGCCTGAGAGATCTGCACTGGAGCCAGGAAGCAATTCTCAAATTAAGGACCAGGGCTCCTCCAAAAAGAACTACAGCCATCCTCAACGACAGTGAGGACGCAAGCTCCTCCTGATATGAGAACGGTGGAATTCCCCGGAAAACCTGCAAGAGAAGCTTCACCAGGAGACCCAACAGCACGCCACCTTCTCTTTCAGTTCTTTTTATGCTGTTGGCAACAATTCTCAGGTGGGCCTTCCACACCCAGCACCATGCTGATTCAGTTCAGCTGGGTGTTACAAGTTGACCATTGGTTAATCCACCACAGAGGTTGAGAGTCCACCGAAATTTTACAGATTGATTTCCTTCAGCAATATTTTCTAGATCTCACACTTGTACACTATTGACTTGGCTTGTCACTTTGATTATGTACCAAATGAGAAATGATTACTCACATCACTGTGGGGATAACTCTGGCGGGGAATGGCCAGATACTTGGTGTTTTTGGGAGTTCTTTTCATGGTTTGATTCTCTACACAACCTTATGAATTAGATGCAGAAAAGCATGCACACACTCTGGACATCACACAGGAGCTGCGAGAGTTCCTCGTTGCTTTTCTTGGTCTAGGAGTACATGGTTCTCGTCACAGATGTCCTTTATGAGGAAGGAAGGCAGTTCTGTGCAAGTTTTCTTGACACTAAGGGTGAAGATAGTGACAGATGGCCTCTCGACAACATCACATGAAGCTGCTCAAAGAGCATCTGGCCTGTGGGCAGAGGCAGCAGGGAAATGTGTACCTTGCAAACAGACTCCTCCAAAAGGAAGTTACATTCTCCTCTGGTACTGAAAACTTTAAAAAATCATAAATTAATGTTGAGCTTTATTAAGTACTTTTTCTCCATCTACTGAGAAAATTGTGTGGGTTTTCTGACATGGTGAAATAATGTGATATACAATACATAATTTTAATATTTATTGTATCCTTGTTTAAGCCCTATTCATGCCTGTGCTATAAACAAGATGTGATAAAAATACAGTAAATATTTAAATTTTAAAAACTTATTACAGCAAAAGACACATTGCTATTAGTCTCCTTCAAAATATTCTTCCTTGCTTCCAACACACTAATTCCATCCTTCTTGACACTTTCTGAAGCATTTCTAGAAACCTGTTCCATGAATTCCTTAGTCGTAGCACCCTTCAGAGAAAAAAAAAGAAGAAATAAAGAGAAGGAAAGAAAGAAAGAAAGGGAGAAAGTGAGAATGAGGGAGGTGAGCTCCTGCCTCAGGGTCTCCATCTGGAATATTGTCTCTCAGAAAAACCACATAGCATTCTCCCTCACTTCACTCCAATATATTTATACATATTTCCATTGTTTATTCTCTCTCTCTCTTTCTCTCTCTCTCTGTCTTTGTCTCTCTCTCCCTCAAAGTGAGCTGAGCAGGCATGGAGGTTTTTCTATTTCTTCCCTGAGGTGTCCCAACAGTGAAGCAGAGCACTGCCTGACAGACCACGGTGCTCGGCTTCAGCTGACTAGCTGAATTAGTGAAGAAATGCCTTTGCCCCTCGCTTAGGGTCAGGGCTGCCTCTGTGGGGCAGTCTGAGGGGATGGGACCTGTTGGTCCCCGGTGCTGCAGTGTACCTTCTGAGATTTGCTCCTTTCCTGTCCTGCCCTGGAGGGCAGAGCCACATTGGGAAATCAGAGGCAGTTGAAGCCACTCTGCTGATTCTTCCTCATCTGGAAAATCCTGCTTGGTAGGAAGAAACTTTATTCTTCTTTTGGCTGTGAGACACATATTCTTTGGGGCTAGTTTTGGAACAAGGGAGATTGGAAGGCAGAATTATAAGTGGGTAGTTTTACCTATGTTTACCAGCTCATATTTCCTGAATTAATGCTTACTGGTTAAAGGAAACAGAGCCTGATTTTAACTCCACCCCTGAAATTAGAAAACTGGCCTTAATCAGGCAAATGCAAACAGGTGATAGAACTAGGTTTAACAATATACTGAGGAGATTTAACTCGGTGGAGTAGAACGGTCTTACTTTTTTCCAATTACCACTTTGAACTATGTTTTGATAAATCCTCCATTTCCTGTTTCTTAACAGCATATTCAGCAGAAAACTTCCCTGTCACTTTTGCTAATTAAGACTCAGTTTAATTTCAGAGTCTATTAAAGCTCATTCTCTCCCCTGCCTGCAGCACAGGCCCAGACAGTGACCTTTGGATTCTGGAAGCCAAGGAGAGGAGATGCACACATCTGCTCTTTTCTCCTTTCAAAGGTCTCTTAGGTGGGATGAAAGAGGACGCAGAGATGGGGCAGGCCATATGGGTATGGAAGGGAGCCTTCCCAGGCCAGGCTGTTTGCACTGGTTCTGGTTGATGCTGGTGACCTCTGCTGATGGAGTGGCATTGCACAGATGTGCTCAAGGTTTCCTGGAGGATGGTGCCAGATTTTATCTGATACCCACCTCAGTCTTGGTACATAGGATAAACAATTGGTTTTCTGTTTTGGTTTCATCTGGTTCATGGTTACTTAGGCTTCCTTACATCTCTTCTTTCTTGCATGGCTACTATGCTTCTTTGCATTGTCCCATCAAACCCACTGGGGCGTGCTCCATACCTTCTGAGAGCCGGGGGGGCTGGGATAAATAGCCCTCAACACATATTTTCATATATGACTTGATACATTATAGTTATTTTTTGTTCTGCCAGCTTTCCTTTAGAATATAGGTGAGAGCCAGCTTGCTGCTCTGGTAAGTCGCTGTGGCCTGGCAAGCCACAGCTGCCCCAGGGCGAGAAATATCAGTGTTTCCTGAGATATGTGCCATGTTGGAACTTGGGGCACTGAGAAAGCAAGCAGCCAGCTCGCAGCTCTGGTAAGCGGCTGTGAGCCTACTGGCGTGGAGCTAAGAATCAAAGATTCATCCCACCCCGCCCATTCCCCCCTTTCCCCACCATGAGCAAGTGAGAGCCAGAGATCTGAGCATCTCTTGGGAGTTTGACTATATGCAATATAGCAAATAAGGGGGATTTCCTTCTGCCATCTCTTTGAAGGTAAATATTTTTATCACTGTTTTTCTCTGTTTTGATTTATGGTATTCCTCTATTCAATATTCTGTTTTTGTAAGTTTGGTATTTCCTTCAATTTTGCTGTAACTGATTGAAGGAACAACTATTGTGAAGAAAACCAGATGTACTATTGTACCTATTGCTGTTGTCCTGGTAACCTGCTGTGAAGTTCTGTACCAATTTCACTGCACTGTCTCAATTGGCTTTGTCCCATCTTGTTCTGCTGTATTTTACTACCTTCAAAATAAAATTTAAAATAAACAAATAAATTTAAAAAAAGAATATAGGTGAGAATAACGTTTTAGTCTCTAGATTATCTTTTCTACCCATCAATGGATCTGCATTAAGAAGATCTAAGATCTCTGTCACTGCATTCTGTCCCACCCTGGGAGACAATACCAAAGTGAGACAGATTGTATAACTCAGCAATCATCAACCCAGGGAGTGAGATTATGGTCCCCATGACCCATGGCTACCTCCAGGCTCTACTGGGAACTCTCTTGGAACCTTCCTTCCATCACTTGGTGCTAGGTGATAAAGCCATTGTAAATAGATGCTGATCAAAATTTGTGCTTCTTCTTCTACACAGAGAGATGTCTCTGGGAAAGAACTTCTGAACCAGAGAGTACAGCCTGTTTACTTTATGGTGTGCTCACTTGACTGGGTGTCACCAGAGGATTGTGACCCTTCCTGTTCACAGCCCTTAAGAAGCACACGAGGGCTGGGCGTGGTAGCGCACTGCTGTAATCCCAGCACTTGGGAGGCTGAGGCAGGAGGATAGTTGCAAGTTTGGCACCAGCCTGAACTGCATAGTGAGACCCTGTCTCAAAAAGACCAAAAGAAAAAAAAAAACCACACATGCCTCCTCTAGGCATGTTTTCTTTTTTTGGTACCAAGGATTGAACTCAGGACCTTGTGTTTGCCAAGCAGACACTTATGCCACTGAGCTAAACCCCTGGTCTGGCATGTCTTCTTCTAATGGTTGGTTGCAGATGAGGAGTTGCACCTAGAAAATGATGGAAAAACCCATTTTGTGGAAAAAAAAAAAAGCAGAGTTCCTGAGTCACAGGGAAAAGTTTTTAGCTAAACAAAAACCTCCTCTTTGAACTGCTACATAAGAAATGAGCTACCATGTCTGAGCTACTATGAAGCTTGGACTTCCTGGCTAAAGCAGCAAATGTTACACTAACTAGTGCATGTGAGAAGAAATCGCCTGTCCTCCTCTGGGTCCCATCATGCACACTGAGCTGTCTACATCAAGCAGACCACACATTCCTTCCCACATTCCAGTCTTATATAAATTACGATCTGGGCTGTGAAGAGAAGCAGATGTTTCATCAGTGCCCGGTTTGTTCTGGGGCAGTGTGTGGTCCGAACATAGATGGTGCTATTAGAAAGTAAACAGATTCATTCAGGACACTAGAGAAAATTTCATTCAGTGACAGGAAATTTTGAAAATATGGAAACATATGTATGGGACCCTCATCCTCATCACAGTCTCAGAGGATTCAGAAACCCCAGACTGGTAACCTAGACATAGATTTTCTGTTTTTATTTAAGTTACTTCTCTCCCCTGTCCTGGCATGATAGCATGGAGACTTTACAGAAGGGCAGTTGAGGCAATGCAAATGATGGAAGTTAACTTTTTATTGTTGAAGTCCTGAAGGAACTACCTGTGCACTATAATCAGGCCTGGATTCGGGGCTAGTGATTATACATCTCTGTGAAAAGTCCTCTTCCCTCCCTGCTGCTGAGTGGGACTATGACTGGTGCAAGACCAGCAGAATGTGGTTAACTGGGGCCAAAGCACCAGTGGAGGCATAGCAAGTACAATCAGGTAGCCATAGGCTGGATCCAGACTGGTGGACAATATGTATCAGAGAGGTCTTGTAGGGGAGAAAGGGTAAATGTCCTGGCAGGGAACTGTGGTTCTGTTTAATTCACATAAAAGGACTGGAAGACAAGAAATTTCAGGCCTACAGTCAATAGCTGGACTCTGGATTCTAGAAGGCGGGGGCCAGTTAGGCAACAGTAAGGCTTTAGAAGTCACTGGTACAGCTCAAGAATTAGGATGAGGACTCAGGTACTGGAATCTACAAGAACCACAGGAAAAGGTCACATGAAACTATTTTTAAGGTTGTCTTGGTACTGATTCACTAAATGCCTGCCCTGGGGTTGTGTAATCTCCGGTGAAAGGAATAGCCTAGCCCAGGAATGAAGTCTCAGGTAAAGCTTGTGTGTACAAGCCAGAAATCTTCAAGGGCCGTTGGTACAGGGAGGCAGGAAGTCAAATAGATCAACACCTTCTAGTGCCTGAAATTCCTAGTAATTAAAACTGTAGGTTAGAGCAACACATAAGGCCGTTATTAAAGTGCTAGAATTTCCTCAGAGAGGTAATTAACACTGGCACATCTGCATATTAGATTATCAGAATAGCTAGTTCCAAAGGAATGATAATTTTTTGATTGATAAGTCCAGAATTAAAGTGTAGGAAGGAACTGACTTTGGTTCCTGCTATCTTTTCAGTTCTTAATCCATATTTTATTTAATCATCCTATTATATCTTAGCGTTCACACTATTATCCTCACAGTAATTTGCCAAAGGGCAGAGCTAGTGAGTGGTTATGGCGAATTGTGTTATTACTCAGTATATTATTGTTCAATTTTCTGTTTCCTCTTCTCTCTTGGTGTCAGTGCTTTTGGTCATGGCGTCAGTGTTTTGGTGATGCGAGAAAAAATCTTACACCCCAACACATGCCTCCAGTCTTTTCTGTCTTCCACAAGATCAGTTGCCCAGACAGAGGCTGCAGTTTTTGGCTGGGTCCCAAGTTAAAGGCTCCATGAGACAGAGCTGCAGCCGACCTGAGTGAGAAATAAACTTAGCTACTGCATGCTGGTGAGATTTGAGGTTGTTTGTTATTGCAGCACGCATTAGCTCAAGCTGATTAATACAGGGAGATCTGACTCCAAACTCCATGGCATTTAGCTCCCAACGCACTACTTCCCAGCAGGAGGGGCACAAAGCTTAACGACCACATACAGGTAGTGCGCGGCATCTCTTCCTCCCTCCTTTTATGTATGCTGAGGGAAAGCTTGGAAAGTTTTGGGAGAGTATGGCAGTGCCTGAGGAGACCTGCCTATCGGAGACTAGTATAAACTGCTCAGTGTCGGTGTCAACCTCCTCGTCATGGGTGCACTGAGGCAGGAAAGGAAGTGCAGTGGTGACAACGAGGAGTCCCTGTGCTTTACAGGTTCTCTCTCAGGCTCAGCTGGTGTGATCTGTTCTATTCTGGTTTCTATTCTGGCTCCTTCCCATTCTAGAGTCACTGGCAAGTCCCTCATCTCACACTGGAAATGGTCACTCACATATAGGAGGGGAAAAGATACCAAGGACTCATTAAAAATCTCAGTCACACATTTTGATAAAAATCAGTGTAGGTCTCTAGATTAAAGGGACTTTTATATTTAGATTGACTGGATAAAATTGGACAAACAAGCAAACCAACAAAGGATCTTAATTTCTCTAAAAGTGGTCTGATACTGTTTGGTTTGGTTGTTGTTAACACACACACACATTCACAAACACACCACACACATACACTTGCATTTACAGCATTTTTCCTCTATGGAGTTAAGCTAAGAATGTGGAATTAATAGCCTCTTTGTTTGGCCTCCCCCAACTCGCAGGATTCTATGTTGCCTGGCCTTGTGGCTTAGGGAATTGTCCTGGAGACTCACTCCCTGGCATCTGTTGCAGGGCTTAGTCAGTCCAGCAGCAGCTGCAACTGCCTGGGGCGGAGAACAGAGCTGAAGGTTCCATAGCTGTAACCTGACTGTGACAGGGACCTGGAGGTAATTAGGTCCGTCATTAGTTTGCTCTTAAACTGAGCTATATATCATCTGCCCCAAGGGACTGACCACACTGGGCGTGTGAGTTTCTGGGCTCTATTTTTGTGTTCCTGGAATTCAGAGCAGCACCTTGTTCTGTTCTAGGATGTATCCTTTTGAGATATCTGTAAGACAATGGCAAACCTAAGAGGTAACACAGAATGGTCCACAAAGATAGCAAGAGAAGACTGCTTCCGTTCCAGTGTGCATATTTTCTCCTGATACATTTCCTTACATTATATTTCCATATTTTCCTGATGATATGTTTCCTCCTTTCACTTTTAGGGGGGGGGGACAAAAACATCTTCTTCATTCTAACAGGATACCTGAGCTTATAGTGGACTTGACCAACTGACCAGTTCCGATGGACCCTGTTTTGTTTTCTCCTCTCCATTTTGTTTAATTCTCCATTAAGTTACAGTAATAGCAAGTGTTTGAATAGAGATGCCCTGCTCCAAAATGCTTTGATGTGCCCTGCAAAACTGTCCTCACAATTTCTGCAGAGCAAGTTGAACAGAGTATTATTCAGAGCCCCCGTATACGCAGGTCACAGGATGGTTCCACTGTCATAATTGCTGGGTTTAGCAGGTTAGGAACTGAGTCAGTGTGGTGTGGTTTTGGGTCATATACTCTTTTACTTACAAAAATGGTACACAAAACGGTACAACAGTGAGGTAACAAAGGAGGAACAATGCGAGAAAAGTAAGCTGGGAAGGAAGACAGGTCTCTGCGTTAAAATAGCAGGCGAAACATTTAACCAACTGGAAGGCCCTGCTGCCCGGACTGAGTCCACAGAAGTGGAGCCTCTTCTTTGATGTACCTCAAGCCAAATGGTCCAAGCACACCCTAGGTGCCCTCAATTCTATATCTGATGCGTGAACTGGTTAACAGGGATGGTTCATATTGCCTTGTCCTCGAAGGGAGAATTTTTGTATTTTTATGTATCTAAATCTCTCTCGCCTGACTTTGCATAAAATCACTGTGACAAAACATTCTAACAATCCTTCTTTTACCTCAACCATTTCAGGCATAACAGTTTTCCACCAAATTGGCTAAATTAATGAGTTGCTTTGCCATCATGTCTAAAATACTGTAAATCGGTGAACTAATTGTTTTTCCAGACCAAAAGCAGTCAGACTTTTGCCCTACTAACAGTGTCCATGGAAAGGACTCATTTGTCGTTCAGCCTCTTGTGTTCCTGACTTTCACTTTTTTAGGGGAGACTTGCCTAAGAGATTGCAACGGCCCTAAAAAGACTCAGCTGTCTAGTTTCTATGTTGTTACTCTCTTTGACATTTGCTTGATGCCTTTAGTATTGCTTCCTTTCTCTTTGTTTCTTCTAAAATATATGGCTTAGATCACCCACTAAACTGAAAATTCTTCAAGAATAATGTGGAATGCGTTGTGTTTCCCTAGCATTCATATGTTGAAGCCCCCAGAAGTAAGGACTTAGCTAAATTTGGAGGTGGAGCCTTTAAAGAGACAATCAAGTTAAAACGAGTCCACAAGGGTGGGTCTGAATTCAATCTACCTTTATAAGAAAAGTGGACATGCAGCTAGGTATGGTGGCCAGGCCTGCACAGAGGAAAGACCATGTGAGGTCACACTCCTGAAAGGAGGCTCAGGAGAAATCAAACCTACCAACTCTTCATCTTGAACTTCCAGCCTCTGGAACTATAAGACAATAAATTTCTGGGTCAGATGTGGTGGTATATACTTGGAATCTCAGCATTTAGGTAGAGGCAGAAGGATCACTGTGAATTCAAACCAGCCTGAATTACATAGTGAGACCCTGCCTCAAAAACAAAACAAAACAACAACAACAAAATATTTCTATTGGTTTCTTTTTTTGCTATTTAATTCATCAAGTTTCTGATAGCTTGCTTTGACAGCTATATATAGAAAACTCATACACAAATGGCATCTTACACTACTCTGATACATCCTTGCCCTATTGTGCCTCATAAAGTGCTCAGCACACAATTTACACAGCACTTGATAAGTCGTATTTATTTTATTTGCACCTTTATATTTTTAAATTTAAATTTCTATTCTTGAAACACATTTAATGTAATCTTCCTCATTATGCATTTATTTTGGTTTCTTGGCAACTAGTTCTGTCTTTAAGAGCAAAGATTTAATCATTTCATTAAATAGATAATATGTGCCCAAATATTTTAAACAGTATAAAAGATTGCATGGTGAAAAGTAAACCTTACTCACTCCTCAGCCCCCAAGCCCTTAGTTTCCTTCCCTGGAGGCAACTGTTATTAGCAGTGCATTTTATAACTTTCCAGGTGCTTCCTTGCTTAAATACAAATATGTGTGAGTGTGTGCATGTATATTACTAATGTGTTTCATATATTTTTGCAGATATATGCTATGTGCAAATCTTCTCTATATAGATATAAATATGTATGTAAATATGTATCAGTATCTGATTTTATTGTTTAATTTTACTTTTTAAAAAATTATGATAGGCACATTTTTATTAAAGATTTAATTTAATCATGTATTAAATGTAGGACATGCAAATCCACCTTAATCTTTGTATTTTATTTTAAGTGTGTTGTCCTCCCTGCTTCCTTTACCCTAAATCACATGCCTTTGTACAGATTCTCACATGGAGAGCAAATAGGAAATACAATATTTAAAATGATTATACCTCTGGGCTGTTTCCTGGTAGAAGTAGTTGAGTGACAGGTGTAATCAGGGATGAGGCCAGAGTCAGTAAACATAAAGGCCGTTTCTAGGTCACCCACAGACGGGGATCTTACAGTGAGACTCCCCCGGACTAACCCTGCCTGTTTCCAGTCACTGTCACACGTGCACGTTCACACGGCAGTCAGAGTGACGTCCCTAGTTTTCTTCGAGCTTGTTGTACAGTTAAACCGTATACAGAAATGAAAACAGCTTTAAAAGGAATCAAAATAAACTCAACATACTAAAAAGTCACAGGTTTTTTTCTTGCTCTGTGTTGTAACTGCTCGACTGTGTACACATTCAGTTTCAATTGCAAATCAGAGTAATTACATATTTTGCTTTTGTCTTTTAAAGTAAATCATAAACATTTCTATTTGTTACTGCTCACATAACAATAATCATCTATGTGATAAATTGCTGCCTTTAATAATAGAAAGGACCACTGTACTCTCTGAGGTATAGTTGAAAAAAAAGTACAAGAAAATCAGTAGCACATATTTAACGATACACTCAAATATTACTGAGCTACAAGGTAGTTGACTATAAAACAGACAGCAGCTCACATAAATGACTATAATGAGTATTCTCTTACTGTGGAATAAAGTCCTCTGGAAGAGATAGCATAGAAGAGGAAAGTACTCAGTTTCCTCCTGAAAAGGAGTAGACACTCCTACTCCTGTAAGAACTGGCTTTAGTTTTTTCTCCCTTTCCTGCAGCTAGAACTCTATAGACATGGAAGAGCAAAATAGTATATCTGAATCAGATTAGGCTAATCAGACTGATTTCCTAACAACTACCTTTTATTTTATTTTATTTTGAAGGTAGTAAAATACAACAGAACAAGACAAAACAAAGCCAGTTGAGACAATGTAGTGAAATTGGCACAGAACTTCACAGCAGGTTACCGGAATAACAGTAATAGGTACCATAGTATATCTTGTTTTCTTCACAATAGTTGTTCTTTCAATCAGGTATATCAGAATCTAAGGAAATACAGAACATTATAGAACTTATCAAAACAGAATATCGAATAGAGCAATACTATTAATCAGAACAAAGCAAAGCAGTGATAAAAATCGTTGCCTTCAAAGAGATGTTAGAAGGAAATCCCCCCTATTTGATATATTGCATATGGTCAACCTCCCAAGAGATACTCAGGTCTCTGGCTCCCACTTGCTAACAGGGGGCGGGAGTGGGGAGATATGGGATGTTTGATTCTCAGCCGGCTCATAGCTGCTTACCAGGGAGGTAAGCTGGTTGCTTGGTTTCCCAGTGCCCTAAGTTTCAACATGGCGTGGATCTCAGGAGACACTGATAGTTCTCGTCCTTGGGCAGCTGTGGCTTGCCAGGCCACAGCCACTTAGCAGGGCGGTGAGCTGGCTGCTTCTTTTCCCAGCACCCTACAATTACCTTTTAAATTAATTTATATAGACAAATATTTATTATGTATTACTTGCAGGTGGTGAACAGGGAAGAATATGACAAGGACTTCTTTAGAGTTTAAAATCAGGACAAGAGATGGAAAGTACTCAAATAAACAATAAAGAAAATATTACATGTTTTAGTAAGTGCAAGGTAGAAGCAAATAGACATTTGTACATATAGAAATCAAGTCAGTAATTCTCTACCTACATAAGGAGAGGTGATTTCTTTAAGTCATGTTGGCAGTGAAAGTTGGAGGATTTTCAGTCACACAAAGATGAAGGGACAGCAGAGGAAAGGCTCTGAGATATCCCGGAAACCAGCATGTGAAGAAGATGCTGGGGCTGCAGCACAGGGGCAAAAGGGAAAGTGGGCCTGGATGGGGTGCTGGGAAGTCACGAGCCCCATTGTTCCTGACCTATGACATGCGAGGAGCCTGGTTTCTTTCAAAATACAACACTAAGGCAAAAGCAGATGAATGACAGAATTCGTCAGGTTTTAGAATTTGGGTAGCTGTGTGGAAAACAGACTGGAGGAGATAAACGTAGAAGCACAGGGTAGACAGGAGGTCATTGGTGTGGCCCATGAGAGGAGACAAGGCAGGAACCTGAGTGGTAGCAGTAGAGATGGAGTCCAAGGGACAGGGGTCATCTCAGTAAGAAGGTAGAATGACCAGCTGCAGTGACGGGACAGATAAGGGAACGAAAGAAATTAACCATGACTCCTGTATTTTGGAGGGCACCAAATTTAGAAGTGGGAGGAAGGAAGTCAGAGGTCCCTTGTGGATGGTTAAGGTGGCCATCCTGTAGGAGGCTTACCCATGGCCGGCAGCCTGGCCTATGAAGCATCAGCCTGTGATGTTGGTGGTACTCCTGGTGACACTCCCCTCAGGGCAGGAGGAGATTGTGTTTGGGGAGGAGAGCAGTGCCCCACTTCCCAGAGATTCTCAGTTGTGATCAGAAGCAAATGCTTAACTAGTGGATCACAGCTCTGTGGATGTACAGTGTACATTTTCACTAGTACCAGCCCCACAGCGACAAGGGAAGTTATCCAGAGAATTTTTTCTCATTCAGATCTTATTCTCCTTATGCTTATCTCTTCTAACTCTGACATTCCCTCAGTTCTAGCAGCCCTCCTACAGAAAGAAGAAAGGGGAAATGCAACGGAAAAGCAATCTGTGTAGGAGCTCTGCACAGCTGCTGGTGTATTTGCCACTATGACTCTGTGTTCATGTGTGTCAGTAACTCCTGTGGGTCTTCCCTGGGGGAAGCTTTTGCGTTTGCACCTTCCAGTGGCTTGTGAGTCAGCATATGACACTGCATATAGCTGAAGGAACCTTTAAACCATGGATATTACTATTTATAAAGCCACGTCTCTTGGCTTGTTAGTTTGTTTGCTCGAGACAAGGTCTCACTATGTAGCTCAGGCTGGCCTTGAAGTCACTATGTAGCTCAGACCGGCCTTAAACTTACAGCAATTCTCCTGCCTCAGCTTCCTGAGTGCTGGCTTCACAGATCACCACCATACCCAACTCCAAGTCTCCTGTTTGACAATGAGGAAATTGACTCTTTCACAACTACCCATGGAACAAAATGTATTTCAGGTTTCATTTTACCAACATTGTGAGCAAGGATGAGAAAGGCAGAAGGGCCTAGAAATTAGAGACACAGGCTTTTTATTGGCTTAGGAACTTCAGATTCTCCATGTAAGATACTGCTGCCATGCGCCTGAATACCAATAGGTTGACATATATGGTATCTAACTGATAAAGCCTGCTCTCCCATAAAGATTGATTTGAAAAACAAGAACCATAAGATGTTATGAATTCAGTATGAAAAGACACTGTTTAATCTTTTCTGAGAAATGCTTGATGAGACTAACATATTATTTTCTGAGTGTGTCTCATCTAGCCTGACATTTTGCACCTGATTTATGTGAGGGGTCTCAAGGCCCGTTTATGATTTCAGTGACTTGATATGCATGCTTTTCTACAGGATTCATGGATCTTGGAGCCAGAAAGAGCTTTAGAAAACATCTAGAGCATCTTTCTTATTTTCTTAAGATGAAACTAGAGAAATAAGGGGCTTGGCTGAAATTGCAGCATGGCAAGAGATAAGCCAACAGTCCAGGCCTCAGGGCCAACAAGGCTGATTTTCCTGATGTTTTAGTTCAAGCCAGTGGAAAACTGCTAATAATATGCCCTGGGTAGGATTTTGTTTAACTTTCCATTTTATACAAGTTTCACTTTTAATTCTAAAAAAAATCTATCACTAAAAAATTTGGAGACTTAAGAAAAAGAAAAAAATACTACCCACATGATCACATATAATATTTTAATTAGTTTCCCCTGAGAGTTTTATGTGCATATATAGAATAACTGTTATTTATTGTATATAGAATTTTCACTTTCACTTAATGTATCATAAGCACTTCAAATGGATGCAGAATATTTAGACAAAAAATATGCTGTAATTCACTGAACCTTCCTGTGGTTGTTGAACATTTAGGATTAGAATCCAACCTTTTTCTATTATACCTAATATACACCATATAAATGCTTTGTGGCATAGGAGTTTTCCACTATATTATACCCTTAATATGGGACTTCATGAGTTTAGAGAAGCATGTTTATTAATGCTTAAACTGTCAGTCCAATTCATTATTGTTTATAACATTAGAAATTATTTAAAATGTTTTCCAAATGCCTCATTGAAAATGGCACTGGTTAGATTTCTCAGCTTCTTGGTTGTTGCTGAGTTCTCCTGTGGCCATTTCTAACCTTCCTCACGTTGACATTTTTCCTTCCTTAATCGCTCACTGTCCCTGAATAGAACATTCTCTTCCATGATGCTCATTTGCAGCTCTGTCTTACTAAAATGGAAACCCCATGAAAATGAGGTCTGTGCTTTATTCATCACTGTACTGTGTAGCACCGGGCACACAGTGGGTGCTCAATAAATATTTAACAACTGCATGAATGGATAAGTCGGGGAATGAGAAAATGAGGTCGAACATTCCTCCCATGTCTGTTCTGTAAATGTGATGTTAGATACAATTGTCTGGTTTATTTTCTTTGTCCATTTACTTATTTGCATCAAAACCTTATTGCTTTGTATTTATTTGTGAATATGAGACGACATTACACTTAACCTGTCACATGGGGCTGACTATTCTTCTAGGCTGTAGGTTCGATACTAAAGAGGAAGGACGGAGGGTGGAAGTTGAGCCAATAGATGTGTCATCTCTCAGTGTATTTTTTCTGTCTAAAAAGTGATGAAAGGTAGAGTGGGAGTGGGGCAAAAAGAGAGAAAGAGAGAGAGGAGAGATGAGTTCTATGAAAAGTTAGACAGTTTGGTTACACTATTTAAACAGGTTGTGTGGATCATCCAAGTGAAAACAGAAAATGAACATTTCAGGCCCTCTGAAGCTAAAGGTCCACCAGCCTCTGCGTGCAGTGGAAAACAAGTTCGGCCCATCCATACAGAGGAGTAGGTTTCAATTAAAAGTCACCCAGAACAGCTGAGGAATCTCTTAATGCATTCCATCTGTAAATGAGAAGTGAAAACACTCATTAGTAATTTTTGAATCCTTGGTGAATCAGCACCATCCACAGAAAACAAACATCTACTACCCTGCTTACACTGAAAGGAGAAAGACTCATGATCACTTACCTTTTTTTTTTTTCCAGATGTGCTTTTTAAATATATGAAAAATTGTATTCTGTATTGTCCTCTGGGCCTGTTGCTATATTTGTGAACATTAGTAATTTTCTGGTTAATTTTTTATAAAGCAGATGCTCATAAGATGCAAATTGTCCAGAGCCTTTGGGACAATATCAGCTCTCTTGTCACATAAAGTGGAAACATAAGATACATGGCTGGAAATAAGTCTCATTTTGCAAGATTATTGTATCTCTGCTTTGGAAGAGGAGATTGCTGATGCACAGGAAATGATAAGCACCCCCAATCATTTCTTCAGGTTAGCTATCATAGTGGGCATGCAATTGCATCCCCAGGAGCCAGCCCACCTAGGCGGCAGCTCTAAACACTTTTGAAAGATGAATAAATAGCCTGGGTTGACCCTCCTTGGGCAGTGAGCTGCACATTCCCCAGTGTGTCCCCAGATTCATGCTTCACCTTTGGCCTGCTGCTCTCTGCCTTAGGAAGCTGAGCCAATCGCCCCCCTCGACTCCAGGCTTTCTGAGTGACTTCAGTCAACTGAGAGTTCCAGAATGAACTTGAAAGAAAAGAGGGAAATAAGGCTGGGGAATTTACACCCTTGAACTTCTCCCTATGCAGTTGCCTCTGGCTGGCCGTTTCCTAGTTATGGCTTCTGTCAAGATAACCCTCTCTGCATCATGTTCTCTTTCCATGTTCCAGGGATGCTTCGCCCCTCATGGCATCAGCCTAGAGGAACTGTTTCATCCTAAACCAGTCCATGCCTTGATATATGCCCCTTCTGATAAAGTTTCCTGAATATGCCATTGGTGTCCTTCTTGGACATGACTGATAGAGACACTGATAGGGGTGTGCATGTTGGTAGAATGGTTGCACCCTAAAATTCAACCTGTCATATGCTCGCCAAGCTTTGCACCCTGAGGAAAGAGGTGCTTTTCCCTAGTGCATAGGTCAGCAGGATGACCAGGGCTGGTGCCACCTTGGACTAAATGTATGCATGTGGTTTATTTAGTTATTTGGTACGGGGGATTGAACCCAGGGCCTCACATTATGCTATATTCTCAGCCCCTTAAATTTATTTATTTAAAAATTTTGAGACAGGGTCTCACAAATTGCCAATGGCTTCAAATGCATGATGCTCCAGCCTCAGCCTCCTGAGCAGTTGAGATTACAGATGGGAAGTGCTGCACCCAACCTCAACTTATTATTTTTTTGATTTGTGAATTGGTTCGTTTTCTTTGTTCTCTCCTCCTGCCTTATTTTGCCTGTGGTGCCTCCGCCTGCAGCCTGAGTGAGTATTCTCTATCTGTAGTTATGGCCACAGAAGCAGCAGCAAGGGAGGCTCCAGCTGCTGTCTAGGGTTGACCACTTTGGCTGTTCCTGTAGAAACAGAAATACCACAAAGCAAAGGTCCCAGTCCCTCTGGTCATTTGGGGTTTTGTGGTCCAAATAGCCATGGAAGGGTGTTTTGATTGTTCCTTCCATTCCGTCTGTGTGCAGATTTCTTCCCTCAACTCACAGGAGGCACTGCGGGATTCAGGGCCCCAGCACATCAGCAGAACGTGCCTTCATTGCTATCTTTAGCATGGATAATGGAAACAAATCTGAAGGACAGGGGATTGCTCAGTGCAGGGCCCTGCCTCACCCTTCTTCTGAGGGATATGAGACTCGGTCCTATGGGTATGAGATTCCCAGCTTTTCTAGTATTCAAGGTTTTGTTTTATTTATTTAGTTTTATCTTCTGCCTCAGATCTCAGAAAGCTCTTGAAGGAGGATGCTGTGAACTGCATGTCAGAAATGCAATGTGTCTTTCCTTTTCGATTCTTGTCTTCAGTGACTAAGAGTGTGCTGGTTCTCATGAGAGAAGGGGACATTTTTCTCCTTATTCACACAAAGGAACTGACAGTTGCCTGGATTACTAGGCTAAGATAAGGCTTGCAAGTCTGATCTGATTGTTTGGCTGAGGTACTGCTTTCCATTTTTCCCTTCCCTGTCTATTTCTCATCTGACTTGGTGACAATTCAGCTCATTGTGCAGCATGGACAATGCTAAACTTACACTGATTTTAGATCAGAGACCAGCAGATCTTTTCAGCATACTCTAAGACATGGTATCTTTCTCTGCAGGTTGTTCTTGCTGCTGAAAGAGATTGGCTAGATTTGAGCATCAATAATTATTTAAAAATTTTTTTTCATCTCCGGGGCTACACATCCACTAATTATTTTCATGGCAAATTAAATTTGCTCTGCAGCATCTTTCAGCCCCACCTTGCACTAAGCAAATTAACATGAAATTGCTGACCCATAATTGCTGCATACAGCCGTGGATTCCTAATCCTTTCGCAATTTAGAGTTACATCATCTTTGAGGTACAACTGAATTTTCCATCAGTGTAATCATCATTTTCTTTCTTTTTACCTGTAACGAGCAGCAGTATTGCTGTAGTGCACAGTAGAGCATTAGCTACTCTCTGAAAATTACAGAATATCAATTGCCAACTTCCAAGCTGTGGGTGGGTAGCAGCATAATAGAAAATGGAACTACAGGTCATTTGGGGAAAATATTGCAATCCATCAGTCTGGTTGATATGCTTAATCTTAAACCAGAATGAAAGCCAAACCAAAAGAAAAGCAGATTATTTTTCTCTTTAAAGGAACATGCTAAATAACAGGCCAGCACCCTGGAGGGTGCCTCTCAGGGATGATTGTCAGAACTTCCGGTCAGATCACTTGGTTTTTCTGCCCTCCGTGAGAGGCTTCTTTCCTTTCCCTGCTTTCATTCATGTGCTGCAGTGATAGAGCTGTTGGTCTTTTGTTTGCTCCTGTGTGTGAGGGAAACAAGGCAGGGCACAGACAGGGCTGCTGCTTCAATAGCCCACAGTCCAGCAGGGAAGAGGAAGAGGCGCACTTGGAGAGAATGCTCTTGTGCCACAACCTGGGACTGTTACAAAGGTTTTCTGTCCCAGTAGGGTTGCAGTTCCCAGAAAGGACAGGGAAGAGCTTACTTCTGGCTAGACTCCAGTGGTTCTGGACCCAGGGGGAATTTTGTTCCCAGGAGGCATTTTTGCTTGACACAGGTAGGGATGGGTGGGTGCCAGAATCAAAACTGACATCACACTGTAGGAAAAAGAAGGCAACCAGGCATTTCATTCCCTCCCTAGTCAGCTCTGCCTCATCTCCCTCTTTGCAAATGATGCCATCACTCAAGGTGAAGAACAAAGAAGGCCTCTCCTCACCCATCTCCTCTACTCCAACACTCCCCAACTTGTCCGTAATCCTCCATTTCTCAACTCGCCAGTACTGACCCAAAGGGCTGGCCAGCTCTCTGCTGTGGGAAGTAGAAGGGAATCTCGCATGTTGTGGGGTGCTTGGCAACCTCCTTGAGCCCTGAAAATCACTCACTCTCAACGTTGCAACCTCAGTTTTTTCATTTGCTGAATCAGTTCCTCAGCCAGACAACAGCAATGTATTGAAATTACTATTTTCTAGGAGCTGTTCCAGGCAATGAGGAAACCTCAGTGAGCAAGAAAATCCCTTTTCCTGTATATGGGGATACAGACAAAGAGAGCAAATAGAATTTGACATATTATCAGGCAGAGAAAAAGGATGCTAAATACCAGTAAAGCCACGAAGAGAGGAAGAGTGGCAGGAACTGCTCTGGTAGCCAGGAGTACCAGGGAGGGCCACTCTGAGAGGGTGACATCTCAACACTCCTAAATAAAGGAAACCATGTGACAGCTTTCTTCAGTTTCGAGGTTCACTAGATTGCTCAGGTTGTACCACGTATTCCTTCCCTTGTCTCCAGTTTTTCCTAACTTTGGCTCCCTAATAAGAAAGGCACCTAGCTTTGATCCTCTGCTCTTTCTTGACCTCTGATCCTTCTCTCTTGGACTATCCTACCAATAAGCATTGCCAGCCTTTACAGAGATTTCCATATAGCTTCTCATCCTGAATCCTTAGGTCCTATGTGCAAGTGAGGGGTACTTAAAAATCGTTTGAGCTTAGTGGTTAGTAGGCTGTTTGTGATAAAGAGGGCTCTGTAGAGTTCATGGTCATCATGTAAGTCAATTCATCATCATGCACACATGGACACAAGGTGCACACATACAGTTTGTTCATTTTATAACAAACGAGTGACAAATACTAGGAGCTGTTGCCATCATTCAATTCCTTTTCTCATACCTGTTGCAAGATCAGATATTGATAATTGATGATCAGTATTGCCCTACCAATCAATGGTAACTTCCATGCAAGATGAAACGCTGGCTCACAGGTACCATGGAGTCCCTTAAAGAGCAGCGTGTGGTAGACACACGATGGAAAAGTGGAGACGCTCCCCAGCTGCAGTCAGAGAAGCAATCCTCAGCCTTCAGCTTCTAACCATTTATAGTTTCAAGTAAGTTGATTGTTAAGGAATTGGGACATCAGTCTATGGCGAAAACAGGTGGTAATCTCAAGTTTCTGACAAGTTACTAACAGGATGACAGCTGTCTTTAAGAAGATTGATCTTGCAACTCTGTGTAGGATAACTGGGCTGAATGTGGAGAAAGCGCATTAGGCAGGTGAGGAAGAGTGTGCTCTCGGAGGAGGCGCCAGGGCAGGTTGGTCCAGATTTTGTTTTTGTGCCAGCTAAGCAGTAGCACTGAGCAAAGAGCTTTCTTGTCCCAAGGGTTCTGAATCCTGTTATATTAGCAAAAGTTCAATCGCCACAAACATGCTGGGAGGAGCCAGTACTGTTTCTTCTCCAGGGCAAAGAGTTGTGTAGCTGCCCTTATGAACAGCGCCATAGAGCCCATGCTCCAGTCGTGGCTGGGAGTAGGGCCCCCAGCCTACGGAAGCCGGGCCATGAAGACCTCAGACTTCGGCCTCTAGGAGGGAAGGGTTCTGAGTTTCTTGTGTTTATAGAAGCTCATCTAAACAGGCTCAGAGGGAAAGTAGTTTCTGTTCCTTAGAAATGAGAAAAAGGAAGGCTGAAGGAGCACAGGATTGCCTCGCAATGTGGAGGCTTGTGCTTTAGCTGCCATGGTACAATTCCACTTTTCTTCTACCCCTAACAGGTCAGAGCTGATGAGAGAGTACCTAAAATGGTGTCCTGGCAGAGAAGTCCCCTTAACCAAGAGGGACACATTTAGAAATGGAAAATAGCCCATGACCATCTTTGCAGTGAGCCCTGCCCCGGGGCCAGACTGGCACAGTCTAGGCTGCCCCATCGGCACCCCAAGATTTTATCAGATCTTGGCTGCAGGAGCAAAGTGCCATATGACACGAGGGTGCTCCTTTCTCATCAGGCTGGAGAGACTGCTGCACAGCCCCCTTGGGTGAAGCTGTGCAGTTGTTGGAGCTCATGCCACGATGAGGCACAGTCACCCTAGGAGGGCCCGCTCCGTGGGTCTGAGCCGAGGCAGCGGATGTGGTGCATGGGGAAGGATGCAGTCTAGCGGGTCCACGGAGGCAGCACCTAGCAACCTCTTGCTCTTTCCTGACACACTGCCTGTTGCCACTTAACCAAAGAGCCTTGGTCACAGCACACATTGAACTGGAGCCATCTCTGGTCTGTGAGGGGACAGAGCTCCAAATCCGCCACCGTAATTAAGACACTGTCTCCTGTCCCATCAACCCCCTCTCCTTCTTTTGCCTCCCTTTCATCCTCCGCTGGTTCCCAGTCCCATCCTGTCTCTGACCCCTATTCTAAAATCTTCCCTCTTCTCTCCTGAACAAATTACTTCTTTCTCTTTCTATGCTTTCAGAAGCGTTTGGAAAATGGATGCACCTTGAGACTATAGTGTTAATTTAGATAAATCAGAAAGACAAGTTCAAATACCACATGGTTTCGCTTTTATGAGAAACTGAAATTTTAGACGACAAAATAAATGATAGATAATAGGAAGTAGGGAGACAGATCTTTCTTAAACAAGAAGGAAATCAAGAAATGGAAGGATTTGGGAAGAGAGGGAGAGGGAATGAAAAAAGGAATTAAGAGCTGTTGTCTATATGCACCAACTCCACACAAGGCCTGCAAACATGGGCTAATAAAAGAGAAGGTTTGGAAGACTGTTTTTATGTGTGCTGTTGAGAATAAGGAGGCCTGTGGCTCTGTAATCTAGCCAGTTTTGTCACCCTGGACACACTACTTGGTATCTGGTCTACCACATGATTGTTACACTTAATTAAGCTTTTAAATAAATAATAACATTGTTCTAAAAGTTCAGTACAAACTGCCTCTCACCCTAAGCCATGTGGTTGGCCTTTCCACAAGCAAACAAAGGCGTAGTATGACCTCCTCCACACATACATGCACATGAGGATGGGATCTTTCCGCACATTCTTATGAACAGCAGCACACAAAATTCAGCACCTTACTTAACTTAATGTGGTTTTGGAACTGTTCATGTCAGCATGCCAAGGGTGGCCTCGTTCTCTCTTACAGGTGCTTACTACCCATTAAATTCCACTGATGTATATTTAGACTGTTTCCCATCTTTGACTACACTGCAGTGCTGCACTGAGCAACCTTGCTTATCCATTGTCACATGTGTGTGTCAGCAGGTCTCTAGTGTAAAGTGCAGAGTGGAATTCTCAAGTCAGACAGAATGGAGAGATGACAGACAAGCACATACTGATTCACTGTATGACCTCAGAGAACAAATTTGATATTTCTGAACCCAATTTTCTTATTTATACAAAGGAAGAGCTTCTCAGGGTGACCAGCATTCCTTTCCTCTTTGGGAGTCCATGGGATTCAGAACCTCCCATCTGTAAGAACCCTAGCAGAGTCCTTGAGATCTGCCCACAAACACAGTGTCCCTGGGTTTAGGCTGCCACAGCCAGCTGGGAGCCAAATGCATTCTGTGCCCAGCCAATGGAGCAGAACTGGAAGAGACAGGTCCAAGGGCTAGCCATGACCTCATTTGTCGTGGAATGTTACCCCTCTGTTGTTTTGACCTCTTTAAATGTAGCTACTTTTGCAGGCTCTGTGGAAATCAGAGGGACTGTGGAGGCATTTTGCCTCAACTTACAAAAATGGTAATGAAAGGGCTAAATATACTTAATATGAACATAGGTGAAGCATTAGTCAGAATGCTGGGAGGTACAAAGACATTAAAGGAATACTAAGAAGATTAAAATGTTTTGGCAATACAGTTGACCAATAAGTGCATGCTTTGTTGGTACACTGACTACACAACAAGCCTGTTTGAGGGTTTTGCCCTCATTGAATGTTGAGATTATGTGGCTATTAGGTTAAGTCTTAGGGCAACTACTGTTACAGTAATGACTTGATGCCTCAGTCTTTATGCATAAATTTATCATTGATTGGATTTGAGAATCATATTTGACCTGAAAGATGATCTCAGGGACATTCCAGTCTCTTACTTGGAGACTGAAATCAGCAACAAGAAAGGGCCCCAAGGCTGCATAAAGCATAAGAGAAAGAGCCCTGGGAGCAGGCCCACCCACTGGATGGTGCTGTGAATGGTGGGCAGTGGAATATGCATTGTGGCAGGTAGAGGAAAGCATCTAGAAGGCCCTGCAACAGGTCTACATAGCCCAGTGGCACAGCCGGTATATCTGAGGGGCTTAGTAATGCATAGATAGATACTTAAGCCCAGGGTTATCAGAATTAGTATGAACAGACACAAGGCTTCAGGAGTTGCTGCTGAAGGGAGAGAGTTAGTGAGAGTTCCAGTCTCAGAAGGTCTGTTGTATCTCTTGGCAGTTTGCTAAGACATGGACCTAGCAAGGGTCTGCAGTCCAGGTAAGGGCATGCATTCCAGGACTGAGGCACCCCGTGAGGACAGGGCAGAGTGCAGCTGTCAGATGGGGACTATGTAAGGGTGACTCAATTTCAAGCAGGATCTCCTTTGTCACACAGTTGTGGTGCATGTTTGGATCTAATCGCTTGGACAGGAAGCTTATAGCTAGAAATATGCTAGGTCAGGCTCCAGTCACCTGACAATTCTGATTACCTGTTAGATAAATTCCCCTCAGGTTCTTCCCTTTTCCTCCCCAGCCTCACCACTGCCCTTGGTTGAAATGCAGTTAGGACTAATACAATAGCCTAAATTGGGTCATGGTCTCCATCATTTTCTCCCTCAGCCTGTACTCTACATGGTAGCCAGATCTGACCACCCACAATTTTCCAAGTGGTGTGTGAGGGTTAGTGACTTGGCCTCTCCTCCTTTTCCAGTCTCTCCACTTGTATCTTTGTGCTTCCAGAATGCTAGACACATCATGCAATTTCCAGCCTCTAAACTTATGTTCATGTTTTTGCTCCTGCTTGGAACTTCCCTCTTCATTTTAGCTACCCTAGGGCAATGTTTATGTATTTTCAAAATTCATTTTGACCTTTACCTCCTTCAGAAAGCTGTGTCTCTTTCCTAAGACAGCTTGGTCCCCACAGTTTCTCTTTCTCAAGATTCTCACATTTGGCTGTGTCTTCAAATGGAGAATTTTAAAAATGACTCTTTCCAGGGCCGTATTCCAGACCAATTAAATCAATAGGTCTTGTTCAGTTCCTGCTGATGTATTTAGCTGAGGACATGATATCTGTTCCTTATTTCCCAATTGTTCAGAAAAAAGTCTGTGCATATATATATATATATATATATATATATATATATATTCTAGTGATATAATGTTAATAATGTGTATATAAATATTTATTGTACACTTATCTCACCTTTTCTGTATGTTTGAAAATTTTTTAAATAAAAAATTGAGAAAAAAATGATTTATACTCCCCAGATTAGCTAAACCCTCTGTCTTTTTCCAAGCCCCACATGGTGCTCCCACCCAGAGCTGGTAGACAGTGAGCGGCGCTTATCATTTTCCAGGCAATTTTGAATCTCTTCGTTGTGGTCCTGAGTCCCCTAGGAGACTGCTGGATCATGAGGTCAGAAGCCTCATGTGTCCTGTACCTCTGTGTCCCTCTTCTCCCAGCCTCAGCATGTGTCTGGAATGAAGTGGGCACTTGATTTGTGTGTGGTGAGCATAACCAAGACAAATTATATCCAGGATCGATAGATTATTTTATATTTGCTACCCTTTTGTTCACTTAATCACTCATCACTTATTGAGCACCTATTGTTTCACGCATGTGTTAAACGCAGTGGGTCCCAGAATGATCTATATATAGCAGAGTTTCTCACTCCTAACATGATTGACGTTTTGGACCTGTGCACTGTAGGATGTTTAGCCCTATCCCTGATGTCATGCACTTGATGCTGGTAGCATACCTTCTCCCTCCTGCTGTTAAGACAGCCAGAAATACCTCTAGATATTGCCAAATGTTGGTGGGGGGACACTGTCATCTTCTGTGGAGGACTGTTGGTCTATGAGACAATTTATCTTTAAGAAAATTAAAGTAGAATAAAAGAAATGAATGCACACTTGCAATGAATGACAAGTTTCATAGAATGCTATGGAAGCATAGGAAAAGAAAATTATTCCAGCTAGGAAAGTGATGGCAAACCTTTGAGAGCTTTCAAGTGTGCTGTGGCACACTTGCCATGGGTTCACCACAGCTGATCTAGGGTATTTGAGAAGATACTATATGAAGGAACTGAGCTTGAATTTTAATGCTGGTACAGGTGGGAAGCTCTTTCAATGCCATTTTCTTTCTTGAGCTTCTGCCACCTTGCATTCGTACCTTTTGTGGTCACCCATGTCATTTTCTGATCTTCACAACAATCGCATGAAGTAGACAAAACAGATATTACTAAGTCTATATTATAGAGAAGGAAACTGAACTTAAGCCACTTTGAATAACTTGAGGCAATAAAGTGGTTCATACATACACCCTGGAACCAGGCTTCCTGGGTTTGAATCCTGGCTCTACCACTTTCCAATGGTGAGTCTGGGCTTGTTATTTAACTTCCCCACACCTCTTGCCACACCTTGTATACTCCCTTGGAAAATGGAGGTAACTGTTGCATCTCATATGGTTGGTATGAGAAGTTTCCATGGGTCTACTGCCTAGAACAGTGCCTTGCCTATTAAAAATATGACAGAATCATTTGCTACTTAGCTACTTCTTGCTACTTGACCAGGAAGAAATCAGCAATGGCTCAAGTAGCATCCCTGAAAAAAAAGCAGTTCCCATGATGCCCTCTATTTAAACTTTATTGAACAATACAAATGGCACGTGTTATGGCTTGTATCTAAATATCCCCCCAAAGCCTCATGCACTTTTAGGAAGTGCTTTCCCTAGGTGGCCATTTTAGAGTATGTGAACATGGATTAAGGGTGTGTGATGATTAAACCAGCACACTGATTAGTTTAGTGTAGTTCTGAGTGTGGGGGATGGGAAGGCCCACCCTGATTGTGGGTGGCACCAACCAATAGACTTGTAGCCTGGGTAGGATAAAAGAGAAAGGGAGGCCCACTGCTTTCTACTTCCTGCTTCCTGCCTGCCACACCATGAACTGTGTCTCTGGTATGCTCCTTGCCTTGGAGCTGGCCAACTATGGCCTGAAACCTCTGCAAGCTGTGAGCTATAATGAAATTTTCTTCCTTTAACTTGTGGATGTCAGGTATTTTGTCCTAGCAATGAGGAAGTAACTAAGACATCATGTCAGTTATGTATGTAGTGATAGTCCCAGTAAAAACAAAAGGTGGAATTAATTTTAATAATATGTTTTACTTAGTCTAATATATCCCAAGTATTAGCATGCAATACATAATCAATAAAAAATCACTAATGAGAAATTTATACATTTTTCTCTAAGTGTAGGCAATCCAGGCTATCCCCATATAGCTCAACTTGGCAAGCTCCATTTCAAGTAGCCAGTGGTCAAATGTGCCTTGTGGCTACTGTATGGACAGTAAGATATCCTAAACCTTTCAAAGTGCTTTAAAACAGTTTTGGGTGCTCATATTACTTCACACCGTGCGCTAGGGATGGCGAATCAGAATTGTGAAGGCCTGCTTGAGTTTTATGCAAGATGCTGAGTCCTCTCCTTGCTTGCTCCTATCCCAACTTCATTAAAGCAAGGCAACTATATGTGTTTAAAAACTATCTGTGTTCATTAAGTCACCTTTTCAATCTCAACTTTAGCACAGCTTTTAATGAATTGCAATGTGGCAGCACCAGAAAATACAGAAGCCCCCAGATCTCATTAACCTCCCCAAAAGAGGCTGAGTCCCCCCTCCACTACCAGGCTTTGTCTTCTTTTTTTATAGTAAACCTGGAGCCATCTGTCTGGACTCTGTTGATGGTGACCTCAGACCACCACCCATGTCTCCTGCACAAGTGACACCATCCACGTCTCTGCCGTCCTAGGGAATGAGATAGAAGCTGAGAACAATTAGTGATTTGTCTGATGCCAGACAGCAGTTTATTACTATAAATGAAACAAGCTGGCAGGCCATTGATAGCTTTTTAAAATGCCCTGCAAGAGCCAGCATTTTTATAAGTTCAGTCTCCGGGGTACAATACTGAAATTTTCAGTGCTTCCTGTAAGTCAGGCACTATTATGAGTATTTTACTTAACTGATTTGATCCTTACAGCAGCCCTGTGAGGATATTAGTCTTATCATTCCGATTTTATAGGTGAGGTGACTGAGGCATAACGAACTACATGGTTTGCATAAGGCCATAATGTTAAGAGGCAGGGAGGAGTTAAACAGAGACAGAATCTGAGTTCCTTGTTGTACCATAGTGTGGCCTTCAAACTTGGGCTGAATCAGCAGCATTTTCAGTGGGAAAAAGAGACCACTAAAATCAGAAATTTGTGTTCTTTTGTTCCCTTCCCGGTCCTCAGCTCTTAGAAGAATGCTTGACAATCACTGGCTGCTCAGTAGTTCCCCGCTGACTGTCTGACAGCCTTGGCTACCACTGGTACCCACCCAGCCTTAGCTTTAGTCATAAGATAGGCACCTATGGGCCTGCATCTAGACCAACTCTGGCTTTGTGCCTTGCTGTCTTAGTCACTTTTTCATTGTTGGGACAAATACCAGACACCCACAAGTTAAAGGAGGAAAGGTTTATTTTGGTTCACAGTTTGTAGAGGTTTAAGATGTAGTTGGCTGTCTCCAAGGCAGAATGGCGTGGCAGAGGAGATACAGTCCAAGGCAGGGCAGGCATGAGGCAGCCATCAGCAAATCTCACCCCCCCACACACACTTTTCATCACATTCAGAATGCAAGACTGTTGGCTGGCCGGGCTCACACCGAGGGTGTTTTGTCTTCAGTAAATCCTTTAAGCCACACCCAGAATCATGTTAAACCAGTCAGTGGGCGAACCAAGGTAGCATGCAGCCTTAATTCCACATCACACACCCATGATCCCGCTGCCTCTGAAAGCCACCCTATGAGTGCTTGAGGCTTTGAGGGAACATCTAGAGAGAAACCACAACACTTAGCACCTGGCTGCACTTGATTTGATTTATGACTTGTCTGTGAATGACCTCAGCACTGCCTCAAAGCCAGATGGGTTCAGTTGCCTGAGGACCCCAAACTCAAGGCAGGTCTGATGATGACACAACTATGACTGAGTCTCATTTTTCACATCTGCTGTGTGACAAGACTGGACAAGGGAATGACAAAGGAGTAGCACGATTCCTACCTTTTCCTTCCTTTCAAGCTGGGCCTGGAAGGTAGAGGGGCCAGGGGGTGAAGATGAGCGAGACACTGCTGGTGGAAGGATTTCTGTGTGAAGACACTGTGCTGGGTGCCCGCCTTTATGGTTGGGAGGAGAGGCTGGACCCTTTGCCCACCCACTTGCCTCCCTGCCTCTGACTCTCACCCTGACCTGCCTGGGTTAGAATCCACATGTTTCCACACTGGCTGATGATGACAGCTCCTCCCAGTGAGAAACCACCCTGGGCTTCCTTTCCATTCCCTCACCCTCATTTCCTAGATCTGAGAACCTCCTGGTCATCTGAATACTGGGACAAGACCACTGCGGCTTCCATTAACGCCAGAGAGTGTCGAAGGGTGCAACCTCAAGGGGTGCTGGGATGCGGGGCCTTTGTTGTCTGGGAACCCACAGCCCAGCTGTCCCACATCTCTGTGCAGGCTCAGGCTCCTGTCCCTGAAGGCACATGGTTCCTCAAGTGCTGTATCTGTGGGTCTCATACTCTGTGTCCTGCTTTGGTGGGAGTAAGAGCTGGGGGAGACATGGAACAGAGGCCCACTTGGCCTAGGTTGTTTGTCAGCCTGACATACCTGAGTTTGACTCCTTCTTTCACACACAGGTATGTGCATGCCCGTTCATGGACACACACACACACGCACACACGCACGCACACACACACCCAGAGTCAAATCCCAGATCTGATGTCCTCAGGAAGGACATGGGGAAAACCTCTCAGAAGATTTAATGCGATGCTTCTGAATGTGATCAAACAGAGCCATCTGGAAATTCTTTCTCTCTTAGAGGCTGCTATTCTTTAGCTCCCTCAAAAGCCGAGGTCAGTGGCTCTGAATGGAGAACAACATTTAGCCAGTTGAGTAACACCAGTCCTAAGGTTTAAGGGGCTTGGTGGAAAAGGCAGCATTTAACTTAAGCGTAAGTGGGTCTACTTCGAGCTTTAAACAGTCAGACGCTATCTAGAGCCACCCAGGGCCCGCTGAGCCTGTCAGAAGACAGATGCCTCCCTCACCCCGGCCTACTAACTTCCCTTCCAGAGGACCTCCACACATTTGTTCTTTGCCGACAGACACGGATGAAACCAGGAATTTCCTGGTTTCCTGGAGGAGAAAGTCACAATCCAGGTCTCTCCAGCAGGGTGAGGGAGTGGCGGGCTAGACATGGGTCTGGATGAGGAAGAGCGACCTCCGCTCAGGGCGGTTCTGGATAACGGAACCCCAGAGGAGGGCCTTGGGGGGTGGTAGGAGCCAGGGCATCCTGCAGGGCAGATCGTTAAGAGTGTGGACGTGGACAGCATTGCTGGAGGGTCAGATGCGATGCCCATGGCAAGGAACAAGAGGGACCCACTGGAAGGTGCCCATCATGGAAAGCCTTCGTACTGTGACGGGAGCTCGAAGTTTATCCATCGAGCAATGTAAATGGTGCAGCAACCCAGGCAGACAAGTTACAGCTTTAATGAGTTACAGTTTGAGTGGGTAATCGTTTGAGTCAGGCACTGTTCTGTTTTACAGCTATTTAACTTACTTAGTCCTTTGTAAGAGACCTGTATACTAATATTATTTCCACTTCAGGTCTGGAGAAACTGAGGCACAGAATGTCTGTACTCAGTATCTAAATTGTATAGTTGGGATTTAAACTTAGGCAATTTCATTTCTCAATTCTTTCTTTTAGTCACTCTGCCATTATTTATAATTTAATGGCCACATCTTTTCAAAAGGATATATGTGACTTATAATAAAAATCATGTCATCTATCTATCTATCCATCTATCTATGCCTAGTAAGAAAATTAATCTAAAAATGAAAGAGAACAAAAACATAGAAAAGGAGATGTTTATAGAAAGAAAAAAGGATGGGAAATTACTGAACCTGAACTCTAATCTCCACCTGAGCTTTCTAACAAGAAAAATACAAAACTTCCAGGCTATAAATCTTTTACTCCTTGCTGGTAAAAAGGAGCATATCTGATTATCTGGAGAGAAATACTAGTTCCTTGTACTGAATTCTAGAAGAAAGTTTGTTGCCTAATTCCTGATATTAAGTGTGATGTGGTATTTCAGTATCTTAGGGTTTCTATAACAAATTATAATAAATTTTATTGTTTAAAACAAAAGAAATTAATTTTTCTACTATTCTGAAAGCCAGATGTGCAGAATCAAGAGGCCAGAATGCTTGATGGAGAATCCATTCTATGCTCCATGTATTACCTTCTGGTAGCTATAGAATGTGCTTAGGGTTGGCACTTTGGCTTCTTGACTCATCAGGCCTATCTTGGTCTGTCATCACGTGACTTTCCCCTTTGGGCGCTGAATCTCAAAACTCCTCCTTTCTTATATAAAGATAGCAGTCACTGGATTAAGAACCCACCCTGGGTCCAGGACTGTCTCATTTCAAGACTCTAAATTACTTTTGCAAAGACTCTGCATCCAAAGAAAGATATCAGGAGTGAGGATATGGATTCATCATTTTGAGGGACCACTATTCACCAGATTACACAAGATATTTAATAGTAATTCTGCAGAAATATTTAGTAGAAGTATTTTTAAATGATTGTTTCTCACAGTGACAAAGCCAATGGTAGATACTTGATTGCAATCTAGCCCAATTAAGATGGTACCTACATCTAACTAGGTCACCAGCGGTTAACTTGTCCTCTTGAAAGGGCCTCGGAATAGAATGACTTGAGAGAGGTATCTTTTTGGCGGTGAAAACTTCATCATAGATGAATTCAAGTGGTACATAAAACTCTGAGTATGAAGAGTTATGGGCTCAGACCTATTGGTGGGAGGCTGCCTAATCTGGTAAAGAAGTTCCCAACTAGAGAATACGTGAAGATCCTCAGAAAAGAGTTCATAAAATACACACATTCCACTTGTTCCCAAAGCAAAGTGCAGCTGTGTGGAGGACCACCAGGAAGACTCTCCTTGACAGTCCACCTGACCTGCTTCCACAGCTTTGACAGGCTTAGGCTCCTCTCCATCTTCTCACAGGGTGCACTGCCACTGCCCCGATGGACAGACAGGCAGAGACCTTATGAGCAAATGTGACACTCGCTTAGTTACTTTGGCCCCTCAGATGTGAGTGTCACCAGCTAGTAGGATGATGGCTCAGATGGGATATCAAGAAAGCAAAAGTTTGGGGAAAAACTTGCAGGGATGCACTCTTCCAACCGTGCCCTTACTTATGATGAAGGCCATCAGGAGTTCTCTGCCTGTTTCTGCCCTGCCAATTCAGTGGAAAACTGGAGGGCTGAGGTGTGTTCCCCAAGGGCCCCTATCACAAGAGAAGTTAAGGATCTTATCAACATGGAGGAGGGGCAACTGCAATTGGGTCATCTCAAGCCGACTTTATTACAATTATTTTTAAAACGACTGAGAGCTATGTTCATTAGAACTGCCCCATTCTTTATTGATCATATGAGAGCCCATTCTAATCTCCCAGGGAATACAGATGCTCTTGTCAATCTGGTTTACATTTTTGGTAAACCAAGACAATCCCATAAATTTTTCATCAAAGTTCTAAATCTCTGCAAAAGGGATTTAAAATTCCGATTCTTCAACAGAGTTGCAATCCCAGAGGTCTTAGAACTAACCAGTTATAGCAAGTGGATATTACCCATATAGCCTCTTGTAACAAACTTAAATATATTCATGCCTCTATAGATACCTTCTTGCATGTGATCCGTGCTGTCATTCAGGTTGTAAACAAAGTTGATATGTAATGCAGTATTGTGTACCAGCCCTACTTAGTGATGCCACAAATATTGGCCCTGCCTCTGTTAGATTTCCAGAGTTTTCTTGATAACTGGTGTATAAAGCATGATACAGGGACCCCCTACAATCCCCAAGGTCAAACAATAGTCAAACACACTCATCTGAAAAATCAACTAGCTAAACAAAAGAAAGGGGGAATTTAGGGTCAAAACTTTGCTTCATATGTTTCAACTTTTTGGAATCCTGCTTGCAATAGGTGTTTGGAATGGCCTAGTATCACTTTTAAATTACAACAGACTGTTTGTGAGGCTTACTACCTAGTTAACACCCAGAGTTTGGTTCAGTCACCGGAAAGTCTTTTCCTGGCAATACTTACTCTGCTAGTAGCTACACTACGCATTCCTATGGTTCAGGGAGAAGAATATTGGGCCTACATCCCTAACCTACCCTTACTTATACCCCCTACCTGAATGGACAGGCCCTCAGAGATCCTTCATTCTGTAGAGAGCAATAATGCTACATATACTATTTTGTCTGGCCCACAAATTTTAGTGTGTTTACAAGAACAAACTAAGCTTAGCATTACTTCTCATTTTGCATATCCATCTTTATGTGTAGCCCATCAACAGCAAGATTCTAGCCCTTGTATGTTGGCTGCGGATCAGCCTCGGAAAGTACAAGTGTCTAAAGCACAATTTGCCTTGTTAACCTTAAATTGTATTCCTGAACTGGACACCTTGTAAGAGATTTTAAACCTAACATTGCTAACTATATTCCAGAAGCTCACACCGCTCATTTCGAGAAAGGTGACTTGGGCTAGTGGCAGACTTCAGGGATCCATGTCATGGGCGAGCTCTACACAGATCTAATTATTCCTTTGTAGAATGCCCCCACCCAGGAGATTCCTTCTGGGAAAAGATCAAGAGTAGTATAACATTTCCTTTTCAGGCTCTCCTGACCATAGCATGACCTCAGAGGCCTTCTCCAGTGTTACGTGGTCAGGTAGTGGCCTCAATTCTCCCATTATCAATGACATTGTCAATGACAAAATTGGACCCATGCAACATACTTTATGGAAATTAGCACTGCCCTTTCATGCTGGCCAGCTGCAAATGAGGCATCTGTAACCGATAAATAGAAGACAAATAAAAGTAACTTTACAAAGTCAGCGATACATAAAAGTAAACATATATGTCTATAATCCTCATGTACTGTTGGTGGGGGAAATAGAATGGCAACAGAATATGTTCTTGGGTACTAATTGTTATCTACCCCATTGTATCATGCCTGAATATCTTTCTAATGACTCTACAATAGTGATCGTGAGCAGGCTGCCCAGTTCAGCTTCTAGTCAGTCTGACAGTCAATTGCCTACTTCCCTGTTGATAGAAACCTTAATTAAGACACTTAGCAGCTGAACTAAGAGGATGATTGGATTAATTACAATGGGGATAACCTCTTTGGACAGCCAGTGCAGCTATTGGCTCAGTGGCATTAGCTCATTTAATATAGACTTCTCATTTTGTAGATAATTGGACAAGAACTGCTGATGAGAGCTGAAAAATTAAGCAAGAAATTGATATAAAATTACAAACCCGAGTAAGCATTCTAGAAACTTCCATTCTTTGAATTGGAGAGATCAAATTGCAAGTTTACAATTACAAGGATAAAAATGTCATCATGAAATGGTTCTCTTCTGTATCACCCTTATAATAAAATCCTGTACTCTTGCGGAATGATCAGAAAACCTATACAAGGAGCAATCCATCAAAATATTACTATGGATATAGATGCTTCACAGAAAAGTGCTGTCAAATGTCACACAGCCACATTTGATGCCAAATTGAAGGTCGGGTTAAGTTTGCTGGTGTGCTAGAACAATTAAATCTGTTTGCATATCTCAAGGCTCGCTTCTGGTTTTAGATTGGAATGGATGTGCTCATTCTCTTGTTTATAATTCTTCTCATTAAAGTGTATTGTAGAGGACTCACAACCTGGCAATGACCAGAGGCCAAGCAGCCACGATGGACTCTGCCCCAACTTCTTCAAAACAAAGGAGGAACTGTGGAGGACCACAAGGATGACTCTCCTTAAAAGAACAATTGTCTCCATTTTGGCTAAACTTGGCCCAATTTCCATGTATCCATATGTGTGGAGCTGGCTAAGTTTTGCTTTTATTCCTTCAATTGGCTTTAAGCAATGCAAATGGGTCTAGCCAGGTGCTAACGTGTAGTCTTTAAAGTAATGTGACAGGTAGGTGGTATTCTGCCTGCAGTGCCCAATTCGTACGTGTGAGCTAGGCCGAGTGACATAACGCCATCGGCTGAATTGAATTTCGAGAAAGAAATTGCTATGAAGATTAAACATCAAAACTGAAGCACTGACCCCAGAACACTAGATACTGGCCTTGTTTTGGTTAGCCATTATCCTGACTGGACTTAGGACCTTGTTTGCTCCCCACAACTACAAATATGCCCCAGTGTCTTTATTCTCACCATATAATGCAGAAGAGATAGATTGGAATTAATTTATTAGAATTCCAATAATTTTTCCGTGGGATTGCAACCTCTATGAGGTCCAGAAGGGCTTTCCATAAAGCTAAATCTCAATTCTACGTTCCCTTCCCCTGCACTGACTTTGCAATGTGATGGAGGGGCCAGGACAAACTGTGCCAGGTTGCTGCTGGTTTCCATCACTCTAGTGGCGTGGGGAAGGGGAGAAGGGGAACAGTCTGTCAGAGTAAGGGTGGCCTTTGAATTTGTTTTCCTGGTTTCTTTCCAAAACAGGACACATTTATCTTGTGAACTTCAGTGCCTTCATCTATAAGATGGGTAAGCTGGTCTAAGTCATACAATTATTGTGAAGATTAAAGGAAACATTGACAAAACACTTGGTGCAGCACCTGTCAGTTATGGAGAAAAAGAGAATTGTATTAAGGTTATTGTTGTATGTCTTAGGTGTCCTAAGGATTTGTTATGTTCATTCTGATGATGGAGAATAAGTGAACTATGAGCTCTGGTTCCTCTTTCCAGAGCTTACGAACAAAAGCTGCAACCACCTGATCTTCTCCCCTCTACATGACTATGTTATTGATTTTACCTTTGTTCTTCAGCCATCATTGTTTCCTAGGGGAAAAAACCACCATTTGATGAGGTTCCCGTGTTCTGCTGGAACAACGACAATTGAGAAAGAGGCACTGGTACAACCCTGGGCTCCTGATTAGGCTGCAGACTTAGCCAGACCTTGGAATAGTCATTGGAAACTGTATACCTCAGAGCTAGAATGTAATAGCACAGATGTCCTAGGGGTGTTTTGAAATCATCAGCTCATTTTCAAATAACAGTTTGCCCAGGAGAAACTGGCATATTTTAGAGAGCCCTTTTTTGGTGGAGTTCATCATAAAAACTGCATTTTTTGTGGTGGTGGGGAGAATTGAACCCAGGGATTTGCACATGTTAACTATGTGTTTTACCACTGAGCCACTGAGTCACACCCCAAACCTTCCTATAACGTATAAGCTAAAAGACATTGGCATCCAAAGTCTTCAAGGATTTTCTTCCAACTTACCTTTCAGATGAAGTCATTATCAACCCAACTGATGCTCTAGCCAAGTGTATTAGTCTGTTTGAGCTACATAACAAAATATCATAGTCTCAATGGCTTAACCAGCAGAAGTTTATTTTCTCACAATTCTGGGGGCTGGAAGCACAGGATCAAAGTGAAAGCACGGCTGGATGTTAGTGAAGGCTTCCTTTCTGGTTTGCAGGTGGCTGAGCCTAGCTGTGTTTTCACCTGACCTTTTTCAGTCATTGAAACAGAGTAAGCTCTGTGGTGTCTCTTCTTAAAAAGACACTAATCCCACTGATCAGGGTCCTGCTTTTCTGATCTCATGTAACCTTAGTTATTTCTCTGAAAAGTGGGTTCCTGGTTCAACATATAAATACACACAACATTCAGTCCATAACACTTAAACTCTTCTGCCACTAGGCCTTGCTCACCTATTTTCTCTATCTTGGAATAGTTTTTGCTCATATTCCGGTTCTTGCTACTGAAGATGTCATCTCTTCCACACAACCTTCCCTAATTCTTTCCCCGTTCTTTCTCCAGTTTGGAGTTGGCAGTTCCCCAGGTTTGTTTTGAGCTTACATTATATTTCCCTCCATCTTCTCATTTCTCCCTTCCTATACTTGTACCAGTCCACTTTCTAGGCCTGTGGTTCCTCATCTTGACTGTGCAGAGCTACTCGTAGAGACTTTAAAAGCTCAGGTACTTGGCCCAACGCTAGACCTACCAAGGAAAAGTATTTGATGTTGAAACCCAGGACTGTGGGACCTAAGGTTGGGGCTATATTGATGTGCACAAATGAGGATAAAATCCCTTGCACTGAGCTCTAAACTCCTCGAGAATGTCATCACTATGGAAAGAACACGGTGCTCTTCTGGGCTTGATGCTATTTATTAGCCTTTTGCTGACATTGCCTACCCTGCCTTGGCATCAGGTTTCCAGATACGAGTTTGATTCTACCACTGAGATGCAATGTGTGCTCATCTCCACTCTAAGAGAAAGCAGACAAACCTAGGAAAAAATGGCCAGTCCAAGAGGGATAGAAACACTGCTTGTTGAACTGCCATGAAGTGCTAGAAACTGTTTTGTGACTTCCATACTTCATTTTGTTGTGGTAAAATATACTTTAAAAAATTCACCACTTTGACAATTTTGAGGTGTGTAATTTAGTGGCACTAGCCATTTACAATGTTGTGCACTCACTGTTATCACTGTTATTATACCGTTTTATAGCATCTTCACCTTCCCTAAAGGAAATCTAGCACTCGTTAAGATATCTGTCATATTGCCTTCTACCCAGAGTCTGTGGCCACCACTATTTCATAGATTTACACGTCCTGGTCATGTTATATAAAAGGGATCATACAATATGTCTCCTTTCACAGCTGGCTTCTTTCACTTAGTCTGTTTTCAAGCTTCACTCATGTTGTAGCATGTGTCAGTGTTTCATTCTTTTTTTTTTTTTCCTTTTTGAGACACAGTCTACTCTGCAGTTCAGGCTAGACTTGAACTCACTTTGTAGCCCAGACTGGCCTCGAACTCACAATGATCCTCCTGACTCAGCCTTCCCAGTACTGAGATTATAGGACCACCACACCACCACATCTGGATATTCATTCCTTTTTATTGCTGAATAATATTTTACTCATAAATACACCACTTTTTTATTTATTGATTGATGGACATTGGGTTGTTTCTACCTACTGATCATTGTGAGTAGTATTGTCATAGATATTCATGTATAAGTTTTTGCTTGAACATATTATTAATTATTCTTACATAGGGTTAAAAGTAAAGTTATTGATATTTTACTTTACTGATGAAGAAAAAGTTAGGTCTTTGAGATTCTATGTATTCAAGTTTCATAGCTGATAAGTCACGAGGTGGGAGACAAATGCAGGTTTCTGTCCCCAGTTTCTCAGCAATCCATACCACACTATGAGTGGTTCCAAGGAGTCAGATTTGGGTTGTCTGACAACCTTGAAATTATACTTTCACACTTTCTTTTTCAGCTTTGGAGAAATCCTTTCCCAGCGCCAAAGACATGTCTGACATGAGTGTGCTCATTCTATGACTTCCTCTCTGTTCCAGAGGAATAGCTGAATCTTGAGTTCATCAAATAAGACTTGTATGAACAGTTTCTTGAATACTTTTGTAAAAGGATTGCCCAAACCTTGGCTGTTCTTTAAAAATATGAATATATACCTTGAGTCACTATTGTGATAAATAGTTCCTCCCTTTTCACAGTAAAGGTAATTCCTCCCCCCGAATCAACACTGCCATGTTTCTCAGTCACAGGATTTATAGGTGCTCACTTTTATAATCAGTCAAATGTTAATGACAAAAGAAAACAGTAAAGTTGCAATCAGTCATGCTCAGATCTGAAGGAAATGAAAGTAAATGGTGGTCGACAGAAGAGAATGACAAACTGCTCAATAAAAAGCCAATGAAAAAAAGTTCTTGAGGGATCCAACAGTTATTGGAAACACAGATAGAAAACAGAGTTCCCAGGCTGGGGATTTAGCTCAGTGGCACAGGCGCCTGCATGGCATGCACAAGGTTGTGAGTTCAATCCCCAGTACAAAAAAAAAAAAAAAGAAAAGAGAGACAGAAAGAAAAAGAAAACAGAGCTCCAAAGGGATCTCTGAGATACTGGTCTTGTACTGGGCCAGGAAGAATGCAGTGCTCTGCTGTATGTAGGTCTGGAGTCAAATTCCTAGGTGCTTGCAGGGAGGAGAATCTGTTTGACCTCCCCAAGAACCAAGCAGTCATTTGGGGCTATTGAGAGGTGAGGCTGAATAAGTCAGGCTTTTGCCAAGCGGTGCATCGTTTACCTTTGCTGCATAAGAAGTCATCCCCTAAAAGGGACTGAAAATAAGACCAATTATTTCTCATAGTTTTATGAGTCAGAAATTGGGAAGCAACTCAGCGGGGTGGCCCCAGCTCAGCGTATCACATGAGTTATGGTCAGTCAGCTCCAGCAAGCTCTGAAGGGAGCTCATGGGTGTAGGAGCAGCTGGGGTTGGGGCTGGCTGACATGTCTTTCTTTTTAGGGAGTCTCAGGGCTTATCCATGTGGGCTCTTTGTGTAAAGCAGCCCAAGCTTTCCTGCAGCATGGCAGCCTCAAACCTCTTACATGGCAGTTCTATGTCTCAAGATGAGTGAAGTTATGTCACGTTTTATGACTTAGTCCTGGGATGTGATATAATGTTACATTGACTGTATTCTATTAGTCAAGGCAGGCAAAAACACTGCTCCTATTCAAGTGGAGGGATCTTGGTTTCCATCTCTTGGTAGGGAAGTAATAAGGTTCTATAAATGCACATGTGCCTGAAAATATTCTTGAGGGTCTTTTTTGGAAAATGCAATCTGTCACGGTAACTAGGGGACTGTGTGTGCACCTGTGTGTTAATTTTCATGTTTTGTTCCTCTCCTTTACTTTTTCAGGATCCTCTACACTATGGTAAGAATGACGATAAGAAACCTCAGTGAGGAGAAAGGAGAGAGGGAAGTCTCTGGTGCAAACTACCGCCATGGAGCCATAGAGTCAGAATGGCTTTTCGGTCATTCATTGTCTCAGTGAACATTTCATGAGGGTCTGTGTGCCAGATGCTGTTATCAGACAGTGATGATCAGCCAATCAGTGATCAGCACGGACATGGATGACTGCTCTCCTGTGGCTTCCACTGTAGTGGGACATTTAGTAACCATTGCTTGTTTTAAGCACTTTACACACATGATCCCATCCTAATCTCCATGTTATTCTGGAACATAGGAAATAAATAATTTTCCCAAGGTCACACAGTTAGCAGGAGGCAGTGCCTCTCAGAAGATCTAGAAGGAAATTTGCAGGTCACACTGTTCACCTCTTATTTCACATATGTGGAACTCAGAGGTACCAGGTGGTGAGATAATTTGCCCAAGGTCAAATAGCTGGTTAATACCAAGCCTGGGATTACAACGTTACCTTCCAGAACCTGATTGCTTTTACTATGCCCCTAGATTCTGTGGGCAGAGTTCTGTAAAGGATAAGAATTCAGCTACCCTTTTGTTCCCTTGTCTTGATTAATGGTTCTTTGGGTCAAAGGTAACTTCCGTTACTGTTATTTTTGTCTTATCCACTGGTTGATAGCCTTGTCCTGGCCTCCACAGGTGGAAAGAGATGCTTGCTCATGTCCACAAGGCATGTTTTCCAGCTGTGCACCTCCCTCCTCCTGGTCATCTGTGGAACAAACTTATGGGTTTCTGGGGCCACTATCACTCATTTTGTCTCCTTCACATCAGTAAGCATGATTCCCTCAAGGAAGTGTCTCCCAAGAGACACTGCCAAGATTAGCTGTTCCTTCTCCACAGACATGGGAGGGTGAGCACCTCGATATGTGTGTTCTGTGCCCCTCTGTATCCCAGAAAGCTGCCTTTAAAGTGGGAAGAACTCATGAGGCAAAGGGCACAAACGTCCCATGGGACGGTGCAGAGAAGTACAGAGTTGGGTTGTGGAGTTTCAGACCGGAAGTTAGAGTTTGGCAGTCATCTCAGACTTTCTAGAACTGGTTTAATTTCATGCAGCATAATTATTTCCTTAACAAATATGACTCATTAAATAAATCAGTAAATAAATAAATGTGATTTAATTTGTAGGCTATTATAGAATGTGTCATTTCAAAGAATAGACTAATCAAGAAACAATAAGGAAAACCTTTCTTAGCACCAACAGTACTCCTTTGAAACACAGTCCCCCTTACTTAGGAACATCCTGACTGGGGAGGAGACAAAGAATAATTTGGTTGGGATCATTGAAACAGGGGAGATGCCTTAGAACCACACGTTTTTCCTATCAAGAAGAGTTGTCACATGTGACTGTACAGTTCTGCACTGAGCAAGGCTGTCATAGCCCAGGAATCTCTCATAGCAGAACAGACATTATTGATTTGTATGCTGATTACAAAAATTTCATGACAGATGGGAAGATTCTATTCTAATGTAGCCAATATATAACAAAACAGCTTCAAACAGAATCAAGCAAGATATGAGGAGAAGGTACCTATCCTAACTAGAATGATAGTGACAACAGGTGACCCAGATTATGAATGCCCAGACCTATGCAAGTCATAGGCTTGGGATAAAGAAACTAAGATGGAGAAACTGGCACAGTTAATTTTAGGACCTTGGTTAATTGACAGGTGCATAAGTAAACACATTACCTCAGAGGTCCTCAAACCTGACTGTGTACTACAGACTACAGTCTCTTAAGGAGATAAGTGGGTTCTACTCCTGCATATCCTGACTTAGCTAGCCTAGGATGCAGCCTGGGCATGGGAACATGTAATGCTTTTCCATATACTTCTAATAAGCAGCCAAGTTTGAGGGCTACTGCGCTATGTGTTGGACAGGTGATAGATAGGTGGATGGCTAGGAACGTGGGTGGGTGGATAACTAGAAGAATGAGCTGTGTGGATAAATGAAGAAATGAATGAACCAAGGAGTTGGTCATGTAGGTCATGGATCACAAGGACTTTGTGATCTGGCATCTGTTCATCTTCAGGCACATTTTCTTTTATTGTGCCCTAATTCTTTGCCCTCTGTGGTTATTAATCTTGATTGCCAACTCAATGAGGGATGCCTAGTTAGTAAAGCATACTGCTGGGAATGTCTGTGTGGTGTTTCTAGGGACAACTGACATATGTGACAGCAAATTGGAGGGAGAGACCCACCCTGAATGTAGGTGGGACCATCCAATATGGCAGAGACCCAGATGGAACAGGAGCAGAAGAGGAGCAGGGCTGCTAGCACAGGCTTTCTGGCTGCTAGCTTGTCTGCTTTCTGGCTATCATGAAACGAGCAATTTTCCCCACTGTACCCTCCTGCCACCATGCTCTCCTCATCTCGGACCCAAAACAGTGGATCCAGGAGACCACGGGCTGAACCTCTGAAACCGTGAGTCAAAATAAAGTTTCCTCCTTCCAGCCGTTTTTCTCAGGCACTTTGTCTTGGTGACGGAAGGCTGACTAACACACCCTCAGTGCTCAAGCCATGCTGTGTTTCAGTCAGTTCTTCTAAGGCAGAGATCTGGGCCCTTCAGTTCCCTTTTCCATTTAATTAGAGCGGGTTTCTTCTTTCTGGTTGTCAGGTTAACTCTTACTCAGGTTTCAGTATAACCTTTAAGTAATCTACTTAAAGACCTTCCTCCAGAGCTTAGTTTGGGCCCACCCTCCGAGTTTCCATAGCTCGTACTCCCCCATCGGAAGACCTACAGCCTGGAACTGCACACCAGGCTCAGAGAGGGAGAAAAGGGAGAACCCAGTGGTTCATTTCTCCTGGCACCTGAGTGTGTGACCTCACACTTAATTCAAGCATTTAAGGACAAACAGTTGCACATAAAAATCTGCAGTATCTCTTGGTGAGATCAACAAAGAATGTGAGAGTCTTGGAGGATGCCCACTGCCCTCAGCCTGCTCGGCAGTTATAGTTTAAATCTTTGGCGTGTCAATTCATCAAGTTCTTACTGAGAACAGCTTTCTCCATGTTCACTCAGATTATGATCACAGAATCCCCAAAAGGCCAGAGGGAACAGCAGGGATATTCAAATCAGTTCTCCTTAGTAAAGATGCACAAACGGCTATTTAACCGGCAATGACTCACCCAGAGTCACACAGTTTGTAAGTGGCAGACCCTGGACACAGATCTAAAGTATCTTGACCCCAAGCCCTGTTGCTCCATCTTTGGAAAACCCTCCAAATTCTAGAGTTTGGCTCATTCTCCTTTCAAGGCTGAGGCTTTTCTAAATGTGGGTGAAACCCTGATCTGAAGTCCTCAGGGAAGAGGGCGATTGGAGCAGGTGGCAGAAAGCACTTCAGTGTTGCCTCTAGATGTTGCTGTTATCATGGGCATGGTTACTACTGGGCACCTCTTAAAGACTAAGTCTACCTGTGGGCTACAAAAAAACTCATCAGGGAAATTTGCTCTGCGGATTCAGTATTGAAAATTCCTCCACCGAGGCACTCTGATGGAAGGGTGGCAGGTATGGGAGAAACCGGTAGCTAAGAGATGGCTCCCGTGCTAGAAAATTACCAACCTCCAGACTGAGTAAAGAACGTGAAGGGCCTTTGTTGAGCCAGAAATTGAGTCATCTGTTTCTGCACGAAGGACTGTAGGAAGCACATGATAATATCAGAACGGGGCTTTCAGATTGGTGACCTGTGTGCGCAACTTACCCATCCACACATTTTGTTTGAGATACTTGGTAGTTTTTACACGCAGAAGTCACTACATCAAGGTTGTGCGAGCTCACTTTAAATAGTAAGATCAGCACTGCGCTCTCTTTCCAGGAGGCATCAATAGAAAAAGAGTGAGCGGCTTCTGCCCCTCGAGACAGGCCCACCCCCCGCGTGCCTGTCAGCCTTGCCACCCACCGCCGCTGTGCCGGAGCCCTGCTGACCTGTGAGCTGTGCTAGGATCTGGAGGGACAGCAGGGCCTGTGCCTCCCAGCCCTGCACTGTGCTTATCCTGGCATCGTGTTCTGCTTTGTGTCACTGACTCTTGTGTGCCTGATACTCCTCACGTTACCAAGCTTCGTGAGGGCTAAAGCAGTAGGCGTGTCCTACTCAGTTTTGCAGAGGAGCTTATACGTGCCCTGGCACATAATAGACCCTTCATAAATATTCTTGAATGAGTATTTCAACATCTAACTTAATTGTCTCATAATAATTTCTCAGCTAAATCATTCAGGGACTCCGTGTGCTACAAAACATTAAAAAGAAGCTTTGTTAATTAAATTAACTGTAAAATACTAAAACAAAATGCTACAACAATATACTTCCTGGATTTCTTTGAAAGATTGGATTTCTTAAATCTAGGCAGGACTTTTCAGGCAAGGTTGGGTGGAGAACTCTGGAGGTAAGAGTTCTCCGGGCTCCATTTCTGCTCTAGGATTTGCTTATCTGAGGCAATGGAGGAAATAACAGGACAAAGAGCAGCGTGCTGGTGAGCGGGGTGTGTGGACCGAGGATCAGGAGAATCCTGGTCACACCCCAGCTTCTTCACTTCTGACCTTTCATGCCCTTCGAATTGTGCTTGAGTTTCATTTAAGGCGAGGGACTCATTTTAAATTATAACACAGGTTTTTTAAAAATAAGCAATACTTTCACATGGTAAAATATTGAAAAGATACAAATTAAAAAGCTGATTTCCTACTGGTCCCTAATGCCATGCAGCTCCCCCAAAGAGGTGGCCTCAGTGAGCAGGTTTATGTGAACCCTTCCAAAGGTATCCTATGAACACAGAATGTTTGTGACTATAAATACATATATAAATACACACCATTGATGCTTTCCCACTATTCTTCCATATCTTCTTTTTACAGTGAATACATCTTGAAGATCCCTGTAAATGAGAAACAGTGGATTTATGTTTAAAAGCTGCACAGAATATTTCACTGATGAGTGTACCGTAAGTTGGTTTAACCAGTCTACCATCAAGGAACATTATGTTTGCTTCCGGTGCTGCAAAGATAGAGTAATATGGGCTGGGGATTTAGCTCAGTGGCAAAAGCGCCTGCCTGGCAAGTGTGAGATCATGAGTTCAATCCCTAGCACCAAAAACAAAAACAAAACAAAAACAAGATGGAACGATACATATGCATATTTTGCAGCTGTGTATGGATCTGTAGCATAAATTCCACCGCGTGGGGCTACTGCCTTACGGGATATATACTATCATATTTTGATAGACAACATTAGTCTTTTTTCATAGGAGTTATAAATTGAACTAAATTACTAGAGCTCTGTTGATACCCTTATTTCTCTATGACAAGAATGTTTGGTTTTCTCTTTGTCTTTATTCACTGGCCTGCTGTGTCAATCTGTGACATGACAATGGTGAAACTCTATAAAGTAAAATTTATAGGAGGCCACTGTTTTGGAGTGGACTGCTGCGTTAGGCACCACAGGCCAGATAAAACCAGAATGGAGACACATGTGCTTGGTGCCACATAATCAAAGTGAACTGTAAAACAGGCCAGTTTTCTAAAACCAAAAAATTCACAGCAACAAATTGAAGAGGCCTAGTCTGCCTGAGCTGGTCTGATAGGGAAGATCCCTCTGCTTTAACTCTATAAGGAAAGTAGCTTTGTAATGACCAATCTGTTTTTTGTTCCTTGTTGCAATTTTCTTCAGCCTTTGTCTGACTACAAAGTTCTCTTCTGCTCAGCTCCTCAGAGAACCTTTCTAAATCCTCCAGGGCATACTGCCCAATTCATGCATTGTTAATATAAGGCAATTCACTCTTTAAATTTGTTAAAACCGTTGTTGTTTTGAAATCTTCCAGAGTTGTTTGGCACTACTCATTCTTCGGCCCTTCAGAAGGTTTCTGAATTTTCCTTCATGTCTGTAGCAAGTAGACACCAGACTCCAATGGTAGCAGCGAAGCACCTACGCTGTAGGGTGGTTTTCAAGTTGATGCAACACGCCTGAGACTCCTCTTCTGAGCTGAATGAGAGATGTCCTTCTAATACTTCTGTGTGAATGTTAAAGACTAATCAAGAATTTCATTTAGGTAGAAGAAAAAGATGAAAGCAATCAGTCTTTGGAGTGAAAATATTGACTTATCACCAGTGAAGTAGAAAATCACTTTGTTTCTCAACCTCTAGTCAGTCAAAGAGCAAATGCAATCAGAAATTGAAAAATAACTGGTTGGTTGCTTGCGATGATTCCTAATCTCTCCCTCATCATTATGTTGTGTCACACAACCCCTTTTAACTCTTCAGATTAATTTTCTTTGTTTTCTCATGCAGAGGTAGAGACTACTGTTACTGATATTTTTTACTTCCTTCCTTCCCTTCTTTTTTCTCATTTCTTTCTTTTTTCTCCCCCAAATTCTCATTTGAATTACTTCTCAGTTTCTTTAGCAGAGAAGATGTGCAGAGGACATGGGACCAATGCCAGCCCGGTCTGCAACGCCTGGCTGTCAGCTCTCTTTGTTGTTCTCAGCTCCCCCTGGAACTTTGCCTCTGCTGACCAGAGGGCAGGTGCTCGGTGGTGAGGATGCCAGACAGGAGTCCTTACATCCTTTCTGAAAAAAAGGAGCTGGGCACCCTCAGATTTGACACAAAAGATCTATGTGCAAAGGAAAAGAGTTAATTATCAAGAACAAAGTGTTATGATTTGGCAATTTTAAATTGCTTTTAGTCTTAGCACAAATCATTATCTGATGTGTTTTTTAAACAATGAAATGTTTAGGTGTCTAGGTTCCAGCCCTCACATTTTTCTGTACTGAAAAATAATATTAACAGCGAACAAGGGGCTAGAGAGAGTGTATTATGGATCTGTTGACACTGCTTCAGTCCAAGTTCAAATCCACTGTTACTGTGTCTGCAGTGGCAGCACAGACTTGCCCAAAGCTCTAAAATGATGCCCAGCAATGCCTTTCTCTTAAATGAAGTCTCAATGGTAGGAAAGTTTGGTCTAACACCAAAAGCCTCTTCCTGGCTGGGAGAGTATGGAACAGGGTTGCTGTCAGATGGAATTGGATAGGGGCTCTAAATCTCCTGATGCCCAGACTACACTCTAGGCCACCCCTAAATCAGAATCCCTGGGGTGAGTGAGACCCAGTGAAGACTCCTGTGACAGAGAGAAAGCAGGGTGCTTTATTCCCAGCTCCCTCCTGCATAGTGAAGGAGAGGCTCCAGACAGTGGCCCTAAATGCTTCCTCTGGTAGGGCCTGATGTTTTATTTTTTAAAATGTGGGGTTGAGTGGCTTCATTTACAATGTAATTGAGAACTCTGAATGGATTTGTGGCCACATGCCCTCCCATTCCTTCAACACTCTCTGCCATGTTTTATGTCAGTGGCCCCAAAGCCTCATGCAATTTGACCAAATCTAGCATTTGTGATTGGTCCGTTGTCTGGAGCTCAGATTGGTGGAGTAAGTGTTTCACCTGCCCTGGGGAGGAGCCAGGAAATGATGTAATGGCGGGAAGAAGGTATGTCTCTCTCTTGCCTGTTTCTGCCTTGCTATGTGCAGCCTCCAGGACCTGTGGCCCTGCCATGGAGTCCTGCTTTGGAGCTAACTGAGTATGGACTGAAACATCCAAGAACTATGAGAAATAAACCTTTCCTTCCCCAACTTTGGGCATCAGGTATTTTCTCTCAGTGAGGAGTAAAAAGTAACTAAGACACTCTCTCCACAGCTCCAGCAGAACAAAGGCATGCCAGCTTCTTCCTAAAATGTTAGTTTTGGTCCTGGTCATTTCCCCCATGTGTACTCCAAAAGACTCTCTTGTGTTTCTTCCCCCATGTCTAAAGCCAACCACATATAAACATGAGGAGACACATAAAAGGGTCAGAGTTAGAGTGTGCATGGGAAAAATGATGATACCAAAAGTTACAACATCCTTCACGCCACTTAGGTAATCTTTCCTACCTTGAGACATAGTATGGAGGAGGCCTGATGATGCTGTCCTGAGACTGCTGGACTCAGACTATCTGCCACAGGCATGGCCCTTGCTGCCTTTCCTGAAACCCACACTTTATAGGGAGGTGATTTTGCAGTGGTCATGTCATCTGTCTTTGGAAGACTAAGATGAGAATGTAATTTATAGATTTGGAGACAGGTAGCTAAGGGGTACTGAGTCTCAAGTATCTAGATTGTGGGAAAGAATTTTACAAATCAGCTCAGATTCAGCCCATTTCTTTGGCCTTATGAGAAAGGACATGGCCAGAAGAAGAGCAGGCTGTGACTCCTGGATCAGAGACCCCCTTTCCTTTGTTTTCTGAAGAGAATGAGAATCTCTCTACTTTGCTTTACTGCAGCAAAGTAAAAGTAGATTTACAGCAAAAGTGATTCAAAGCCACTCCAGAGAGTGGGGGTCCAGAGCCTGGTGACTGGTGAGTATGGGGACTCTTTTATGGGGCAGGGGCCATCTCCACCCACCCAAAGAATCTGTACTTAATTGGTTAATGGTCTCATTGCTAAGGGTATAAGGTCATAAAATGTGTCAGGATAACTACAACTCACAGTTTAGGAAGCATTCAGGATATTCATACCACAAGCTGTGAGGGGAACCATTTTGAGAGCTGACCCGAGTTTATCTCATCACCACCTACTGTTAGTTGTAGAGGCTGTATTTTCCACTCCTCTAAAAGAGCCCATGTCCTTTAATCCTCCCTTAAGTGTCCCATCTCTCCCTACAAATTGAAGAATTTGCCATTTCCTTGGTGGTAATGTTTTACATATTCTGACCTGGTGTTATGTAGGGAAAATTGAGGACAAATCTAACAGGTCTCAGAGCACTGTAGGGCTAGAGTGTGTTTCTTGGGATAAAAAATGATGACTTCCTTGATAGAGCTGGAAAGATTGTTATGCTAGGTTGGTGTGTCTGCTCATGGCAAAATCTGTCAGGCTCCCACAGACAGAAGGTGAGGGAAAACCGGGAAACAAAGTTATCACTTTTTGAATGAAATACCAGGAGTCAGTTTCCTGAGTTTCAGCAGTTCTGGTATGAGGCAGTTGCCTTCATTTCAGCAAGGTTTTAGGACTGAGATATTTACTAGATATTCAAGCGAAAATGTCAGACAACTGTTATTAGAGTCTGAATCTCATGGGTAGAGGCATAAGTCTGAGAATTATAAAAATGTAAACAATATTTCGTGCTATAGTAGTGGATGACATAGATGTAATCATATGCTAATTTAGAATTCCTGATTCCTACTCAGCTCTTTCATTATCAAGACTCCCAATTTCAGTACATGGTACCACTGACAGAGTTATGGAAACTAAAAATTCAGAACTTTGATTTCTGCCTATCTCCTACTTCCACATGTCAGGTCCATAAGCAGCTTCTGCCAGCTCTATCCACAGAATATGTCCTAGATCTGCTATTTCCTCATCATTTCCTGTGCTAAACAACACAACCCAAGTTATTCCATCCCTCTCCCAGGCTCCAGCCAGAGCCTCTTTTTTCCAGACTTCCTGTCTGCAGTTAGAAACCAGAGTGATCTTTTTTATAGAATAAGTTAGACCATACCAATTTTCTATTTAAAGATCTTAATGGTTTTTCATTGTCCTTAGAACAGACTCTAAACTCCTTACCCTGCCCTATATGATGTGGCTCCTTAATATCTTGCTGGCTGTATCTGTTTATCACTCACCTTGCTCAATCTGACACACACACAGTGATCAACATTCTTAGATTCCTCAGATATTCCAAGTTCATGACTGCTTCATGCTCTTTATATTTTTTGTTCTCAATCCCATAAACATTTCCTTGAGATCAAGAAATGGTTAGGTCGCCAGGCGTGGTGGCTCACGCTTGTAATCCCAGCACTCGGGAGGCTGAGGCAGGAGGATCATTGTGAGTTCAAGAGCAACCTGGGTTACAGAGTGAGCTCAAGGCCTGCCTGAACTGCATAGTGAGATCCTGTCTCAAAAAAAGACCAAAAAAAAAAATGGTTAGATGCTTCTCATCCTCTCGGTCTAATCTCAGGTATCATCTAATCAATCAGACTTTGTAGAGAAAGGGTTAAAAAGATAATCAAGTCTCCCTAGTTTCTCTGGCTTCTGATGATTTCTTAGGTCTTTTTTGTTCTTCATGACACTGGCAATCTTATGAAGTCCTGGCTAGGTTTTCCCTGTAGGATGTCTCCCAATCAGACTTTTTCTGATGTTTTTCTTATGATTAGACTTGTGTTAAAGTTTCTGGAAAGAATATCAAAGAGTGAAGAGTCCTGTCTTTGTCTATTTGGGCTTCTACCCTGTCTTTCTCAGGAACAGTCCTTCTTTGCCAGGTCTGAATGTTTTCAGAGACCAGGCAAATAAAGTAAATGAACTGAAGAAGTGGAAAAGAGCAGAACATAAGAACAGAAATTAGCAGAGGGCAGTGACAAGCCTGAGGGTGCCTGCTTACCCTAAAGGCATGCAAGTTCATTTTTGTTTTCTCTACAACAATCTGCTGGCCAAATCAAACACTCTCTAGTTGAATTTGGCTTAAGCTGCTCTGCAGGGGAAGTTCTGAGCCATACTCTCAAGCAGAATTTATGCAGACAACAGATTTTGCTGATGTCAGTTGTTTTCAGACTGAATGCAGCTCTTCTATAAGTGTTTCCTTGGCAGGATCTGGTGGATCTTGGAGAAGGACTGACCTTCACTTGGGAGTGAGAATCCTAGCAGGTTGCTTACTTGTTAGGACCAATACAGCTTGTCTCACCTAGATGTTGGAACTCACATACTCATCTACCTTGGATGATTATAGAAAGATTGCATAGTGTATCTGTTGGCTTCCCATAAATGGATCATTATATATTTGTACAAATATGTTGACATAGTAATCAGGATGATGAGGTGATGCTGCAGTAAAACAAACAAACAAGCAACTAACAAAACTAATGCCAAATCTCAGTGATTATACACAAATGTAGTTTCTATTACTTCTTTTTTACATTTTTAAATTTTTATTTTAAGGAGAATAAAACCAAGCAAAACAAAACAGAATAAAGCCAATCAAAATAAACCAATGTAAGTGACACAGGATTTCAAAACAATAGAAAATCAACAATGGCTATCATAATGCTTCTTGTCTTCCAAATAGCTGCAGATAACTTCAGACATAGTAAAAATCAAACAAAACAGAACAAAATAAAACCAATAAAAAGAAAACAATGGATGCTATAAAGGACTTTAAAACAAAATAATAATGAATCCCAAATGGCTACAATAATACATCTTGTTATCTTTGAAATAACTGTCCATACCATTGGATATAACAAAATGAAACAGAACAAAACAGAATAAATCCAATCCAACAAAACAATGAAAATGATACAGGACTTCAAAACAGGATAATAGGGAATTAACAATGGCCATCACCTTCAGAAGGAGATTCCCAGAGATGCTACATTGCGTATTGTTATCCTCTGAATAGATGATCAGACTACCAGCTTTAGGCCTGCAAAGTCAGTGAAACACTAAACACTACAAGCATTAATTTGTATTTTACCTCAATAGCTATCATCACAGGCTGTGTTTCTCTGGATCAGCTGGTCATTTATGGTGTGTGTGTGGGGGTGGCTCTTGTTTCCCAGCCCATGTGCCAGAAAGGGCTGGCATCTAGCTCTCTCCCCAGCATCCCGCACATGGTTCTGATTGCCAAGGAGGGCTTGCTTCTTGGAGACTTCTGTTCTCTTCCCCTGCAGTCCATGAATCTATAGTTCCTACTACTTCTTAACCCAGTTTTGCCTTTCTCTATTCCTTAAAAGTAGTAAGCTATTTTGTCCAGGTCTTCTCTTTGGCTATGACTTCTCATGTAAAACATTTTTTTTTTCAAATTTCTCTCAGTCCCAGAAACTCCTGTCCTTCAATTGTGACATAAACCATTTTATCAAATATGTTTCAATTAACAAAGGGCAGGTTACTGATGAAGCCATTGCTACAACCTTTGTGCAGAAAACGTATGCAGTATTCTGACCATAGAGAATATGAGTTCCAGTGCTGTCCTCTGCTCCAGCACTAGGACAGCTGGAGAATCCTGGTCTGTAATACCAGGTTTAAAATAACTCCATTTAATGGATCAAAAGGGGAATATCTCAGATAAAGAAAAATGTAGGAAATGCGGTTTATACAGGAATGGGAATATTCAGGAAACTGGGAGGGTGTGTGAAAATAAGTCTGGAACCATGATGCTAAGAATTAACATGGTAAGTGTCACTAACTATATGCAGTGCCCAATCAAGTATGGTCCTCTTATTAACACTTCAGTGTGGTGTCACCACTCCTATGCTTGTTGTTCCTTATTTACTTGTCATTGTTCCTTTTAAGAACTTTTCTAATTTTATTATTTTTAATTCAAGTACCAAAAAAAGAGAAAATTTTAGAGGTCACTGGAAATATTTTTATTGCTAATTTCCAAAATCAATGATGATAAATGGCTTTTGCAAAAAATTGGTTTGAGTTATTTATTCAAAATGAATCATGGGACATGCACCTGGCCTAACAAAAAAAAAATCACAGACTTTTGGTTCTGAAAATCTTGTAGAAGACTTTGCATCATAGAATTTCTTTGTCTCAGTTATTTATGATCTCCAGCAATGATGATAATTTAGTTATACCTTTTCACAGTTACTGGCAAAAGCCTACTTACACCTACTCTTAGAAGCATGAAAATTGTCCAAAGCAGTTAGACAATGAATGCTATTACAAACACACACATATTGGCCTTACTATGTAGTTCAGGTTGGCCTTGAACTCACTATGTAGCCAAGGCACAGTGAACTCACAGCGATTCTCTTGCATCAGCCTCCCAATTGCTGGGATTATAGGTGTGGGCACCAGTATGCCAGGCTGTCTTACATATCTTTATGTATCTTGGTCTCCTAAATTTGGAAGCTAGTCACTTCGTTTTCTAGAATCCTACAGAACTAGAAATGATGTAAAAATTAAATGTATTGTTAGATGAATGAATACAAATCCTTAAATAGGAAAATAAGACTCTTTACCATGTACTTTTCAATGTCATTTCCCTACCCAATCAGTTCTTTTATTAAGTCTAGTGTTTAGGAGCAAATAGAAAAATGGGTAAAAGTCATTGACTTTAAGTTTGGCTTCTGAGTGTACACAAGTAAGAGTTTCTTGCAAAGTAATACAAGACGATCATCTAAATCAATCAAATCCCTTTTTTCTCTCCATGTTCTGTCGTTTTCTTAACCTTGAAGGCCTCCCACCCTCTGCACATCCTCATGTATAGGGCACTACACATTCTCTGTGACCCTCTTCTCCTTTCACAGTTCTCTTCGTTATTAATCATGACAGTTCCATAACTCCAACTGTTATATACAAGGAGATGATGGCTCAAAAATGATGACTTCAATCTTAATGCCCTTTTAGGCTTCAGACTTGTCTTTTGCACATCTTTGTGGATAACTGCGCACGGCCGTTTGATGAACATTGGCAGCTGGGTGTCTGGGGTGGACAGAGATTATGAGCCTGTAGCCATAATTATGAGACTGAGTGGGAGAGACATGAGAAATGTTTGGGGAAAAAAGCTGGCCCAGACCATGCAGATCGTTCGGATTGCTCATAAGTGCTATGCAGGGAAGGAGAATCTGGACGTAAGGCTCTAGGAGAATACAAAGGCTAAAGTGAGTACAGATGGCAGAGCTGAGGAATCCATCAAGTTGAAGATGATAACTGTGTTGTTCTCACTGGAGCTCTTAGCTTTTACAGAATCTAATCCTTCGTCTCAATGGATTTGATAAGAGAAAAAAAATCCAGAGCTGTCCTTTCTTTCATTACAAAGACCAGAGAATGGGAAAATGAAAAGGGGGGGAGATGTTCATAAATTTATAACTACAGGTCTAAAAGAACAAAGGACCATTTAATATGCCTGACTATACAAAAAACCTCAACTGAAATCGTGTAGTGACTTCCTAGGCATCACCACGGCTTACAACTGGACAAATTCAGAAGTGACAATTACTTTTACATAGGGGCTGAGTGGACACATATCTTAAAGTTTTCCCCATCACACAATCCCATGTCTCTCTTCTATATCCAGTATAGGATCAGTGCAATCAATTTATGCTTTTTTGGGGCTGGGGATTTAGCTCAGCGACATAAGCGCCTTCCTTGCAGGTGCACAGTCGTGAGTTTGATCCCTGGTACCGATTAAAAAAAAAAGTTTAGGTTAAAAAATTGATGTTTTTTTTTCCCCAAAGTTTCGTTACAAGAATTTTCTTAGGGTAGGTCCATTGGACAATTTGTTAGTTGCTATCTAGACTTAGTTACTGGATGTTAAAGGAACTTGTTCCTGGACCTAGTCCTTTTTCTAGCTGTAATGGAGCAATCAATATTTTTATTTCAGATATTCCTTGTTTCAAGAGTTTTTGGTTTAATAGATTGGTCAGAGGTGAAACGCAAACCAAGATGGACCACTGAAACTGCCTGGGAATCCAGAAAGAACAAAGACAGGTGTTCAAGCATTGAAAATAACAGGATGTCAGTATGGAAAGAAGAAAAAAGAAGGATGAAATTACCGAAGATGGAAAAAGACTTCTTGGCTGCATTCAAGGCCCTGGTTCCAGTTAACTGTACGACCGTCCTTGGGTTTTCCATGATATAAAATCAATAAAAACCATCCCCATGTATAGGCTCTTTCAAGTTCATCCTTGCATCCAAAAGAGGTCCAATGAAAAGAATCACCAAGTCCTGCCAGAATTTTTCAATGACTCAGTCACGTATTCCCATTTTTCCATTATATCTGATGGATGATGTGCTCCTGGGAGCACAACAGTGTGTTGCTTTTCTTTATGCCCATTCCAAGTAGCACATTTCAGAACAGAGAAAATAACAGGAAAACAGCACTGTGACTATTATAGACAGCTAAGTCAGGTAGAAATTTTATAGGCAGCCAGACAGAGCTAGGCCCTCCAGGGAGACAGTACAGATGAGAATACATTCCAACTGTGTCTGTAGGCACATCTGTTGAAGGCCAGGTTCCAAATAAAGACAGAAAGAATGAAGCTGCGTGCCTCCGCAGGGATAACCAATATGCTATAAATGGTGTCACCTGGTCCAATATAGTCTAGATAGTCATTAGTCACCTAGGTGGATGACCAGGTCCTCCTGACTCATATTTTCCAAGAAAAGTCCTTGTTCTTTCCATGTATACTTGCTATGTGACTTGCTTCCCTGTTGGATCAATATTACCTAACTGGCTATACTTGGTTGATCAGAGTTTTGTCCCATGTTGTATCCACTTCTTGTGATTTTTGTACCCACCTTGTGATTTTGCTCTGTAAAACTTCCCTTGAGAAGTGGGCTTATTCCCATTTTCAGGTCCCCTCCTGCCTCTCAGGAGCTCTTTCTTAATAAATATTTCCTACTCTTAACCTCCATTGTTCCTTAGAATTCATTCCTCAATTTCAGGAAACACGAACTCAGCATATCTTGTCTAAAAGGTTGGGAGTTACAATAATCCTCCCATATCACTTGGGGGTCTGATATCATGATGACTTCCTATTGCACACCCCAGTAGCCCTTCTGTGTTTACTTAACATTCTGATTCAAAGATCACCTATCTGCATTTTATCACTAGTGATGTTGGAGCAAGTGTGTGATCAAAGGGCCTGGGCTGACCTTGACTCCATCATCAAAAAGAGTTCAATTAATACATTCCTAGTTCCTAACAGTCTTTCTATATGCTAAAATCATAAGGCTATTTCTTCTCACAGCTCAACATTTCTCTCCAACACACTGTTTCCATAGACACAACAGGGGTAAATAATTGTCAACACAAAGTAACATCCTAGCATGTCCTCTCAGCATGTACCTTGTGAAGAGACCAGGAAGTGCAGGGCAAACAGGAAGCGTAGAATGATTCAGGCAGGGTGGCCTCTTGGAAAACATTTTCAGAAAGACTCTCATCTTCTATCAAGGTCTTCTGTCAGCCCTGCCTTCTGTTGACTGTAAGGCTGGGTCATCTTGTGCTCTTCCTGACACTCCCTCCTCTTCTATTTCATTTGAGGATATTGGAGCCAATGATTTGTTTTGGAAATGCTATCATTTGTTAGCATAGCTTTTATCTCAGTAGGATGCCTTTCCTATTTTACTGCTTTCTTTTCAAGAAAGCAGAGCCAACACTTGACTCTGACAGTTTTATTCAACACACCCCTGTTGTTAGATGATGCTAAAGAAACTTTGATTAACAAGCCTACCCAGGACTCCAACCTTGGCCTGAAGTGTGCATCTGGGACCCTCTGAAGCTAGAGGAGAGAGGAAGCCAGTGGTGCTTCCGTTTTGAATACTGGCCTGATAAATAAACCCCAGTGAGGATGAACTGCTTGAGTCTGCATGGAGCAAATGCTTTTATAATGGTTGTTTCAAATGTTGACACCAAGGTCATGATTAGAGTTCAGAGATTCCTGTGCCTCTCAGGCTGCTTCTGATGATGAAAGTTGATCTTCCTGAGCAAAGCAGAATTCTTTACTGGGAATTCTGAAGTCTGGGGAAATGAGAAGGAAACAAAAAGGAAGTCAAGAATACAGAGATGGTGTAGTAGGGAAGGGGTATCTACGTCCTGGCGAAGAACAGGGCTGTTGGAAATACTGGTGCTCTTCTGAAAACTTGATATTTGAATGATGTTTTACATTTTTTTTTAATTTATTTTTTTCAAAATTACTTTCTAAAGCACTAACTCACTCATTCTCACAAAACTTTGAGGGTTAAAACTTCCCAGGATTGGTGCCTTTCTCATTGCTGGACATGATACTTGACACTCACTACTTGAAGGAGGAAAGTTTTCTTTTGTCTTACAGTGTGTAGAGGTTCATCCGTAGTCAGGTGGCTCCAAGGCAGGGCAGCATGGCAGGCCCATGGCAGAGTAAGGTTGCTCATAGCATGGTGGCTGGAAGCAGAGAGTGATCAAGGGAAGAGGGAGGTAGATATACCCTTCCAGGTCATATCCCCAGTGACACAACTCATCTAACCAGAATTCATCTCCCAGTATCACATTTAGCTATAAACTCATTGATGTGTATTTCACTACACACCATAATAGCGGAGAAGACTGTGATGTAATGGAATTGATAATCTGTGTATGCCCTCGATGGCTGAGGCCATTGACCTGGGCTCTCTAGAGGTAGAAGAGAGAGCATCTAAGGGCTAAAAATGAAAACCTAGAACATTATAAGAACTGGAAGAAAATATAGAAAAATAAGATTTGAAAAGAGGACAAGTTTTGCTTATTAAAAAAAAAAATCCCAGGAGCGCTAGAGAAGAAATTTAACAAATTTGTCTATATAAACTTTTAAAAAGTTTGATATCTGTCTTCCTGGCGTGAGACTTTCATAGATGTCTAGGGACACTGACTATTTGCTCATGGTTATGAATGATGAAAGAAGTAATTGGAAACTGAGCAGGTGTGCAGAGTTTATTGCCTCTGACCTTCACGAGTGGCTGAACTGGCTGGACCATTTACTGAGCAAATCTCAATGTCAGTAGACGAGCCTCCTATTGTCACTGTAACAAACTGTCACTGTGGCTTCAAACAACATGTATTTATCTTATAGTTATGGAGATCAGAAGTCATAAGTAAGTCTCACTGAGCTAAAATTAAGAAGTCTTTAGGATTTTGATCCTTTTCAGAGGTTCAAAGGGAGAATTTGTTTTTTTCATCTTTCCCATATTCTACAGGCCATCTGTATTCCCTGGCTCTTAGCCTACTTTCTTTTATTCCCTAAGCTTACAATAAATGGTCAAATCTTTTTTTTTAATTTAATGACATTACTGATGCTACTGCCTCTCTTTTATACATTGAAGGACTTTTATGATTGCATTGAGCCCACACAGGTAACTCAGGGTAACCTCACTATTTTAAAGTCAGCTGCTTAACAACTTGAATTCCCCTTTGGGTTGTAGCCTAATTTATAATAGGTATTAGGATATAGAAATCTTTGGGAGGTCTTTATTCTGCCTATCAAAATCATACATTTACTATGTGTGTAAATGTATAGAAAAAGAGTAGAGGAACATATGCCTAACTACATAGCAAGTTAAATACCTAATAGCAAGTGTTTTAAAGAGAAAGGATGTTTTGCATGACAATTATTATGTGGCCTCTGGAATGAAAAATCTGAGCCAAAATAATTTTAATTGTATTAAGTAAACTCATTACATTGTAATTACCTATTTATATTTCTCATTTGAAAATAATATACAATCTCAGTTTTCTTAGATGTAATACTTAATGGGTTCAGTGATAGAATCATTAAAAGATCGATGCATAATTGTGAATAAGAATAGAGGCATATGTAGATTTTATCTTGACGTCTGCCTGTCTGAGTCGTTGGCGGTGACTGTGCGAGTGAAATGTACAGAGAACTGCCTTGTCTGTCTCTGGGAAGGATGTGTGTCATAGAAAGAGAGGAGGGCGTGGCAGGAGGGCAATGTGGAGTTTCCAAGAGCTGACTTATTGATTATCAGAGTCTTCTGCCTTGACTATGCCTCTTCCCTACAGGTGCTTTTATGCTATTCATCTTCTCTTGCTCCCAATACATAACCTTAGTCTTCATAGCCTTACAGTTTTATTTTGTCTCTTAACCCATCTGCTCCCCACTTAAGCATGTCTACTTTAGGTTTTCAGCTATTTTCACATCATTTAAACTTTTGGTCAAGTGATTACACCAACATATATGCAAGAGCATGCATAAATAGATACAGATAATTACCAAAAAATGCTTTTATATCCTACTTCAAAAATAAGTGATGCAATTGAATTCCAAGCTTATGTTTAAAAACTAAATACTTCAAGACATACAATCTTCTAAGGACTATTAACTTCATATCTATCATATTAAACACAAATTAATAGACATGGTTTTTAGATGATTACAAGATGCCTAGTGATTCACTGGCTAGAGTGATGACATGAAAACCCTCCAAGGCTACACAGCTGGTGTGGTTATTTTAGAAAGAATATATATAATTTTTTGGATGGGGGAGATCTCATTCAGAGAAGAATTCGAGTTTGGAAAGGGTTGGAGTAGTAGGAATATACCAAGATGGCTGTCCACTTCTGGAAGGTTGGGAAGTGTAGGAGTAGAGGTGCTGGTATCCCAGTTTGTGGAGAATGATTCCTCTGCATAATCTTTTGCAGCTGTCCAGGAGAAACATTGACAAAGATCTGTACCAGATGACAGAAAGGCTATAACTCACAGCAGACAGGACAGGGAGAGAGTCCCATGGTGAGAAGCAGGTTTTCCTTTGCTAAAGCTTAGAAAAAGGAGAGTGTTGCTCTGTTGTTTCCACAAGAGTCTACACAGCAGAAAAGGCAGCTTCCATGACCCCATATGCAGGGGAAGAGGAGGATTCAGTGGACCTGTAAGTGGTAAGAGATACAATCCCTGCAGAAACCTCAAACTCTCTTGACATAAAGGCACAAACCACCTGCTTAGCACTTGGCCCATTCATCTGTGAATACGTCATCTACCTTATTATTTATGATTAAGGCATGTTCTATGATAATTTGTATTTTTTATATTTTTTTCCTATCATTAGGCTGTCTTCTTCTTTAGAGATGAGGTTGTGTTTTTAGAAGTCCTTATGAATATGCAACACAGACCATAAACAAGAGCTCCTTGATGATAATGATTAAAATTAGAGAGGGTGGGAACTTTGAGACTCACATGCATTTGGACCAGTCTCTGAGGACTAAAGGAACTGAAAAAAATAGGGATTAGGAAAATTTTTGTTGTTGAAGTTTTCAATAATGCGTAAGTGCCTAGATTCGGTATTTTCAAGTAATTTATTTTAACTAAAAAGTAAAAGGAAATAGAGTCAAAATATTCAGAAAAGATATAAAAGGTTCAGGTATAGTTCCAGTTACAGATAGTAAATTTGACATAGATGCATTTAATTCTATTTCCTCCACAAATACCACTAAACATCAAAAAATATTTTTAATAAAAGCATGAACTCAGAAGAAAAAAGGAAATGAAGGCTATAATGGCAAAATTCAGGAAGCTGGAAAACTAAAGGAATGAATGATAGCTGACCTCAGTGACCTAAGGAAGCTGAATCCTGAGCTGACAGAAGGGAAAGGTGAGAAAAAAACTTAACAAATTCTTTAAAGAGTTCAGGAATTGATGGCATCAAGTCCTCTGGAAATGAGAGCATGTATATAATTGCAGATTTTCTAAGGGATTGACTAAAAAAGCAGTTAGGCCTAACATCCTCTCCCCAAAGCCAAATGGCTGGCCTTTCTTCCGTCTGGATGAAGAGTGGATATGTAGGGTACGGATGCCACAAGAGATGTCTGGGCTAAGACATTTGAAGCTATTCTTGCAGTTATTATTGTTAAATAATAACCCACCTTCAAATGAAGTGGGAGAGAGTCATTTAATTATGCTCATTTTAGTATGACTCACCTGTGAGTCAGTTAATTCAGACAGTACAGGACAAGGACAGCTAATTTTTGTTCCTCGTGTCTGGGACTTCCCACCTGGAAGATTCAATTGTTTGGTGGTGGAATCATCTGGAGGAATTTTGACTTGATAAACCTGGCAGTGGATGCTATGGATGAGGGATTCTGTTAGGCCCAGCAGGCTGGAATGCCAATAGTGAGTCCCCCGTTGTGCTCTCTGTGTGGGTTTGTTTTGAGTTCCTCTCAGTATGGTAGCTGGGTTCTAAAAGCAGGAATAAAGGAGTTCACAGCCTTCTGGTGATCAAGCCTCTTTCAAGATATGGTATCCCAAAGGATGAGCTCAGCTTTGGTTTTAAATTATCTGTCTGAAGAGAAGCTGGGAAGATGTCAGATGGGTAAGTAGAAAGTAAAGAGCCTCTCTGGGAGAAACTGCTCAGTCACTGGAATCTGACATCATGGAGAGGACCAGATGAAAGAAGATGGATCCTCACAGCCCAGGGAGAAACTAAAGTGAGGAAAAAGAAAAAGAAAAAAAAAAAAGGGAAAGGAGAGGTGCGGACGGAAGGCTGTGGCCAGAAACGTTCTCACTGGAGCTGAGCCCACTGTGTGTGAGGCACTGCTGGACTCCAAGGATGCATGGTTGAAGTGAAGTTGGGGATTGGCAAGGCCTCGGGCCTCGTTGGGAGGATGCAGTTGCAGAAGGGAGTGGCAGAGAGAAGGACAGAGCCAGCATGGAGATCTGCGCCGGCCCACGGTGAGTGTGTGGAACTTAGTCCTCCACAGGAGCGGGTGATTGGCTGGGCGACATTTTGGAGTCGGGCAGGACAAGCCCAGATCCAGAACTGTAGCAGCTTCAGTCAGCCACTCCTAGCACCGAACAGATTGGTGAGAATTGCTCGGACTGAGTCCTGCCTCTGTGCGCGATCCAGTAGCAACAGTCGAGGTCTCCCTGAAGCTATCCCTAACCAGCCCCGTCTGCGCAGCACACACTAATGTGGTGAAGACTCCCAAGCTTGACCAGCTTAGAAGGGAGGGACCAGCCTGCACCACCCCTGCTTGTACTTCAGTGGTCATCAGCAGACTGGGAAGGGCAACAGTCTCTAGCCAGCACACTTCAGAGTAATCCTAACCAGTACAGAAAGTGCCTGGGACCTCTACTATACACTTGTCTGGAAAAATCCAAAAACATACTAGAGAAAGAAACAAAAAGAAGCCTCCAGCCTCCAACCCAATAATACTGGCCCAGAAGAGGTGAACACAGAAGAGAGCAGGGTCAGCACACCTGTAGTATAAGAAGCAACATCATCTGAAATATCTTTGTGACATTATAGAAGAACTCAAAACAGAAATACTAAAGCAAGTAAAGGAAGATATAAGAAGATTAATAAGAGAAATGCTAAGCACCTCTCAAGAAGACACAGATGGAAGAATGGCAGAGCATAGAAATGAATATAAAAGAATATAAAATATATAAAAAATATAAAATATAAAAGAATATAAAAAAATCTAGAATACATGAAACAGATTCAAGGAGAATACCAGGAAATTAAAAACTCCATTGAAAGCTGGCAAAACTGCTTGAAAGAGACTAAAGATAGACTATCAAAACTTGAAGACAGGTTTGCAATGTGTGATTGTGAAAGGAAAGATCTTTTAATAATAACAAGGAAACAGGAAGTACAAAGGTTAGAAGATGACAAGAGAATCTGTAATTTAAGAATAAAAAATGTAACTGAAGAAGCAAGGGTAAACACAAATGAAATACAAAGGCTATTCACAGAAATAATTAAAGAAAACTTCCCAAGCATAGGAAAAGGAAATGATATTCAGATATATGAGGCATACAGAACTCCAGGCAGGATTGCAAGATGGCCGACTGAGTGGCAGCACAATAAGAGAGCTTCTCTGAGGAAAAAAAAAATAAAACAACTCAGATGCTGGAATCTGGCAACATGGAGAAAGCCAGACAAAAGGAGAGGAATTCTCACAACCCAGGAAGAAACTGAGGAAAAAGAAAAAAGAAAGAAGAAAAAGAAGCATGGACAGAGGGCTGGAGCTGTACTGGCATGTCTTAGAGTCAGGTGACTCATGATTGAGCTGAGATCGCGGCCCTGCTGAGAGTGGGGGTTGGTGAGCTCCAGACCCTTTGCTGGGGGAGGCCCTGAGACAGGGAGTGGAAACAGCCAGTAGAGCTGCGCGAACTTTGGTGAGTGAAGCCAAACTGGGAGGACTGGCTGGGTGACATTTTGGAGTTGGGTAGGGCCAGCTTGAATCAAAACCTGAGGCAGCGTCCACCGATGACTCCTAGTCCAAAGCAGATTGGTGGCATCTGCTCCGGCAAGGCCATGCCCCTGCTTGAAACCCAATAGCCAGGGACGAGGCTTTCCTGGGCCAGTGGCATCCCCAGGGAACACACAAACCTGTTGAAGCATAAACTGGTTGACTGGTGTAGGGGGAGGAGCCAGCTCTTAGTGTGCAACCCACAGATCCACTGCAGACTGAGGGGCAGTACTTCCCTAGCAAGTGTGCTGCAGAAAAACTGTAAGCAAAACGAAAGGCTCAGAGACCTCCACCACCCACCTGTCTAAAGGGGACCGAAAACATGACAAGACAGAGAAAGAGCAAAAGATCCCCAACTGCAGAAACAGGGAAAGTGAGTTCAACAGAGCTAAATGCAGAGGAGGTTGAGAGCAGCAAACCTGTAATGTCAGAGACAGACTCATCGGAAATAAAAAAATACATCCGTGACCTCATTGTCGAATTTAAATCTGAAATTCTAACTCAGGTGAAGCAAGATATAAGAAGGCTAATAAAAGAAGTCCTGGGTAATCCTCAAGTAGACACAAATGAAAGAATAGAGGAACCCAGAGAAAGGAGAGAAGCCTTTGATGAAGAATATAAACAAAATCTAGAATATATGAAACAGATCCAAAGAGAATATCAGGAAATTAAAAACTCCATTGAAACCTGGCAAAACCTTTTAACAGAAAATAAAGACAACCTTTCAAAACTTGAAGATAGATTTGCAAAGTATGATGGTGAAAGGAAGGATCTCTTAAAAATAACAAGGAACCAGGAAGCAATGATACAAAGGCTAGAAGATGACAAGAGGATTTATAACCTAAGAATAAAAAATGTGAATGAAGATGCAGCAATAAATACAATTGAAATAAAAAGTCTATTCACAGAAATAATTGAGGAAAACTTCCCAAACATAGGTAACAGAAGTGAAGTTCAGATAAATGAGGAATATAGAACTCTAGCCAGCTACAACCCAAACAGATCTACACCCAGACATATAATAATCAGGATCCCAGAAATCCATCACAAGAACAGAATATTAAAAGTGGTCAGAGAGAAGGAACAGATTACCTATAAAGGAAAACTCATCAAAATCACAGCGGACTTCTCAATGCAAACCATCAAATCAAGAAGAGCTTGGAGCACAATATTCCAAGCCCTGAAAGAAAATAACCTCCAACCCAGAATGATGTACCCTGCACAACTGTCTCTTAAAATTAATGGAGAGACAAGATATTTCCATGACAAAGAGGAACTGGGGGAGTTTGTGACCACCAATCCAACCCTGCAAAGAATACTGAAGGACATTCTAGAGAGAGAGAAGAAAACAACCAGGGTTCTAGGAACAATGGCAGAAAGGCCTCAAAGAAAGGGGCAGACAGTGGAATGAAGGAGAAAAGTAAACAAATAACAACAGAAAAATAGCATGGCAGAAGTAAAACAGAGAAGATTGGTCATATCACTGTTTTATCTCGACTGATTTTATTTGAATCTGGTATGCTTGAGAGTGTCGAGTCTGAGAGTAGGGGCAACTACTCTGAAGATGACAGGATTCAATAGGATACCCATTCTGGTTTGATTGTTATCTGCCTTTGAAGTCCTATAATGTCTCCAAATGTTTAGATATTATTAATAATGTAAAGCAATGCTAAGTTTATATTATATTTGACAATATAGACAATTTTATTGAAAATAACTAGAGACATCATAGTGACTACCATAGATCACCTAATATTGTGTTTTTGTATGTTCTTTTCATCTCATGTTTCTCTAGGAATTTGTATTGCTGACTTGTTTTGATTTGTTTCTCCCTCTAATACAGAAGGCTAGGTATATGTGTAGAGACTTATACATGTGTAGAACTTCTAAGTAGTTTACAAGATTGGATTATAGTTATTGTAAAGGAAAAAAAAAGGAAAGGAGAATATTCTAAAGGATATAACTGTGTGTATGTTTGAGTGTGTGGAATTAATAACCATGTTGCTAAAGTTTTAGTTGGATGGATGAGCAAAACTGACTGCAGTCTCACTGTTTGGATGTCCACTTTGTGGACTTTAGTTTTGTAACTTGAACAACTGCATCTAAGAGGAAAGTATATAATCATCAACTAGTGATTTTTACTGGTTACTATTTTTTTATTTGTTTGCTTTGTTTTTGAGATTTTGTATTGTTTCTACCCTCTTTCCATTTCAAAATTTTTTCCTTAAATAAAACAATTTTTAAAAAAAGCAAGAGGAGGAAAAGAAAGTGCTCTAAAAGAGATAACTGTATGTATACTTAAGTGTGTAGGATTGATAACCATGTTACTAAGTTTTTGTTGGATCAGTGAACAGAACTGTTTGCAGCCTCACTGTTTGAAGGTCCACTTTGTATGCTATAATTTTGTAACTGGAACAACTATATCCAAGAAGACAATATGTAATGTATCAACTAGTGATTTCTTACTGTTTATTTTTTTTTAAATTCTGTATTGTTTCTACCCTTTTTTCTGTTTTGCTTCCCCCTTCTTTAAATAAAATTTAAAAAAAAGAACTCCAGCCAGCTACAACCAAAATAGATCTATACCCAGACATGCAATAATCAAGATTCCAGAAATTTAATACAAGGACAGAATATTAAAAGCTGTCAGAAAAAAGAAACAGATCACCTATAAAGGAAAACCCATCAGAATCATGACAGACTTCTTGACACAAACCATCAAATCAAGAAGAGCTTGGAGCAAAGTATTCTAAGCCCTGAAAGAAAATAACCTCCAACCCAGATTGATGTACCCTGCAAAAGTATTTCTTAAAATTAATGGAGAAACAAGATGCTTCCATGACAAAGAGAAATTGGTTGAGTTTGTGACCACAAAGTCAACCCTACAAATAATACTGAAGGACATTTTAGAGAGAGAGAGGAAAAAAGAACCATGGTTTCAGGAACAGCAACAGAGGGAGCTCACTGAATGTGGCAGACATTGGAATTAAGGGGGAAAGTAGACAACCAATGGCAGAAAAATAGCATGGCAGAGATGAGGCAGAGAAGATTGGCCATAATCACTAATATAGATGGCTTCAATACACTAATAAAAAGAAATGCAGGCAGAATAGATCAGAAGATAAGGTCCATCAAGATGCTCTATATTAGAAATATAATTAACTTGAAAGAGGGTTTATGGACTGAAAGTCAAAGATAAAAAAATAATGCTCTATGTGACAGGGAACCAGAAAAAAATGGAGGTAGCTCGCTCAGCAGCTATAGGTAGGTTGGAAAGACATAACACTTTTATACAATGGGGAACTACTCAGCTATAATGAAGGAAAACCTTGAGGCTCTTGTAGGTAAAGGAATACAACTTGAGATCATGCTCAGGGGTAAAAAGGTTCAGAACCACTTAGGTAAATAGTGGGTTTAAACTAAATCTAAAAACTAAAGGAGTTAGTGGGATACAAAATGTACAATGTACCCTGTGAAAGTGAAAAAGGAGGAATTGTCTAAAAAGGGAAGGCAGAGGACATTGTTAATCTTGTATTATGATTTGAAACCCACATTGTTCTCACTGCTCTGTTTAGTTTGGTTATATTCTGCTCTGTCTACTTGTACTAGATTTGAGGGCACAGATAGCTGTTCCAAAAATAGCAGGATATATTACGGTAACTATCTTTAATTTCCTATTAACTTAATCTGAAGCCCTGTGTTACTTACACTGTCTTGTTATAACTGACTTTGTTTGAATCTGGTTTGTTAGATCGCTGTCTTGTCTTGACTGATTTTATTTGAATCTGTTATATTTGATAGTATCAAGTCTGAGAGAATAGGCCACTACTCTGAAAACAGTAAGATTCACTAGAATACCCATTCTGGTTTGACTATTACTCACTGTTGAAGTCCTATAATGTCTCCAATGCTTTGTTTTTATTGATTTTATTCTGTACTGCTATGTCCAATTTTACTGTGCCTGATGATATGGGCAATTCTATTGTAGATAACAAGAAATATCACAGTAACAATTGTAGATCACCTTGTACTGTGGCTTTAAATCATGTACTATGTCCATCCTTTTGTTTTGAATGACCCCATTTTGTTTTCTTTCTCATTTGGTTTTATTCTTTTCAAAAAAAAATTATCTGTCCATATATCAAGAAGGAAAATCACAGCATCATCCTTGGTGTTCAGGGATTACATTTTTTTTCCCTCAAAGGCCACTTGGGCTTTGATTTCAACGCTGATGAGTAATCCTATATTAGCCATCATAAGAGTTCCAAAATCATCTTTGTGAGACCATTAGTCACATCTGTTGCCTTCAAAGCTCAATGGCAATTGTGTCCTTTAATGTTTAAATGCAGTGTTCAGATGTTTGGATCACTATACATTTGATGTACTATTCAAATAGGCATTTACTTAATGCCTTTTGACATTTTATATTTGTTTTTCAAATTCATCACCTAACACATTACAGAATGTTCTTGCAATTTGCATATACTGACTAGAGGTCACATGAGTATCTTAGTGTTGTGCTGGTCAGAGTCTGCACAGCAGGCAGCCAACTCTAAGAGACAGAAGCTCTTCTTTTCTCCAGCTGGAACTGAATAAAATATACAATTTAGAAATAGATGTAAGAATACTATATTTGAACGACTACTCTTATAGAACAAGATTTACAGAAATAAATACAGATATATTACCAGGATGTTATTTGCCTCCTTAATTATGGTTCCTAAACATACATCTTTGTGCAAACAAAGCCTTGACTCTCTTCTTTACCCTTTTGGAGTTGCCCTGAAAGTCTCTAGTTTGTTTGAACCTTAGCTCTGCAGTGAAGTGACATGGTTGTTTTTAGAGCAATCACAACTGTGCTCATAGCTGTTCCTTTAGTCTTGCTGCCACTCATTAAACGAGGAAGGACTGAACTGAAGAACTGTAGAAGAGTGAGAAAAACAGCCTAACTTTTCCTTCCCTCCTTGGAGGCATGCCGTTATGTGCCACGAAACAAAACCAGAAAAAGTAACGCTGTAGTCACACTATACTCTCACCACAGTGTAAAATCTTCTCTCAATGAGGAAAAAAAAGAGTTTGAGAAACACTCCCTCCTCTCCATCCGTAAACAACTCCTCCTTAGAATGTGAGGTGATGTTTTCAGCAACTCCCACAGTTTATACTCCGTTCCCATCATTGCCAAAACATTGATCCTACTGTCAGTCTCAAAGCATAGACTATCCGAAGCTTTATTTCCATTCATTTTTAAATGACAACTCGAAGACTTTAGAGTTTCTTAAAACAGCCCTCTTATTTTCATCCTCTAGTACTGAGCTCTCTGCGGTCAATGAGACTTTCTCCTAATGGCTGCCTCCTCCCTCTCGGGCCCATTTCTGGTTCTAGTGTTGCTCCAGCATCCAACTCAGCTACAGGTAACCCTTTCTGAACCTTTCCTTTTGTCCCATTTCAGAAGCCAGGAACACAAAGATTGGCTACCTGTTTTGGGTGGAACAATGGCAGATCCAAAGGAGATGACATGCTTTGTGTGTTCTTATGTTCTCTGCACTGGAATGTGTGAGAAAGTCTTCTTAGTCCCTCAGCTTGCCCCTCTTGTGCAGAAATAAGCAGGCTTGGTGGGTGCTCCTCTGAAAGTGAATTAAAGGGAATTAAGATGTTTTATTTGATGGAATCAGTGTGAGGTGGTAATAAGCAAGGAGACGGCACTACACTCTGTTAGGGCATACGTCTAGACCAAGGCTGAACATGTGTGGGCAGTGGCTTTATTTAGTGTGGACAAAGCCAGCTCTAAACCCAGACCCTGCTGGCAAGGGCTTTGGCAATGACATCAACAGTCCCGCTTCTGCCATTTGTTGAGGTAGACATTCTAAGATACCTCAAGAACAGGGAGCCCAGAAGACGGTCAGACAGAAATGAGCATCTCAGCGGGCTTTACAGCTTCTGTAAGAATGAGAACTTTGAGACACATCACTTCTACCTTGCTGGGGAACCAAATGGGAATCAGGAAATTGGTTTATCTTTTCTCTTCCCTTGCCCTTGAGCTCTTTGAGGGCAAGATATGTGTTTGTTTATCTTAACCCACTGCCTATTCAGTGTGTGGCTCTAGGAAGACCCTCTCTGCGAGCTTATTAAATGAAAGATTTGATGTAGGAAACAAAAAGGAGGTGAGGTAATTTAGTCTTGAAATCCAAATTTTGAGTAGGCAGATATCTTTGCTACCTGTAGAGTCCTTGGTTTTAAAACTCTCTTCAATTCATGAACAAATTCTTGTTCATTTTCAAAAAAAATCTACCAAGCCTAATCAGGTAGCTGTTGGTCTTCTGTAGCTGAGAGTCTGAAGGACTTCTGTGAGCAGTACTAATGCTGACCCCATTCTTCAGGGGAGGTAGCCTGAGAAAGACAAAAGCCAGTGGGGAGCCAGCCAGATGAGATCATTGTGTAGTGTAAGACGAAACCACAGATGTAAATACAGTATGGACAAGTGAGTGTCAGACTAAATGTCCAGCTTTACATGGTCTTCTTTTCTCTTTAGACTGTCAGTTTCTTAGGGCAAGGATTGAGTCTGTTTGGTATTCCTAGCTCCTGTTATAGTTTAAGCAAAAATACCTGGCTATATTTTATATGTTAAGGTAGACTAGGAATGGCAGTGGAATGGGAATACTAAAGTAAGGATGGTGAGAAGGTGAGATTCTCTTTCAGATGGTCGTGGCAGTGAGGTGAGTAAAGAGAAAGAAGGGAAGAAAATAACTTTTACCGAGCACTAATTGTGTGTAAGACATTGTACATAATATTTTACATAATATTTTACATATGCTACAGAAGTTTACAAAATTTCCATAATTTTGGAGACTTGATTTGTATCAGCTTAACAGTGTTTCTGTGGTTTGAATATCTTATCTCCAAAGAGAAAAATAAATGAAACATCATTTTCCAGATCATAACTTGTGATAATAAATGAATTTTGTAAATAATTATGTTTTAAAACTCTTTTAGATAAATATACCTTGCAAATGAGTTGGAGAGTGTTGTATATATCCATCATTATTTTCCAAGGATTAAAAACATCTGGTTGTATACGAAAAAAGAGAAAAGAAATAGCATGCCGTGTAAAACCCCAAATCTTTAGGCACATAAGCATGCATACAGGAATAATACATTGTATTCAGTCTTTCTCATAATGAAAATCAGAATTTGCAATGCTCACTCATCACCTGTAAACTGGCAGGACATATATAACTTTTGCTTTTTGGAAATGATCTTTGCTCTGCAGCAAATTCCCTCAGCCTTGTGAGTTGTTATAATTGCATCTGCAGAACCAAAGAGAGGCTGATGGAATAGCTCTTTTGAGAAGATTTCCCGACGCCATCTGTTCTGGCACAGGCTTTCCTTCCCAAACTCTCCTCCCAGCCTGTGCATCTACAGTGTCTCCATGAAGACTACAAGCTCCTCACAACATCTCCAGCCTAGGTGGGGTCATTTGGGGCCACCCGTCCACCCCATTTCCTCTGTCCTTGAGCCATGGTGACATCGCCTTGCAGCCACCTGAAATCCAGCTCATACCTTTACAGCATGCTCGTTGTATGCTGTGACTTGACTCCCCAGAAAACAATCTTCTGTCTTGTTCTATTCAGTGCTCACACTAACCACCACTTTATAGATGCAGAAACTGATAGTTCAAAGGGATTAAAAACTGTCAGTCTGCCCATAATCACTCTTGGGGCACAGCCTTAAATCAAGGTAGGATTTGGAACAAAGTCTGATTGACTCTAAAAATGACACTATCTTTACTTCACCATCCTAGGGAATTGCTGATAACAAAGTAATATTGGGGAAATCACTGTGTAAGTGGTACAGCTTTTAATCTGCAAACGTGAGCACAGAAGAGACATTCCTATATTCATTTGTCTATAATTTAATATAATTTATGTGACAGACTTCATCCTGTCAGAGACAGAACTGTTAATCTGTCCAGGCCACCTCTCTCCCAGCTTCTCTGGTCTCAAGCAAGCCTAGAGAGAACATTGGGATGGAGACGGGGAGAATCCTAGGTCTCCCCTGTGCTCTCTCAGTATTGGGGTCCACTCAGCCAGCCATCTTCCCTCATGTCACTCTAGCTGAGCTCTAGTCTCATAAGAAAATATCCTTCATATTTCCTCTGCTCCTCTTGGGCACATGATGATATCCATTCCACAGTTCCTTGGGGATTGCGTGGAATTAGTCCCCACATGTGGATCACCCTGGACTTGGGGAGCTCTGCAAGGCTCTCAGAGGCCCTGTCTGTCTAGACACACCATGTAGGTATTTGTTCCCTGAAGTCTTTTGCCTTTGGAAGAACTCCTATGCTCTCTGATCTACCTTCTGTTGGGTCTTGCACCACATGGTGAAGTAAATTCCTCGCAGGCAGACTGTGCTGCATTCACCTTTGGGTTCTAGCACCTATCACAAAACCTAGAAGACTAACCGACTCTCTATAAATGCTTGATAAGTGAATGGTTGTCACCTTCTTAGATGTGAAATCACACCTACTTTCTCCTGGCATATTATAGCTTGTTTTCATAGTTGTTCTGATATTCAGTAGGTATACAGTAGGGCAGAAGGCAGACATTTCAGATAATAAATAACAATTTGTAAGGACTGCCTTGTCACAATTCAGAGCAACAACCACGTTCCAGGAATTCAGCTGTGCATTTCCTCAGGGTAGATTCTAGCAGGTGCTATTTGCACCCTATGCATAGGCCCTCATTTGTACACGTTCAGCAGATACCAGGGACTTCCAACTGCCAGGATATGCATTCCTCTGCTTGAGAGCTTTCCCTGCCCACCAAATTCTCACTGCTCACCTGTGCCACAGGAAATGCCAGGTATTAATGTCCATCAGCATAAATCTCTATGATTGGCTCCCAGCATGGTGAATGAGTACTCCAGGCCCTCTTCCCTGGGATAGGATAAATCTGAGGCATATATTTACACGGAGAGGACACATTGAGTATTGAGGCCCCCTTACCCACGGTGGTAGCTGCCCTAATAAGGTATCTTTTAGTGCATTCCTTCTCTTTTTATCTCTTTCCTCACACTTTCCCTTTCAGATAAAACACAGTTAGTTCTTTGTCTCATGGTGCTTCTTGGTGAATTCAGCTAAAAGATTTACTAAGCTCCTGAGGTGCTTTTATTTTGTTCTGGATCCACTGGACTACTTTAGGATGTTAACAATAAAAACAATGGCAGAAGTACTGAGATAAGGAGGAGTGATCGCAGTGGTATGATTGAAGACAGTTGCCCAGTTTTCCTCGAGGTGGGTTTGAAATGACTTCAGAGTGCTTCTCTTAGGTTTTTACATCCTGCTGTTATACACAAAAATTAGGTAATGTTTTCCAGAACATACATTTGCTTGCCTTCTAAAGATATAATGTGGGTGGATGGATGCAAGAAGTTTTACACATAGATATTCATGTAGTAGATGGAAATATTTTTATAATGGTGAAAAATTGAAAAGCAACCAACCTAATTGAGGACTTTGCTAAGTAAATTAGGATCAATGTGACATGTCTACTAGAAGAAATATTATGGAAACCCTTAAAGGACATATTTTATAACATAAAAAAATGAGAATAGTATAGGCATGTTAAGGATGTTTTTAATAGTTCCTACAGTCCCCCAAGAACGATGACTTCTGCGAGGAAGGCCCAGAAGGAGATGGATTTGAGACAAAGGCAAGCTTGCACCTTGGCAAAGTGAGCAGAACCAGTGAAGGAACTGCCGTCCCTGCACTCTGCGTGCCGCTGTGCGTCCTTGGCCACGTGCCTGGGCCGTGCTTCTACCCCTCCCCCCAGAAGGCTGCATCATTGACTTTATTCCTAATATATGCCACACACCATCCTAGATATTTTAAAAAATAACAATTTAGACTATTTCTAACAATCTCTGGGAAAACATCACAATCCCTGTTTTTTCAAATATGAATAAGGCACACTGTGAATTAAGCAATGAGCATTCATTTATGATCACTCATTTAATAGGGCAGAATTCAAGCTCTAATTTCTATGGTTTAAAAAATCAAGGCAAGAGACAGAAAAACAACCTATCCTATATGACAGAAAGGAGATTATTAAACTCTAAACAAGACTAGGAACATGCATTAACTACAGGAATTTAGGAAGAAAATCCTTCTAATTCATGTTGGGCTGACTCTCAGTGTGTGTGGCCACCTGCAAGGTGACTCTGTTCTCATCTTGTTCCTTTTAATTATGTATTGAACTGATGGAAGCCTTCCACTGAATATGGAACAGAAGCTTGAACTTTCCTTACATTTGAGCCAGTTCTCAAATAGGGCAGCAAACAATCACCAAATAGACATTCTAATTGAGACATGTATCTAGCCATGTGCCAAAGGTGTCTACCTCTCTAGAAAGATACTTTCTCTGGCACAGTGAACTAGATGAGGTAGCTTACCACTGACTTCCGTCTCTGTGTTCCATGAGGTCACATGGGTAGGTTGAAATCAGCTATGCTGCCAGTGTATTTGTGCCATGGAAACTGGTGAACACTGACTGTTAGAGGAGAGCTTTTTTTCTCAGAGATCAACTGGTTATTGTGCATCCTCCTGAAGGATCACAGGCTACTGGCTAGACGCAATAATTTTTCTTGCAAAGCACAGTAAATTATATAAATTGTGCCTACACCCATGTTGGGTTTTAGGGAGCTGAGAGATGTAGTCCCCTATCTAGTTTTTAATCAACTGGGATATGTGGAGTGGTCAAGCAAATGGAACCCAATATATCAGCTTTTCTGGTGATAAAGACCAGGTTGGGGAACGTGATTTAGGTGCACCAAGAATGGACTTCTTTGTGTTCCGTGCTGGAAATAGACCTCCTCATTTACTCACAAGCCTGCCGTGCCACCACTGCTCTCCTCATACGGTGGCCTCCTACGAAAGACCCGTGAGCAGCTGACTCCCTAAGGAAGGCAATAGGAAAGGACTGAGGTGCTTTTCCTTATGTCCCCTTTCAAAGCCACCAACAAGAATGGTCGCTCTTCCTACACCGGGAGTAACCAGTAAGCTAGCAGTTCTTTTATTTAGCACCTATGATACCAAAGGACATGTGTGAATAGAGATGTATTAGTCAGTTTTTCATTATCACAGTAAAGTACCTGAGATAGGCTAACTTCATAAAGAAATGAGATTTACTTAGCTCACGATTTTGGAAGAGCATGGTTCTTCTACTGGCTCAGTTCTGGTGAGGCCTCGCCCAGTCAGATCATGTGATAGTGGATGGAAATGAGAGAACTAATGGTGGGCGGTGGTGATGAGAGATCACATCTCAAACAGGAAGCCAGAGAACTGGGCAAGGCCAGGCCCAAGCTTCTATAACAACTCTCTTTTGAGAAATACTTTAATTCCTTTGGTGAGTAGGGCCCTCAGTGATTCAGGCTTTTCCTCTTAATGGTTCCATTATCATTTGCCATTCTGCCACTTTGAGAATCAAGGTCCCAACAAAAGAGACCCTTGGGAGACAAATTACATCTGAACCAAAGCAAGGGAATAACTATTATCCTTCTGTGAAAACTTAAAACAACAAGTGGAAAAAGTGATGAGAAACATAAACTGGACTTCGTGGATCTCAAACTGGATACACCTTCATATTTTCCCAGTATTAATAGCAGAAGTGTCAGATTGTCCTGTGTCTTGAGGATATACAGAGAGTGTTTTGCTATGTGTGTATATCTTTTCTGATCATGACACTGCAGACAGCATCCACAAAAGTAACTGTAGTTTATGAAAGCAACCATGGGACTTCAGGATCTGCTTCAAGCCTTCTGAAGACACACAGCCACAGGTGAGAAATTTTCATGGAACCTACCTGAGACTAAGATTTGCCTTTCCCTTTGCTCTGTGAAGTGTTCACCCAAGAGCCTCTGGCATATCCAGGTTTTACCTCTGGCTTCAATTCATTTCATCAGTTTAGCTCATACGGCTTTACATACACTGCTCAACAGGCTATGTAGGGTAGAGATAGCATTCTGCAGCATGGCTTTACAAAGTGTTCCCTTCCTGAAAATTTCTCAGTGCTCAATCAACAGTAGAAATAGTCTGCCTTTACTGAGGTACTTGCATCATGAGCCTGAGAAGCTCTGGACTATGTGGCTGATTTCCATTCTTACATCTTAGCAGCACGTCCATCACAGTGAAACTGCTCAAGAGGTGGCTGTTCCTCGGGAATAGTGGGAGGGACATAACTCTCCATTTACTCTTTGTTTAATTTGGAAAAACAAACCCAGTTAGGATTTCATGATGTGCTATTATATTATCATGTTTCTTAGTGCATTATTTTGCAGAATACTTATCAGATGGCACTAGTACTTACTAGATTGAGTTTTTTTTTGTACTTACTAGACTGTTGATTGGGACAATACAATACACGTTTGAATTCTCTCTCATTTTTTTTTTTTTTATTGGTACCGGGGATCGAACTCACGACTGTGCGCTTGCAAGGCAGACACTTATGCCGTTGAGATAAATCCCCAGCCCACACGTTTGAATTCTATAAAGTTTCTCTGGTACAAGTTCAGTCATGATCTCAGCCTCCTTCTTCTTGCCTTAGAGAGTCTGTTTCTATCACCAATTGACCTATAATCTCTTCTAGGTCTAATTATATGTGAACTATAATTTCTGAAACTTTGGGATTCAACTAAAACCACAGTGGAAATGTACTTTAGGTTTCATGGTTAATGCCTCCCTAATTGATCATAGTGGATTGTTAATACTTCTAAAAGATTTTCTAATTTTAATTTGTTGAACATGAGCCTGGACTTTATATTACAATCCAGTACTTGTTTATCTATTAAACAAGTATTTATTGAATTCTCCTCATACAACTGTCTCTGTGCTGTGCTGAGGATTAATGTACTCTCAAAACAGTTGGGTAAAAAGAAAGAGATGCTGGGAAACCATTACAGTTTAGTGAGCATTATAACAGTGGATTACTGGAAACAGGGGGAGGACCAAAGAGCTATGGAAGACAATTTAGTCATGAAGTACTTGAGCTTTAAGAAAAAAGAGGGATTTTTTTTTGAGGAAAAAAATAGAAGAGCCTTCCAAGTAGAGTGAAAAAATACTGTAAGAACCTGGTATGTCTGGAGAGTTTCAAAAAGCTCAGGGTTGTTGGCACACAAAGGGCAGAAGAGGCAGAGTGTGAGGCTTACTGCGTAGCAGATACCACTCTAATGCGTTATGTTTTCATCATTTTATAGATAAGGAAACTGAGATTCAGGGCATCATATAACTTGCTCAGTTTCACTGCTCTGACGTCAGTAATCTCAGTGGTTGAAGAGAGGTTTGACCCTCCAGCAGTGGCATCTTTAATCTCTATCCAAGGCTGCCTTGTCTGTATTTATGTTTATATTCCAACTCATTGACAAACTTTCTGGGTTTTTGTCTTCATCAGATAACTGCCAAAGGCCCTGCTTCTAATCAAAATATTTTTATCCATAACGTTAGCAAAGGTCGCTGGTGTGAGGAACGCAGCCATTCCACGTCATTACTCCTCAACTAAAAGGAATTCAGGCCCATTCCTCCAAACACAATGATCTCTGAATGGCAAGAGAATTTCAAGTTTAACTGTGAAGCTCAGCAGTTATATGGTCACTAGTCAAACTGTAGCACCACCAAACTCAAGCACACCCTTTAAACAGTTTTGCCAGGGTTTGAGCTGGAGAGGGAGTTTTGGAGAGCATTGTTTATTTGGGATTAGAGAAATGCCCTTGTTATCAAAAAGCAAGATAAAAACTGGTGAATTTATGACTTGCAATATTCTGCTTCTGTGAATCTCTCTTCATTCTTATAATACCCTAGACTATGAGGAAAGAGCCTACTTAGTATGATGAAAACCTCACTGGGTTTGTGGTCCAACAACTTAATTGCTCACTCAGGACTTTGGAAGAATGATGCAGAAGATCAGTTAAAAGTGCAGATTCTGGAGCTGGATGTACTGAGCTTAAATTCTAGCTTTATCATTCCACTACTGTTCGACCTTAGGCAAGATACTTGATCCCTTGTGCCTCAGTGTTCATATCTGTAAATCAGGGATGCAGCAATACCTATCCCATGGGAATTACAAGAAGACTCAAAGAATAATTCTTAAGGGAATCTTAAAAAAGGTCTGGCACAAGGAAAGAAGGTGTTAGATGTTAGCTTTCAGTGTCATATCCTACTTCTAGACCTCTTGTTCTCATTCAAGGCTCAGAGTTCCTACCTAGAGAAAATCATTCTTCCTTTTGCTTAATTTGTTTTTCGGCTCAAGGAAGACTGCTGCAAGCCTCTTTGCATCCACGTGAACTTGCTGGTAAGTATTGTCACACAGGGCTGATGGAGCCAGGCCTCCAGCCCTGGCACAGCCTTGTGGCACCCAGTGTACTCTGTGTGCTGCATCTGCTCTCTACCAACGGAAACCCACTGTGTCCCAGGCAGCCGAGGAGACCTTGGTTCCTGGTTGCCCTGTGATTGTTGACTCTTTGCCATAACCAAGCATTATGAGCTGACTCTAATGGAAAAACAAATATTGAAGAACCTTGTATTTGCTCCTTTTAATGAGGGAAGCCTACTGTTTCAGTTGGCAATTTCTACTGGCAGTCATCATATTGCTGTGGAAACCACGCCCAGTCACTGCTGAAATGTTGTTGCTATATATGTCTTCAGATGTACGTGCTCTAAGCATTGCATTTTTTCACATACTGTATTTTTTACTTTCCATTCTGTCCCCATAGTGTTGGACTAGACCCCACCAGCTAACTGCTTCTCTGTTTAGTCTTTTAGGGTACTTTGCTCTGTTTGGGATATTAAATCATGTGGTAGAAACCACAAAAATCTTATGATTAGTTCTGGCTATGATACTTCTGCCCTGGAGCAGGTTTTTAAATCTTCCTGTTCCAACAAAGTAACCATAAATTCTCTGGCATATAAAAATAAAGATTAGGGGGTTGGGGATTTAGCTCAGCGGCATAAGTGCCTGCCTGGCAAGCATGTGGTTGTGGGTTCGATCCCCAGTACAAAAAAAAAAAATTAAATTAAATTTTAAAAAATAAAGATTAGGGTCTGTGGTTATAACTCACTGGGTGAGAAAGATGGGGGGATTTTTTGCATGCCCAGGGCCCTGGGTTTGATCTTCAAAAATAAATAAGTAAAAATTTAAAAAATTTCATAAGGTTTGGGTAGGGGGTAGATAAAATAATATTGGTATAAGTTCTTAATAATTCTAAAATGGTCTCTAAAGATAATTTCTGTACCAGAAAAGCTATTGATACCACAAATTATACATCTCAAATAACCTTTGGAATCCCCGTTTCTTCCTTACAGTTGAGTCCCAAGAAGTAGGGAGGTGTAGGGGATGAACGCAGACCTGCTGTAAGAGTAATTCTTACACTGTTTACTGCTGCCTTGTGCAAGTGTTTCTTTATTTGTAAAAATTCAAGATTATTTAATAGATTAGAAAAAAATCAACTGTCAGACACAATATCTTCCATGATACTGAGTAATTAAAATGGTGCCTATTGATAAGAACTATGTTATGTGTCCACGCTGACACCATCACACAGATTCCAGAGTACTCAGCAGCTCTGACCTGATCTTTCCTAAAGGGAATACTACTTTGTGACACCTGAAAATTCTTGAAAATTATGTGTTTAGAGAGAACAACTACTCACTGATTCTGCAACAAACCTTTTTCAAACATGTATGAAGTGCATGGAAAGATGACTCAAAGGACAAGTGCTTGCTTTCTATTTGTTATAAACTGCAGGGAAGAATAAAAGAGGCAGGAGTAGCTGTAGTGTAAGTAGTGACTCATTGATAACACCCACATGACAAGTAACTCTGGTGAACATAAGAGCATGACGGGGTGTGGAACTGAATTCTTTCAAACAGAATTTCTTGCACAGCAGTTCATGAAAACTCAGTGAGAAATATATGCTATGACTTATAGATATGAAGACAGCAGTGCTATTGTATCTGTCGCTAAAAAGCTTTGCAGAGCTGCTACCTGACTTGTAAGATTGAAAATCAAACGGAAAGAGAGTGCTGGTATTACATAGGATGCCTATAGGCCTTACTTCTGCCTGATAATTACCTTCTGTATTAGCATAGTCACCAAAATATTCAGTTTGGAAAGAAGCTGAAAATGTATTCTTCTAAGGCCAGAATTGACCCTTGTTCAAAGAAAACATTGGTAAAGTTGAAACAGACCTGTCAGTAACTCAATCAAGGAATGTTAAGTTAAAGCCAAAATGGAAGGAGCATCTCATTTACAGTTTGGAGGACTGTTCACTTTGGCTTATTCAGTAAATTAAATGTAGTTATATTTTAGATTTAAATGTTGCAGAAAATTCCCAAGCCATACCAAACCAAAGGGAAGACTCCTTGCACCGTGGAGATAAGAAGGCAGCATTTAATCTTTACACCAGCAGACTGTTGGATCTTCACGCCAGTGGACTGTTGCAGGATAATTCCTCACAGGCCACAGCGCTCAATTTAGGAAGAGTTTAGTTTATACAGAATCTAGAAGTGGGAGGTACAAAGAAAGTGACAAAGTTTACATAGTTGGTTACATACATTGAGTCACATGTTGTCAGGCAGGCTGGTCTTGAAACAAAGGAATTGTTTATCATAATATAGAAGCACTCCAGGAACAATGGGAGGGGCCCTTACAGAGTGAGCACACTTAAAACACATTGCCATAATATAGAAGCATTCTGGAAAGGGGCTCTTCACTTAGCCCGGGTGCCTTAAGGTACAGACAGTTACTCTGACTCAGTGCTCATCAGAGGTTTGCAGCTGGGCTGTAGATGCCATAGAAGTCAACTGAATTCAGCAGACACAGCAGAACAGAAACTTGATCAGAGACCTCTAATTGATCCTGAAATACCTGTAAGTTTGCTATCTTATAAATGTGTTCCTGCATTATAATTATGCCCCAACATAAACACAGAAATAATACCTTGGCCATGGGTCATATGAGGTAAAATTCAATAAAATTTCTTTTTTTTCAATAAAATTTCTGAAGCAATAGCAAAAACTGCATGTATTTGTGTGTGTAAACATGCAAATGTGCACACACACACACACATGAGGCACAGGCACATGCACTCACAGGTGGACTTTGGATTAGGGTGCTTTTTGTAACCCAGTAAATTATCCTTAGGCCAGCAGGGTAAATATTTATTTTCCTTTCCCTACCATCCCAACCCTTTTCTTTTTTCTTTTTCCTTCTCTTTTCTTCATTCTTCTCTTTCTGTTCTCCTCACTATCCTCCTTCTTCCTTTTAGAATTATCATCCTTGATTTTAAGGATGAAGGGTACTAGTTGAAAAGCACAATCAGTCAACTATAATTGGCAAATCTCTCTGCCACGCCAGGAATTTTCACCATTAACAGAACCAGGTGTGGTTGTCAGTCTTGCCTCCGGCTCCCTTTGTGGGAGACAGTTGAGTATCCATTGATCTTCCCTATGGGAAAATTGTTTGAGGAATGAAATGATGTTATAAAGCATCTATATTTTATTCCAGAGAGGATATATGAAGACATGTTTTAAATAATACTTCTTTTTGCAGTACATTTTTGCAGTAGTGGGGGTCAACCCAGGGCCTACAGGCTGAGTTATATCCCTAGCCCTTTTTATTTTTTATTTTGATGTAAGATCTAATTTGTTAAATTTCCAACGTGGGGTTTGAGCTTGTAATTCTCCTGCCTCAGCCTACTGAGATGTTGGGATTATAGGTGTGGCCCACAAGAGCCAGCCCAAATATTCTTCTTCATAAGGAAATTGAATAAGAATGAACATAGTTTCCAAGTAAAGTAAATGCAGACTCATAGAAACTTTTTGAGTGAATAAATTGGCTGAGGAAAAGAGAAGTATTTATGAAGGTAAAAGATGGAGGAGAATCAGAAGAACAATTAGTCTGAGTTCCACAATGATCCCCATATCCCTTTGTTCCTTAAACTATAGCTTCTAATTTTCTTCCCAGCACAGTCTTCTCTGCTACACTGTTCACTCAGAACCTTACATCCTCTCTCACACACACAAACATGTCCTCCAGTTATTCCCTCTCACCTATGCCTGGAATCCTGCCATTACACCTGGCACCAGGGCTGGGCAGATCCCCCTATAGACACCATGGATGCCAGCTCCCAAAACTAGGGACCCAGGGAATTCTAACAGCGTTTAACTACTCAACCCTCATTTCCCACACAGTCCTCCTTGTGTCTCAATCCCATGAACTCGTTTTATGTAAAAATCAAGAATTTGTGGGGAAACCAATGAAACTTGTCTTCTTAACTCTCATACATTTCTCAAAGACCTTGTGTCTGGAGGTGTTGTGTCTACCGAACTCAAGGGGAGAGGTGCTCGGATTACAGCTACCAGGGTGAAACATGCCAAAGCAGGTAGATTTTTAAGTTAGGATCAAATTGGGTAGAGCTGGCGCGTAGATCAGGGAGGCTCAAAAAGGTCAGAGTCAGGGCAGACAGGCAGTCTGGGGGTGGCTGGATGCTGATGGAAATGGTGGTTAAACAGCAACAGCTGCTAAAGGCAAAGGAAGGGACTAGCATCAATCTGCAGCAACATAAAATCCAGACAAACAGCCCCGAGAGCAGGAACAAGCATGGCAGCTTAACATTCATGTTTTTGTTAGTTCAAAAATCCAGAATTCCGTAAACTGAGACAAAGTTTGCTTCAAACGATCTCTCTCTCTCTCTCTCTCTCTCTCTCTCTCTCTCTCCCTCTCTCTCTAGAGAGGGACTTTTGATAGGTCACCACAGATGTGTCCAGTCTAACCCTAAAGGTCCCGGTGGTGTACCCTATTGACAGAGAACAGCAGTTCAGACCTCCATTCAGACGTTGACTTCACAGCCATCTACTGGCTATGCAAACACTGGCAAGTCACTTAGCCTTATCCCAAACCCAGTATCCTCATTTAGGAATGGGAAAATAATAGGTACTTTGCACATCGCTGTGAGGACTGAATGAGATGAAATGTGTGAAATGTGGCATGTTCTCAACATGCAGTAGCTCTTTATAGCTGCTGTGATTGTTGGAACCCACCCTCCTCAGCTCTCCACAGAGACTCTTCCATAAATAGCCTGTCTTGGGCATGGAAGGGAGTAGACAGGGTGTTCACCATGCGTCTATACCAGCTATTCTGTCCAAGGGCATATCCTGGAGCAAGGAGTTGGACTGTCTGCCATGATCATAAAAGTGGCAGATGGCACTGGCTCCTATGATTATACTTTGGGAATGTCTGGTGTAACAGGACCTGAAAAGCGAAACTCATCAAACACTTCTGTCTCATGCAGAACTCTAGTTCCCTTGGTCTATGAAAGATTTCTTTCCTAAATTACTGGACATTATGGCAGTGGTCTAACATGGTGGAAGGTCAAAGCAAAAACACTTATCCTGATGCCCACTTCCTCTTCCTTCCCCTCTTTCCCTGATTACAACTTCCTCTTTCCTTTCCCACAAGAATCTCAATCAGTTCCTCAAAGGTCATCAATGCCCACCCCAAGCACCACTTCCAGCCAGAAGTCACATAACCTTCCGCCCCCTCTGTATCTGGCGGAGTTTTAAAGGCCAACCCCATGAGCTGTGTGCTCCTCTCCACGTCCTCAATAAAAGCATCCTTTTTTCTTTCTTTTCTTTCTTTTCTTTTTTCTTTTTTTTCCTTCTTTTTTCTTTTTCTTTCTATTGTGCTGGAAAACCCTAACAGTCTGACTTCTTGGTTTTTGCCCTTTTATTTTAGATATTTGCCTCTTTGGTTGCCCAACAAAAATTTGTGGACTTGGAGCAAGAATGGACTCTGTGACGATGGGTTATTATACCCAGCCATTCCTATATGCCCACAAATGGAAGTGTTAGTCTCAAGTACAACACTATGCTCTTGCTTCAAGGTCGTTTTATAGCAGACAGAGTCCCAGTTTGTTATTTTCTCTGTTGAGTGAAATAGAAGAAAAAAATGCTCACTTAATCATGTGTTCAGGATGTCTTTATAAAATGAATTCCTTTTTTAAAGAACTGAAGAAAAAAATGGAAATAGAACTTTTATAAAATGGAAGTGGAAGAAGGGTTGGGCGGGGAGGGGAGGGAATGAATAAAAAGAATTAAGATGCGTTATGTACATGTACCAGTCTCCATATGAATGTGATCATTATGTACTCCAAACCAGTACTAATAAAAGCCAACTTAAAAAAATAGAATTTCTTTTTAGTACTTTACAACTAGATAAATTAACATCCACACCATCAACAATGAAAGTCATACAGAAAAAATATACAAAAATATATAAATGGCCCTGGTCAGATTCACAACTGGCAGGATGAAATGGTGAGAAACAGAATGCTGAAGAACACAGTGTGACCTGTCTGTGTGACGGGTGAAGGGTCCTCAAGAGCTGAAGAGAGCCCATGCCTTGCCTAGGATAAAAGGCCACAGGCTGAAGGACCGTACACTCATTTCACTAATCACCCAATTGCAGCACAGGGAGTTGTATCCACTCATTCATGAATCCTAGATGCATACAGCGTGGTGCTGGTCTATTAAAGCGTGTGTTTCCTGACTCATAACTGTCTTCTTGTCTAATCTTCTAATCCTAGCCCCTCTGTAAGATAGACTTGAATTTAAGTTTTGGCCCTGTATTTGATGATCTATCAGGATGGGCACATTATTCAGTCTTTTAACCTTAGTTTTCTCATCTGTGAAGCCCACTCTTTAAAGAGGGCTCCTGAGCATTAAATAATATATCACAATTGAAGCCTCCAAGACACATAAATGAATAGATGCTCAGTAACGTAATTGGCTTCCTAATTCTTTCATAGGGAAATGATGAAATAGCCCTGAGTCTCTTCTATAAGTTGGTAATAATATCTCTTTTGTTAATTCTAAGACACTCTTTTGATACTATAACATCTTGCAGTTAGAGGCATCTTATAGTCTTAGTTCATGCCAGTGGTGATATAACTGGTAATGCTTGCAAATGTAAATTTATTTTTATTCCTGAAGCTAATACTAGCTTGTAGTCTTCCTGAACACTGAAGAACACTCTCGCTCAAAGGCAAGGCAGATTACCAAAAGTGTGAGGCCAGCCTGGGCTACATAGTAAGTTAATGGCCAACCTATACTTCATAGCAAACCCTTGCCTCAGTGCACAAAACAAATTGAGACAAAACAAAATGAAATAAAATACAATTTTTAAAAGGAGTATGAGTCTCCATTGTGGGTAGAAATTTTTCGACAATTTCTGATAAGATAAAAGCAATATTACAGCATTAAATCTTGTAAAACATACATAAGGAGTATGAAAGAATATCAGAAACAACAGTGGTACCCTTCCTAAAAAGCAGAATCATCAGGTACTCATGAGCCAGAGAATGACATTAAGTGCAAAAACTTGTGCATCTTTGGACAACTCAATAGGAAAGTAAATCGGATGAGTCAAAATCTGAAAAGAAAGAGACTCTAAGAATACCTTAAAATTAGTTTTGCTAAACTTCACAGGAAACACTTCAAAGAATCAACAACCGGGATCTCATATTATTGAAAAGTTTCTGCACTTCAAAGGAAATCACCAACAGAGTGAAAAGAAAACCCACAGAGTGGGAAAGAATTTTAGCCAGCAACCCCTCAGACAAAGGACTTGTGTCCAGAACATATAAAGAATTGAAAAACATCAAGCCCCCCAAATTCAAAGACCCTCTCCAAAAATGGGCATCTGAGACGAACACACAGTTCTCAAAGAAAGATATACAAATGGCAAATAAATACATGAAGAAATGTTCACCATCACTGGTCATTCAAGAAATGCAAATTAAAACAACATTGAGATTTCACCTCACTCCGGAAAGAATAGCTGCCATCAAGAAATCAACCGATAACAAATGTTGGCGAGGCTGCAGGAAAAAAGGAACACTGCTCCACTGTTGGTGGGAATGTAGACTGGTGCAACCATTATGGAAATCCATATGGTGAATTCTCAGAATACTAGGATTGTAAGTTTGATTCAATCCAGCTAATTCCCCTCCTGGGTATTTTCCCAGAAGAACTGACAAGTTCATATCACAGTGATATATGTGCACCCATGTTCATAGCAGCACAATTTGTAATAGCTAAATCTTGGAAACAACCAAAATGCCCATCAACTGCAGAGTGGATGAAAAAGATGTATTTTTACACAATGGAATATTACTCAGCTATAAAAAGGATGATCTTGAGGCCTTCATAGGTAAATGGAGACAACTTGAGATTTTCACTAGTGAAATAAATAAGAATCATATTTATAAATATCACATTGTGTCTCTACTGTAAAAAGTGATAAGAACTATAAGAGTAATAATACCCAAAATGTGTAATTGCTATTGTAAAAAAGAGAGGAAAAGAAAGTGCTCTAAAGGATATAACTGCATGTGTGTTTGAGTGTGTAAAGTAGATGACCATATCGCTGAACCTTTGTTGGATCTTTGAGCAGAACTGTTTGCATGTCTACTACATATCCATTAATTTTGTAACTTGAACATCCAAGATGAAATATGTAATTTACCAAGTAGTGATTTCTTAGTGTTTTTTTCTCTTTTTTCTTTTAGAATCCTGTATTGTTGCTACCCTTTTTCTTTTGCTTTTTTTCTCTTTAAATAAAAATTTTAAAAAATGCATAATTGCTATTATAAAGAGAGGAAATAGGAAGTGCTATAAAAGATATAATTACATGAATATTTAAGTGTATAGGATTGATAACCATACTTCTGGGTTCTTGTTGGATTGTTGAACAGATCTGTTTGCAGTCTCACTGCTTGAATGACTACTTTGTATGCTCTAATTTTGTAATTTGAACAACTATTTCTAAAAGGACAATATGTAATTTATCAACCAGTGATCTCTTACTGCTTATCCTTTTTTTGAAATTCTTTAATATTTCTACCTTTTTTCTGTTTTTTCTCTTTAAATAAAAAATATTTTTTAAAAATTAATTTTGCTATATTTTACTGTCAATATCCACACTAGAATTGTATATAATAAAAACTATGTCCATGTAAGTCTAAGACAGCTTTTTGATATACACACAATAAAAACTAAACAATAAGAGACTAGTGTATGAAATAGAATTGGCAATATTCTTTCAGCCTTAGTGGTACAGGTTACAACTAATGGCATTTTAGAGTCAACAAACTATGGTAAAATGCTTCCTGGACTGTTACATAATGTATCAGAACAACCGATATAGTCACCCAACATATGCTGAATGGATCTCTGTCTAGATTGACATTCATAGATTTTTAGTTAAAAATGATTTCAGAAGATCTACAGACCTTCTGCAGGAAATCCTCAGACATAGGCATCACCTGACATCCAATAGCTGGCCGTGATTACTTAGAGCAGAATTTAGCTAATCTCCTGAACAAAACAGCCAGTGGGCTATGCCGCTGATCTGGCACTGAGGCGCCATCCGGCAGATCTGCCCTACATGATGGGTACCAAGCCTATATCAGGTCCCCTGAGTTGGGACTTGAGATGCACACGTTCAGTCAACAGAAGAGTGGAGAGGAAATCAAAGGCTCTACAAAGCCAGAGAGAACAAAGGTCATCAAACAATAGAAATGTCAAGAAGCAGAATTTGGGAAACAAAGTAGCTGAGAAACAAGAAAAGCAGAAGAAAAGACAGATGGAGAAAATCTGAAAAGGCCTAATTCACTCAGATCCAACATAGAGTTGGGATTTAGTGAAATGCAATCATTAATTCGCTGTTACAAAGAAATGAAGATTTATTTTAACTGGTTATTAGAATGCTTGTCAATGAATTTATTGAACCTTCTTAAATCATCTTTGTTAAGTCTGATGAGGTTAAGCTTATTGATAATTATAATGCCAAGGACAATTAAATAAAATGCACCAAAGATTTCCTTATTTCTGCAACACACAACCACCACAAAGACACTGTGCAGATGACATTTAATTTTCCAACAAATTGTCTTAGGCAGCTGCCCTCTTGCTCATGAATTCTGAGAAATGGTAATGTTCCTTAATGCATGGCATATTTACTCTAATTAAAAATGTACATACCTTGTTCCTAGTTTAAGTTTCCAAAGCACAGTCTGTGTTATATTGCTGCTATACTGAACACACACAACACATTTGTGATTGAAGGTATGTGTGCTTTGTATACATAACCTTGCGTGCTTAATATAATTGCATGTATGATGTATGTGCCTCTGAGGGTAAGGGGGACGAGAGCTGCCATGGAGTGGCACCATGTGCAGCCACTGAGGTATACATTTCATACTTATTGTTTTGATTTTCACAAAAATTGTAAAAGGCAGGTCTACCTCTGTAACACTTTTAGTTGTTTCCATAGTTTCTGGAAAATTGTTTTTCAGTCCTTTTAGAAGGTGCATTTCTAAGACACAGAATAATGTCAGGTCTTAAAAACTGGTTGTCAGATCCTCTGTAGCAGCTTGCTACTGGCCAGAAAATAAGTGAACTGAGGCCAGTTGAAATGTCTTTGAATTACCTTAGTGATTTGCTTAATTCTGGGCAAGGCTATATTGAATAGAAAACAATTACTTGGAGAAGGAAAGTATAATATGTCATTATTAACTCTTAATAGCATCAATTATCTATTTCCATTATAATTGTATGCTGTCAAATATGTGTGTGTTAAGACTTTAAAATATCAGCTTTTTCTAACAGATTTGACTATTCTTACACATGGGCATAAAATAATGAAGTACACCAAATATTTTTGTATATTGAAAATTATTTAAGTTTTCAGATATTTTTCTCCTCTCATTTCCAAATTTAACAGCCTAATTATACACTACTTCTTTTGAAAGTTTTCCCTTCCCTCAGTGTTTTGGAACTCTGGCTTTTATAGCTAATTGTATATTAACTTGCTAATAGTAATAATCACATATATTTATGAAGCACAATGCTTTACAGCTTACAAGGTATTTTATATGCTTTGCATATTTTAATCCTTGTTTCATCCTTGTGATGTAGAAAGAGCAGGAATATAATCCTTACTTTACAAATAAGACAGGCAGAGAGAAATTAATCCTTTTTAATTTTTGAAATAAAGAAAATTATCATGACTTGAGAGTCTCTCTAGTTTGATTTCTCTCTCATTCCTTTTATTTAAATACAGACCTGTAAAGGTTTTCTTTATTATTGACATAAGAACTTCATCAGTCAGTGAACTGCTGGCTAAGTGATAAGGGACATATCCATTATTCACTGGAGTACACTCCGTAGTACTTGCTTTCAGGAAAATTTAGTTAGGTTGGGAATATATAATCATAGAAGAAAATAGCTATCAATTAAAAGCAGTCTTTGATATGGTACATGAAGGCCTACAGCAATAGGTAAGGACCCAAGGATATAAACAGGAATGGAAAAGTGTCAGTCAGGGTCCGGGCAGGAAGCAAGCAGATGGTGGATTTAAATTGCATAACTTAAGGAGGGCATGGTTTTTGCTTTTTTTTGTTTTGTTTTGTTTCTTAAAAAATGTTATTTACAAAGGTGAATGCTCATGGAAAAAAGCCACAGAGAGCTCAGTATTTGGGAATAAGGAAGCCAGTTAACATCAATCAGCTTCCTGAGATGCAGAGCAGGGTAGGGGATGGACAAGATAGAGAGTGGATCTGGATGATAAACGGAAGTCTACAGCCTGAAGGAATCTCCTTATGCTGGAATTATCAGTGCCGGAAGGCTGCAAGGACATAAAAATAAACCTTGGCTTTGAAAAAAACAGAAGAAGAATCTATAGACATAGGAGAAAGATGAGGGATGACTTGGCTACTTTTCTCTCATTACTGGGACAAAATAACCAACACCCAAAACAAAAGAAGGAAAGGTTTGTTTAGCTCACTGTTCGTGGAGGTTTCAGTCCACCTTCAGTTGGCTCCAAGGCAGGGTGGCATGGCACCGGGCAACACTTCAAGGCAGCAGGCAGCAAAGCAGCCAGAACAAAAAAGGGGTAGAGCACCTCTCTTTTCCTCTGTTATATTGTACATAGGTCACCCCTTCCTCTCCAGGGCTGGGGTAGCACTCACAAAATCTCCTTGCCCTCCTCTTACACAGAACCAGAAAATTTGCAAAATAAAAACTCTGAGTCTCTTAGTTAAACTTCTCAAATTGTCACAATGTATCAACCATAATAAGGACACTGTATTCAAAGTAAACATTGAACACAAGGATTTACATTTGGGAATGTTCTTACCCTGAGTTAGCAAACAGCAGCAGTAGGTGGAAATTGCAATTACAAAGTAGTTAAAGATTAAATGTGAAGGTCTTGAATGCAAAATAAAAGTTTTTTTTTCCTGATTCTGAGAATAACAGCCAGAGAATGTCTTAAAATCCATAATTAAACTGGAATTTTAAGATTATTAATCTACATCAATATGAAAACTTGCACAAAAGAAAGAAACACAAGTAACAGAATGGTGGGCTGAGATACAATAACCCAGGGTAACTTCATGAATGGATGGCAGAGGAGTCGAAGCGGGCATAAGACTGTGAGAAAGGACTCAGTCTCTTCAGGGCACAACTGAACTCCTGCTACTGGCCTGTTCCTCCCTCCTCAGTGGAAGTTCTGAGTGAAAAGTGTCATCTGTAACCCAGGACAAATGCTCCTCAGGTTAGGCCGTCATAACATAGGGCTGGTAGGGAACGGGAAAGGCTTTGGCTGGACCCAGCAAATATGGTTTGAATCACTGCTCTGCTGGGCATGATCTAGACATCTTTGAGCAGGTCCTCTGGTCCACTGACTCTCTACTCACAGCCTTGAAATGAGTAACTAATCCTTTCCACGTAGGGTTGATGTGAAAGTTTAGTCTGCAAGATGTGTGGACCATAGAGGATCCTATGGGGATGGGGTGAGAATTCGTGATGTGCTCAGTCCCTCCAAACACATTTTCTCTCTGGGGAGAACAAGTGGAGAGGAAGCAGGATCCTCCAAAGTAATAATTTAAGCCCCCATTTTTCTTCCTTGCAAAAGCTGCTCTATGCGATCATATTTGATTGATTAGTATAAGCTGCAGCTTTTCAATTATCCCTCTGCTGCTAGGTAAGGCAGTACATTTTATCTGACAAGGCATAACTTTAAAAATCGTAGTTTATTTCCATTTTCACAACTCACAACCCAAAGGTTTTTTTCTTTTCTATTTCCTTTAGCTTGTCACTAAGGCTGGCTTGAACTGAGGACTATTTCCCTCAATACTTGGAATGTTTTGGCCTTGGTATTTAGCAACCACTAAAACACTGATTAAACTAGTAAGCCCACTTAAGCAAAAAGGTTGTAAAACTTGGTTGTCTCTACATTTTTGAAGTTTCTATACAGAGGCCTGCATGGGCTCCCTAAAGAGAGAACCACTTTCATTTTTAGGTGATTTTTATATATAGTACATTTTTCTCCCCTGAGCAAGTGTGCAGATCTAGAAATAGCTGTAAGACAACATAACTGCACTGAGATGTAAATGCTGACTGACCATCTGCTTTGGTATTGTCAGCTAAGGCTCAAAGCCATGAAGTCTAAGTTTGTGCTTTTATGAATTACAAATTGTCTCCTGCTGTGGAATTCTTTGACTGGTTTTTAAAGACTGAAACCATGACTTTAATCTAAGGACAGGAATCCTCTTTAGTTGATGCCAATATCTTGGCAATGATTTGGGGGAATAAGGGAAGTTACAGAAAGAAGTAGTTTGCACTTGTAAAATGAGTCTCAGTGCCCTGATTTCTTTTTTATTTCTCAATTGTTGATTTTAAAAAATTCAATACAAAGTCATAAACCTTGGTGGTGCCCAGGTCAAACCCATGCACTGTGCTCAAAGCTCTGGGAGAAAGGCACAGGCCCACATACGATCTCCTCCTCTATGGGGACCCTGAACCCCAATAGTGATCAGTAAGGATCTGCCCTCTGTCTCTGTTCAGTCACTTACTCCGAGTCACACCCCAGCCTCGCTGTCTTATGCATCCCACAAGCACAAGTCCTGCTCCTCTCTCTCCAGACCACCTTTTCTAGAACTCAAACCCCATTAATTATTCAGTTTCCCCAGAGCCTATGATCCATATTTTCATTGTTCCTCATCCTCATAAGATCTTCACTTCCCTCCCCTACTCAGGGTATTCCACGGTCCATCAGTAAAAACCACCCAATGGGGCTGGGGCTGGGAGAGCTCATGCCTAGCATGTGCGAAGCTCTGGGTTTGACCACTAGTACTTTGTATTCATCGCCTCGTAGTGTCCTCATAAATCCTATAACAGAGAGACGTTTTTATACCCATTTTACAAATGAGGAAACTTTATTTCAGATATTTTAAAATGTAGATTTATTCAAAATGCATAGGTCGTACATCGTAAGCTATTGGACCTACATTCTCTTCACCTTTTCTGTTTCTTTATCCTCTTCTTCCTCACTACCACTGCTGCCATTATTAGTACAATAGTTTGAATACTAAACATTCCCCCAAAAGCCAAAAGTCCCCAATCCATGGAGCTAGTAGGTTATGGAAGCTTTAGGAAGTGTAGAATGACAGAGGGAAGATAGGTCATTGGAGATGTGCTCCACATGGGGATATTGGAACCCCAAACTTCCTTCTTCCTTTCTCTTTTGTTGCCTTGCCATGAGATAAAGTGCCTCCCCCACCATATACACTCAACAGGCTGCCACAGTCCCAAAGGCAATAGAGCTGATCTATCACAGGCTGAGACTTACAAAGCTGTGAGCCACTGGAAACCTTTCCTCTTTATAAGTTTATTAGGTCAGATATTTTGTCACAGTATTAGAAAGCTGACTAAGGCAACTAGTATTAACTCAACACCCTCCATCTATTGTGTCCATTCCTATTCTACATAATTAATTATGACCTCTGCTGGTAAGTGTTCAAGTAAGTGATGCCCCAAAAATAAAAATAATAAAATCTATTCCACAGATGTTCTTAGTAACTTTATAAGATTAAAACTCTTTGAACTTACATTTGTGGTAGCAAAAACTTTTAGCTTGTGGCCAGCATTAGCAAACCATTTTCCCCAGGGGCCTTCTCCACATGAAACATCTGTCCCTTTATTTCTTTGATCAGTCTGAATGGAATATTCCATCTTTGGAAAAATAAATCTTCAAGTTTAAATTTGAAATCGTTGCTTCTATCTGGCAAATTGGCAATATCCTCACCAGTCTGGAAGGAAGTAATGTTTCTGCTGCCATCAGCTACAAAGTGTTGGACGCCCACAGTGCTGTTTATCAGATTTACATGGCTTCCAGGTGACTCTAATCCAGTGGCTACAGTGAGTATTCAGCTGATTGTGATTCTGTTCTTCCAGAATGCCTCTGATATGGAAAAAGCAATTTAACATGAATAGAGCCAGAAATTAAAATCAGGTTTTGTTCACCACCGAAATTCATAGTATTGTCACGGAGGAGATAAAGGCAAATTTTTGTTGTTTTTTACAATATCCATTGCCTTTCAGAATAAAGTCAAACACATTCTTACTCAGTTTTACTGGGCCAGCAGATAACCTTAAAATGACAGTTACTGAAAGCAATAAAGATGTATTTCTTACTCATGCTGCATGCTAGTTATGGGTCACCACAGTTTCAACTGTAGGCCGTATTAATTCTATACCTCAGGGAAAGGAGTGACATTCCTACAGGTTAGGCCATCCTGGTGGCAGAGAGCAAAAACCAAGAGAGTTGTTAGAAACAGGGAGACTCCTATGGCACACCACATAGCCACATGTGTTCTCAGGTCGCACTGAAGCAAGTCACAGGACCAGGTCAATGGGGCAGAAATGTGTATTCCTATGTGTATGTGTATTTGTGGAGACAAAGCGCCACAGCAGTGACTGAAGATGTGTAATCCTCCTGTGAGAAGCTTACGAAGCTGAAAATTGTACTAAAAATACGACACGCTCTTTATCATGCATTGAACATCAGCAGTGGCACCAACTCCATCTCCCACCCTCCTTTTGTTGCCTGTGCTCTGGTTATTTATCCACAAATACAGCACAAGCTGCACTTTCGTGTCTGTTTCCTCAACTGCAAAGGAAATTCCCTCCAATTCCTGCCAGTTGATGTTGCTGTCAACCGGCAAACTCTAGTTCTACCTGCTTCCCAAGATCTTCTGAAATTCCTCCAATTAAAGTTAAACACGCCTCCTTTGGAGCCAAAGAGGTGGACTGCTTGTAGGTCTATCTATGTCTTATTTTAATCATCTTTGGTGAATCCAGTAACTTCTTGCTGGAGGTCAGAAATCAGAAATTTTGTCATCTCGGAGACCCTCTACAACCTCGTAAGATCAGAATCTTGGTCATAATAGATGTTTGTTAGATACCAAGTGAGTAAAACCCTACACATTTACCACCAAACTTCATGTAAAATTACTTTCTTTTTTAGTACTGGAGATCAAAGTCACGACCTTGCACTTGCCAGGCAGGTGCTTGTGCTGCTAAGCTAAATCCTCAGCCCTACTTTTTTTTTGTTTAATCATGTGCATAAGTTGCAAATCACAAACGGGATTATCTAGAGACTTTTTAGACAGCAATAGTCATGGACTGCCCTACTGGTAGTTGTGTGTGTGTGTGCATGTGCGTGTGTGTGTTTGAGAGAGAGAGAGAGATTACTGCACAGAGATATGGTATTTCTTTTCTTTCTGTTTCACAGTAGTACCCTCCTCTCGCGTTTGGCGTTCTGCATGAAGTGCTTGTCTATGGTCTCAGTAGGAAGGATGGCAGAGAAAAGGTGGCCACAGATGTGGTACTTTAAGTCTGATGCAGTGGTGGCAAGAGAACAAGTCTTCCAGCCGGAGAATCCAAGTTTGATTACTGTCTCTGTCCTTTATTGGCTTTGTGATCTTGAGAAAATCACTTAATGCTACTATCCCTTCATTATCCTCATTTATTAAAAAAAAAGCAAAAACCAGACAAAAGAACAATAAAAAAGGATGCAAGTGTGTTATATTAACACTAATGTGTGAAATAGTCTAGCACATTGTAAGAGGTCCACATCATTATCACATATTTTATGCTTGGAAAAACAAGCCTTAAAGAAGTTTTTCCCCCTAATAGATCTTTGAGGTACTTAATGTCATTGCCCAAATGATCCTGATGTTCTGTCAGTAGGGACCAGGCCAGTGCTTCCTAGCCAACTTTCTTAGCCTCATCTAATGTCATCTAATGTTTGTCTTGGGCCTTAATAAGTCAGATGAGTAGATTCAAATTTAAATGCCCCATCTTGTGTCATATAGATGAGCTAGTAAAAAAAAAAATCCAGAATAATAATTTATGTGCCCAGTTCCTGCTTCACTGAGAGTTTAGGGAGGAAAGTACAAGCTCATGATCTCTCAGCATTACATAGCAGCCCCCTTCACTTCTCAAAAAAATGAGAGGTCCTTTATCAAAGAATCTGATTCTCTCTTTTGGTAATGTTCTTTCCTTCTTCATACTCAATAAGTATGCTGGACTTTATGGAAGGTGTCTGGAAGTTACTTTGAATAAGCCATATAACATGCAAAGCTGTTTGTGCAGAGTATAGGCAGAAAATCATAGGTTTTACCAGATTTCAAAAGCATCAAGCGAAAGCTATTTTCAGCAACTCTGTCCCGCTTTCCTTCACAGTAATTAGTTATGGTTCTCCAGAGAAACAGAAACAACAGGATATGTAAATATATATATATATATATATATATATATATATATATATATATATATAAAACAAAGATCTATTTTTAGGAATTGGCTCACACTGGAATGCCTAAAGGGCTCAAAATCTGATGGGATGGGCCAGCAGGCTGAAGAGGTGGGGAAGAGCTACAGTTCAAGTCCAAAGATATTCTGCACTCAGGTCCCATTCTTGCTCAGGAGAGGTCAGTTCTTGTTCTACTAAAGCTTTTGACTGATTGGATGAGGTCACCCACACAACAAATGAGTCATACATATGCTTTACTCAAGCCTACCAGTTGAAGTGCTAACCTTGTCCAAAAAATTACCTTTAGAGAAACATCTGGAATAATGTTTGATCAAATATTTGGGCACTATGGTCTTGCCAAGTCAACACATAAGATTAACCTTGATAGGTTAATATAAAACAAAACATTCCACTGATGTGAGAAGTTTAGGAACTGAAAACAAAAAAGAACCTTTGAGACCACCATTGAGTTGTTTTTGTCATCTTATAGGTAAGAAAATCAAGACTCACAGATCACATGCTTCTTCGATCAGAAATCTGGACTAGGTCTCCCGATTCCTTTTATGACTACAAAACACAGTCTTGATTTTTAAATGTAATGTGATATACAAATCCATGCCATTCTGTGAAAATTAGGGTCAAGTTTAGATTTGATTAGTTATGTGGCCAAATGGAAAGCAAATTGTAATTAGACCCAAGTTTCCTTCTTGACACAATGTATAAAAATATATTTTGTGACAATAACAACATAAGACAAATGAGACTGATTGGGACCAGAATTTTTGAATATCATTGAGGCTAAATTGCTGTTAATTCAGCCTAGACTGTTATATACTTAAAATGATCGTTATAACCCACTATTTCTGAAGTTACGCAGGCCACCCATGGAAGAAGCCAGTAGGGGAATTCCTGAGCCAGGAGCATTCAGTTTAAAAGTATAAAAGTATGTTTCAATGGAAAATGCTGTCTTGTCTAAAACACAGACCCTCTTGCATCATCTGAATCAGTGTCCTCCCAATGCTGTGCAAGGATCAGTGACATGCAAAATAAAATAACTTACCACTCAAGAAATACAGAAAAAACAAGTTTATTCAGATTTCAGTACATGGTCAAGAGGGGCAATGAATGCGTTCCCAAGAAAGAAATCACAGGAATAGCTCGAGAGGCTGGAGTTTTATAAAGAACAGGTCAGGGAGAAGCGCCTGGGCAGCAAAGCTAGCTCTCTCAGCAATGCTTCTGGGATGCCTGGCATCTGCCAACTCTTAGGGAACCCCTAGACTGTTTCTAAAGTTATACACTACTGTTGCAAACTCTCGGGCCTTTTGCTTAAGAGTCACAAATGGGGTTCCTTGATGGATGCTCTCTGAGTGGACAGGAGATATGGCTCAGCCATGGTATCCCTTCTCCATTTACCACTCCAGACGCTGCTGGCTCTGAGAAAGCAAACAGGGAAATAATTTGTAATGTCACAGAGACAGAGAAGGGATCTGTGTCCATTCTTAATATCCTCATCTTCCCCAAGTCCCAATAAGCAGTGATTAATGTAGCCACCCCTCCTGAAATTCCTGTTTTAGCCCTCCCATCTTGCATGGAAATGTAACAGCTGTCAGTCAAACAATTCTTGTCTCCCTAGTTAGGTGGAACTGACACCACAACAGCTGTGTCTATCCTGGATTCCCAGCACATTCTGTTAAAGATTTCTGCCATAGCAGGATCCTAGTTAAATAAGCAGTAGGATTAAATTTAGACCAATCATTAGGTTTGAATCAGGCTTGTGTTAGGCCAGTTTGGACCAATCACAGATCTGCTGTGGCTATGTAAGACGCTCTCCTCTCACACCCTTGAGTGGGTGTAGGACTTCCTCTTTCCTATGGGGCCTCCTGTACCCCAGTACCACAGCACAGATCACGTTCAAACACAGACTTCTCGTGTGGTCCTGTAAATTTGTTCATGGTTTATTTCTTGAGTAGAGTTTGGGCTCAGAAGTTCCTGTAAATTTAGTCAGGATATCTTGAGTAGTGTAAATAGAAGAGTTATTTGAAAAAAAAATAAAGTTATAAACACTAGGGACTATTAGCCCCGAAGAGCTCCAGAGACCAGCAACTAAGAAAGACCGGTGACAGAAAACAGCAGCAACCGGCAGAGCTGACTGATGGTTTCCAGTCCAAGCCAGCGTGAACTGGAGGTGGCAGCCAGCAGCACCAGAGACCTGAAGCTAGCAGAGTTGGCCAACAGCATCTGGCACAAGCTGGTGTCAACTGGCAGTGGTTGGCAGAGTTGACTAGTGGTACCCGGCATTAATGGGAGCCAGTCAGTGCCACCAGGGCCCAAGTTACAGCACTAAGGGGTGAGGGCCACAGTAGAGCAAAACAAAACACCCTTAACTGTTTGACAACATGTGGAACCATTTTACTTTGTAAATAGTAATACACATAGCTATTAATAAAGTAATTAATTTATGTAATACACATAGCTATTAATAAAGAAAATATAAAAATGCTTTTCTTCCATGAAAAAATAAAACAAAATTTGATAATGAAATAATTAGAGAATAACACACTATGTATCATGATCTTAAAAGAATGGCCAAAATATTTCTCAGAGTACAAGTCATAGACAAGAAAAGATTCTCTTATGAAAAAGAAACAGATAATAGCACAAAACTTGCTTTTCAACTAAAAGAAACTAGCTGTAAAATGAAACAAATTAGCATATATATGTATAAAATATTTTTGAAATCAAATAATTTGGTTATTTGGGGAATTATTTGAACTTTTCCTTGCTTATTTATCTATCCCCCCTCTCAACTGTTTCTCATATAAGAGAAACCATGTAAAATTTAAACTTGTGTGTCTGACTTATTTCACCTAACATTATGTTCTTGGGTTGCATCTATTTACTTACAATTGCCTCAGGTTTATCTTCCTTTATTGTAGTTTAGTACTGCAGAGTATATAAACACACATTTGCTTTATCCATTCAGCCACTGATGGACATATATGCCATAGCCAAGATGTAGTCATTATAAACTGTGCTACAGTAAACATTGTAAATAGTTAATAACTGTTATGGATTAAAAACTAGTGGTCAATTTAATACCAGCTGGATTACATCAGCAGGGCGCTGAGCGTAGATGTTTCACCTGAGGAAATTTGCCGGTACAAATGGAGACGTGGAGAAGGAAAACCTAGGTGTTAGTGCATCGAGGCATCGAGGCATCGAGGCATCGAGGCATTGAGGCATTGAGGCATTGAGGCATTGAGGCACTGAGGCATCGAGGCATTGAGGCATTGAGGCATTGAGGGTTCTCCTACGTGTTGCTGTTTGAGCCGTTGGTTCTCCTGGAGAAGCTCTAGTCCTCATATCAAGCATTGCTTCCTGGCTCTGGATGGGAAGATGTGCGCCGCTTGGTCTCCAGGATGAATTCGTTGTGCTGGCTTCCTGGCATGTACTCAACTGTGCTTGTCATCAGAGGATATCCAGGCCTCTGTGTCGCTGAGGATGGCTGTGGTGCTTTTCAGGACAGCCCTGGTCTTTGTTGTGAGTGTGACTTCTGGGCTCCAGCACAGAACCCTCAACCTACCAGCACAGCTCCTTCACCCCACTGGTATTAGACTTTCTAGCTTCCACTGCTGACCTTTGGGCCTTCCCAGCATGTATTCGTAAAAGACAATGGCGTGAGTCCTTCTTGTGGGCTCTAGACCCCTAGTTGGACTCATGGCAGACATTGTCATGATTCTAGGTCTTCATCTGGACTCATGTGGGACATTGCTGTGAGATTCAGGCCCTTGGCTGAATATTCTATGTCTTTAGTTTTGTGGATAGATTTCCTGCATTTTTCTTGTATTAACTCTGGGTGACCATCATAAAAATGATATTATAAACTCCATGTCCTGATACTAATTATTCTCCGCACAGCCCCTGACTACAACAATAACTGATAGCAATACAAAATAGTTGTTCCTTTTGACATGCAAATAAATTATATTTAAGAAAAAAAAAGCCCTTCCTCATTCCAAGCAGTTAATTTTGCATTCATTTGATTTTTGACATTCCTTTGCTTCATAAAAGTTTAGAGTATACTTGTTCCCCAGTGTCCAGTGGAGTTTGGTCCCAGAAGGTTCAAGTCTCTGACATAAAACGCTGTGGCCTTTGCTTCTAACTTGTGCACATTGTACTATATAGTCTGGGTCATCTTTAGATTATTTTAATACCTAATACAACATCAATGCTATGCAAATAGTTGTTACAATATAATGTATTCATAAGGAATAATGACAAGAAAAGTCTGTACGTGTTTGGTACCGGTGAAATTTTTTTCCCCAAACATTTTCAATCCAGTTGGTTGAACCTATGGATGTAGAACCTGAATATATAAGCACATTTGTGCTTGTATTTTTTCTTTAAGCCAGTTATAACATCTGACCACTTTCCTCAGTTAATGAGTCAAATAAAATCTTTAGAGTATGTTCATTTTATATCTGAGAGTCATGATTTTGTTTTATTTGCAAGTTACCCTTTAATAAATGACATGATTTTACCAATATGTAAAAAGGATGCTTTGCTGAAGTTAAACCAATTTTCTGTGCAGTGCCATTTCAGCTCCATACTGCTCTTAATCCCCACATAAAAAAAGAGTTCAATTAGGTTTTCACAGAGTCTACTGCAATAAAATCAGAAAAGAGACAGAGGAAAGAAAAGCAGAGAAACAGAGACCCTAATATCAAAAGAAAATAGGTTGGGTAACAGGAGCAAGGGCACATAGATTTCTTAACTATTTAGTAAAAGATCTGAGAAATCAGGCTGGGTTGGGAGAAAATGGATAGAGGAGAATGAGATACACAGTGACTCAGAGTAATTGTTTTGAGATTTGCCCCAATCATCAGTTTTGGTCCAATGAGCTGTTTTACCCTACTCTACACTCTACATATCCTTTAACAGGGGTTACTAGTAGGTGGGACTCACTGTCCTCTCGGGAATGCTTGCTGGTGTGGCAGCCTGGACCCTGTCCTGTGTGGAAACAGCTGGGGAGGACCCACGAGCAGTTCTTAAGAAGAATCCAGAAGAGTGGAGGAAGAAAAGACTTAAGCAAATCCCACCTCCCAGACTGCTCTTTCCTCCTCTTCTATCACCTGCAGCGCCCAAAGCTCTAGAGAGCATATGCAGCAGACAGAGGCAGGGAGACAGGAAATATGCAATCCCGGGCTAGACCCAGGCACCATCCTCTGCCTTCCCAGTCTCCCACACTTCTGAACCTTTGATGTTTTCCTGATATTTTGTCCCTGCCAGATCACTGTGCTCCCAGCTTCTTGGTAACAATACTAGAAGCCTGTTGCCATGGCTACCACTTTTTCTTACTGACACCTCTACCTAGAGCTCCAATATCTGTTTAACTACTTGCTTGGGGAGTTCTGCTGCTTTTGTCTGCAGACAGTGGAGCTCTTCTTCAACTCTGAGGGGCTCCGTTACTCCTCTCCCTTCCTTGTGCAGTGTGGGGCGACAAGCTGAGGGATGATGGGCCACGGCTTGCTTTTGCTTTTCTTTCTTCTGTATCCGTACACCTACGCCAACGCCTCCTCATTTTCTCTGGGCCGTGTACAAATCTCTTACACAGATTACATTAGCCTGTGGGAGCTAATAAACTTCCAAGTTACACGGCTGAGTGTCATAAAAATTTGCTTGCCTCAAGGCTGGTAAGACTACTGTCCCTGACATAGTCCTTCAGACTTGGACCATTAGCAACTTTCCTGTGCCGATAGGTCACTTCCAAATGCATTGCATTTCAGTCAGTTACAAAGGAGAAGGAGAATGGGAAAGCATGAATGAGAGGCCTGCAAATGTCACGTAGCCCATCCTCTTATTCCATCAGCACAGACAGTTACCATTCACACAGAGCTGCAAGGGAGTGTGAGGAACATAGACCAAGTCTGTGCCTCAAGACAAAGGAAGCAAGTTTGGGAACAAGGTCCTCTCGCCTCCAGTCCTGTTACATTCCAGTCCCTTCCTGTTAGCAGCTACTGTTCCAGAAGCTGAACTTGTAGACTGGCAGGCAGTAGAGGCAGCACCAAGTCTGAGTTTGTTTCAAGTTTCAGCCTCCGCAGTAGTTCTTTCTTCCTATCTCATTTTAGCCTCTGCACTCCTTCCTCTTTAGATGAAGCCAGCCTCCAGAATGGAGAGGATTTGGTGTCTGATTTATTTCATTTAATATTATGGTCTCAATGTGCATCTATTTGGCTACAAATTTATCTTCCTTTATGACTGAGTAGCACTCCATTTTGTATAAATTCCACAGTATTTTTATATCATATTTGAAAAAGGTCAGACTTTATATTTACTTCAATTTTGCAAATAGAAGGACCATGACATAGAGTTGAGTGACTTACCTATGACCACTTGTCCAGAAAGTGACAGAACAAGAATTCTTCATATTGGTTCTTTCTTCTGCTTATCTACTGCTACTCCCATTGCCTCTCATTACTTACTTCCAACCTCCAAGGCTAATGAATGAGATTCTTTTCTGTTTTTCATTTGGCAACCCAGCAGAGAAACGCTAGACAAAGAGATTAAAGATCTACATTAAAAACAAACCGAGAAGCCAGGAGTAGAGGTACATACCTGTAACCCCAGCCCTTGGGAGGCTGAGGCAAAAGGATTGTCATGAGTTCAAGATGAGCCTGGTCTGCAAAGTGAGCTCAAGATCAGCCTGAACTGTGTAGTGAGACCCTATCTCAAAAAAAAACAAAACAAAACAATAAATAAGAATAAAAATAAACCCAGGAAACAGATGGACTGAAGTATTTATTTATTGATCAAAATTGAGACTTTAAGGTGTAATTGTGTTGACTATGGCAAAACCCTAAGAAATCTATCAACCTCTGATGGTGTGCACATAATTGACTGATGTTTATTGAAGAAACTATTGCAAAAATTACAATGAAGATATCATGCAGGAAAGAAAGGATGGAACTTGGTGTGACTTCTGCTGAGTTGATGGCTTTGCAAGGTTAGCACAAGCATGTAAACCTCTGTTTGTTATTCTCAACTAGCACCTCAGTGTCCTAGATGGTGCTACATTACCACCTGAGCTCAAGGAGAGAAAAGAAGGAGGAAGGGAGGGAAGGAGGGAAGGAAAGAGAGGGACAGACAGTCAGGAAGAGATGCAGAAGCAGCTTAAGAAATCTAGGTGTCTTCCAGCTACGCAAACACTTCCCCATGCCTTTAGTCATAATGAGTACACAAGTTTGTCAACTTCTGCAGGGATGATTGGACAGGTTGCTGCAGAGATGATCACTCAACTAAGGGGTTCATGGGGCCCCAAACCCAGCTTTCATTCCAATTTCCAAACCATGCACTCTGGATGACTGTATCTAATTAGGGTGGTAAAGAAAGAGTGCCCTGTTTTATCCAAAGGTGTATCTCTCCTCTGGGATCATGGGCCTCCGGAGAGTCCTCGTCTAACTTGTAAAGGTACTTATCTTAGTTACTTTGCTCATCACTGAGACAAACTAGCCAACACCCAAATTTAAGGGAGGAAAGTTTTATTTAGCACACAGTTTGTAGAGATTTCAGTCCCTAATTAGCTGGTTCTAAGATAGGTTGGCTTCACAGAAGAGAATGGTTCAGGGCAGGCAGAAAACAGCAAAAGCAACAAGGGAAGAGAAGTCTTTTTCTGTCTCTCCTATTGTATGCAGACTACCCGCACTAGGGTGAGTGTAGCACTCACACCCTTGATCCCAACATTGGACCATGAATCAATCACACACTCTATATTCAGCCACCTTAGCAAAAACCCTATAACTGCATGAGGCTTTGGGGAAAACATCTAGATACAAACCGTAGCAGTGCTTTCTGAGCTACCAGATGAGCTGCTTGCTGCAGAGTAAGCTTCTGTCTTATAAATTAAAAAGTTACAATAAAGCATTGCCCTTTCCATCAGAGCCTGGCACCTCTGATCTAGAGTCTCATGTAGACCACACAGTCAGTGGCCCCACAGCATGCACCCTGCCTCTGCTTGTATGGGATTGTCACACTGCTTTTTCTGGACAGGGCACTTAGCTTCTTTATTATTTCTGTCCTTGTCCTAGGAATAAGGGAGCAGGTCAGATGTGAAACTAAAGTGTGGGTTCTTTTCTGTATACTTTTATGTTTTCTCCTTTCTTGCCATTTGCTTAGCCCTAACATCAGTAGTGATCAGTGGACCACAAGTAACACAAGAAAAAAGATTTCAGTTTGACGTATGGTAAAGTCTAATAAATATAAGCAAATATTAGATCTCCCTCTCCTTCATTTTGTTTTTTACCCAGAAACACACATTCATAAGACATGTGCACACACACACACACACACACACACTGAGCTTAGGACAGAGTTCCCCTCATTTCAGAGAATAAACAATACATTCTATTTTCCAAAAGATAATCACTTAGTGCATTCTATAACCTGCTTCTCTAAAGCCTAGGGCCTAACAAAGTGCTGAGAATCATGCTTAGGGCATTTCTAGTTATTTTCTATGTAAGACGCTTGAAGGAAGTGGTTCATATTTATAAATGAGGAAGTTGCCTCCCCAACTCTACTCGCAGTAAGTACTATAAAAAACATCGTAATTCATTCCCCTGCTCCTAGACCTGTCTTTGCAACACAAAGGGAGTCCTGCTCCACTCTGAAGCCCTCTATTCATCCTCCATGTACTTCACTCATTTCCATTTTTTTTTCCCACAAAGCAAATGATTCCCCAGAAAACAGGTAGATAGATATTTTGTTGTTTGTGCTGATGGGTTATAAGGAGTGGGGGAAAATAGAAAAAAGTAAATAGGCTGGAGGAAAGAGTCAGACTTCTTGTATTACAAGCATGAAAGTAAGGGAAAGAGTATTTGAGGACAGGAATAGTAAAGTAATTTAATTATCACCACGTTGACACTTACCCAGCACCACTCAGACCTCCTAGAATGTGTACCTGCTTGTTCCACAGTCACCAGACAATCAGTGAGTTCCAAACTGGACTCATTTAAGCCTCGAAGCATAAATACGCCCCTCCTGTCATCAACACTATGAAGAGGACCATAAGCCATCTAGAAATTTTCACATATCATCTCATTCAATCCTCACATACATATGTGAAATAGACTTTATCATCCCTATAAATCAATGAAAAAAGTGAGGCCCAGCAGCGCCAATGGTGTGCTTGGGTCCCAGTATCGCAGTATCACACACTGGGAGGTTTTACAGCAGAAGTGCATCTTCTCATAGTTCTGGGGGCTGGAAGTAGGAGACCAACTGTCAGCAAGGTTGGTTCCTTCTGAGGCTGTGAGGACTTTCTCTTTGGCCATCTTCTCCCTGTATTTCTTCACATTGCTCCCTCTGCATGGCTCTCTGCCCTAATTTCCCCTTTTTATAATGTCACCAGTCATATTGGACTGGGACCCACTTCAGTAACTTCATTTTGATTTAATTAGAAAAGATCCTATCCCTAAATAAGACCACATTCCGAGGTTCTGTGAGTTAGGAATGCAGTGTATGAATTTGGGGGCAGGGAGCACAAGTCACTCTGTAATACTATGCAACCCTCAAGCCCTTTCTGGAAGGTAGCCTCTGAAGAATGGAATCAAGTAGGTGAAAATAAAGACAGGAGCAGGGATGAGAGCGGAGTTCTCAGCAGAGGGCGCTCTCTACACCAAGGAAGCTGGACGCAGTCCAGCAGGTCATGGGGAGAAGCCTGAAGCTGCCAGAGTGGCCACAGCCCACATACTCACAGGCTATCCACACCTAGCCCAGCTGCCACTGTTATATGCAGTGGTGTTCTGGAGCTTGCCAAAGAGACATGTTTTCTCATAGAATGTTTACAAAAGGCAAGGGGATGGGGCGGGGGAAATAAAAAAATTAAGATGGGATATGTGCATAAACTTCACATGATGAATGCAATCATTATGTACTACAAACTTGTATCAATAAAAAAGAAATTATCTGAAAAAACCCAAAAGACATGTTTATGCTTGTAGATGGTGGATTTGTTTCTTCATGCATCATGGTTGAGAAGAGAGTTGAGTTTGGGCCAGAAGAAGTGAGCCAAAATACATCAAAGGGGTCTCTGAGCTCTAAGGATAAGGAAAAGTGACAAAATGCAGATATGAGCAGACAGAATAAAGAGCAGTGCTCTGAGAAGAAGCTGGATAGCATGGGACAGTTTACAACTAAGGCCTCAAATGCTGAGGGACCCCACCCTCGGTATGGCCCTCACCCTAGAGCTGAGGGGAAGTCATGAGAGGAACGGGAGGAGGTAGGAGGGAGACAGCTGTGTTTGTCTTCGGTAGGTACTCACAGAAAGACAATTAAACAGGAGCTGATAATAAAATAAGAGCTTTTTGCTAATACAGAATAAAGTGCCAGAGGAAGCCAGACCAAAAAACCCAAATAAGAATATCACTGAGAGGCAGCTGGTCTCCATTTCATTCTGAAATACTAGCATATAACATGGAGTCCAGCACAGGAAAGAAATCTGATAGCCACTGACTGAATTCTTCTCCCTTTTGCAACCTCAAGGACACCCCAAGGTTTCCAGGAGCATCATCTGACTGTAACCCCAGCTTGGAACACCTGCTCTGGGAAGCAGGTTATTAACACAGTTCACTCTATTTTAAAATCTTTTCAATGTTGATTTTATTTTGGATGACTTATTGCTGCTCATGCTTTTTAGTTGGGAGACTGAGATCACATAAAGCACAGACCTTGGAATTTAATTGCTTTTCTCCAAGGATGAAATCTGACTCTTTCTTCAAAATATATCTATATCTAAAATATATGGCTTAATTACATAAGAAGAGTGTGCTTCGTGTGAGGATGTGGATATTTTTAGAACCTATGGTTTGAATTTTATATTTTTGGTCTTATTTACCTGTCTGAGTCACATATTTTTCTCTTTTTTCTGCCTTTAAACTCTAAGCTTCTTGTGTCTTTGAGGACACTTGCTCAGAGCAGCACACAGAATGTAAATCTTCCCATCATTAAATTGCTATCCTATTTATCAAAGCTACCATTTGTTGTTTTTCGTATTGAGTGGTGTCATACTATCAAGAAATTGTCACAGAAATGGTATTATTTATCCCCAAGGGAGTAGCTCTGAGTAAATAAATTATGGAGAAATAGATGGGTGCCTGCAGAATTACTATTTTTGGCATCTCTTCCAAATGGTGGCTTAGACACTTTAGCAGGAGAGCAGACAGAACAAGTGAGTTCTGGAGGTCTCTGGCAGTAGGAAAGCAACTTTGAAAACCTGGTGGAAGCTGCTTAGAGAAAGTGGCATAAATTAGTGAAAGCCACACTTAAAACACCTGCCATCTGCACTGCAGTTGGAAATAACATGGTACCGATGGACTCTAGAATATGAATTGAGGAAGAGCTACATTGGATAATTATTGGTTGGATGTGAGACACTGGTGATTTTATCTTGTTGAGTCCCAGAATTTTTTAATATTGGAGACTGAAACAGGTCTTCTCACTGAGCCACATCCTCGTTCCTTTGTATTTTATTTTGAAATGGGATCTCATGAGACTTTTGGGAAGATGGCAGTGTGGTGAGCAGCAGAGAAAAAACCTCTTCAAGACTTGGTGTCCAGACACTGGAATATAACAATGAGGAAGAGAAAAAGGAGGGAAGTGGGTTCCCTGGACCCAGGAAGATTCTGAAGTGAGACTTAAAGCTTATGGAGAAAGATAATACAGAGATCCAGTAAAACAAACAAACAAACAAACAAAACAAAACCAAAAAACCAGGCCTGAGGAGAGGAAGCCATGCCCCTTGGTGAGCTAACAGCTGAAGAAAAAGTCACACCCTCCCCTCCCCACCGTGAGCCTCACCCAAAACAAGTTTGGGGAAACTACACACAGAAGAAGTTAGAGGCCACAAGCTCGTGCACCTGAGGTTTCTGGAGTGATGATAACTGAGGTGGGGAAACAACTGGGTACTTACATTGTTTGATTAACTTTACATGCCTATGTCTCACCCAGAACAAGTCTGGGAGAAACAGACATAGAAGAGGTTGGAGGCCACACACTTAAAGTTTCTAGGATGGTGGTGACTGAAGTAGAGAGACAACTGGGGACTTGTATTGTTTGATTAATTTGGTATCTCTGTGTCTGGCGGTCTGAGCAATTATTTGAAGGATGGCTGTTTGCAGTATAGTAACTACTGTTGATATTGATTTCCTACTGTCTTGTCCTTGAAATCCAGGGTCATTCTCATATTGTTTTGGTTCATTTTATTGGGTTTTTTGTTTGTTTGGGGTTTTTTTGCTTTATTCTCTTTAAAATAAAAATAAAATGAAATAAAATAAAATAATATTGTATGTGGGGATGTGGACTTAAGAGTCTTGTTAAGTTACCCAGGCAGGACTTAAACTTGCAATCCTCCTGCCTTAGCCTTCCAGAGTGCTGGAAATACAGGCATGTGCTACAATACTCAACTGAAACCTGGAAACTTTTATGTTGCTTTCATCATTGTATTTAGCCCACTTTTTTTTATCATAATAATGAAATACATGGGCTGGGAATTTAGCTCAGTGGCATAAGTGCCTGCCTGGCAAGCACGAGGTCATGAATTAGATCCCAGGTACAAAAAAAAAAAAAAAAAAAGAAATGCATGAGGTGAACTACTTATAAAGAAGAGAGGCTTATATAACTCACTATTTTAGAGGATCAAGGAAGTGGTGCTGGCAACTGCTTGGCAAGGGCCCTCTCAGCTTCATTACATCATGGAAGATGACAAAGGTAGCAAAAACCCTTCGGATGCAAGTGATTACTTCTTGATTCAGGGAACCAGAAAGAGTTGGAGTGGGGCCAGGCCAGGCTTTATAATAACTGTGACTCATGAGAGACGGCAGCACCCTTGAGAACCTAAGGACCTCTACCCAGGACCACTTGCTCAAGGTTCCATCAGCTCCCATGCTGCCACACTGGGGACCAAATCGCCCACACATGAGCCTTTGCTAAGACTCATTTAACACCTCAGCATTTTAAATGTTTATGGAATTTGTTCCGGCATATATGTGAGCAACTAGAAACAGTTTGACCCTCTGGCTATTAATTTAAGGTTTTGTAAGTACAGCTAGAGAAGATTTTAGAGCTAATTTTGCTCTTTTCTTAAGGCAAAGAACGTTTCCAACATTCTACCTGATGTCCAGTGAATGACAAAGTTCTCCACTGTGGCTGCTGGGATCCAAAACTATTTCTGGCTCTCCGTGAGCCCTGACTATGATCCCGCTAATCCTTTTGGTTTGTTCATTTACTGGCCCCAGACAGTTTGTTCTCCTAGACGTACCAATAACAGAGCTGGAAACTCAAGGGGGATCTTCTGAAGACCTCTGGAGTCCCTTGAGCATACAACTTTCTCCTCTCTGCAACTCTGCCTTGAAAACAACAGCTGACTTGGCTTTTCTGCTTCCTTCCCTCACTGAGACAGAACATGGGGTCCCCTTGTGTTCTACCTCCCTGTGCCAGCGCTTGGATCTTCTCTCTGGGCTATCAGCTAGGGTAATCATACGCTCATGGCTGTTCACTGTCGATGTCCATAGTCTTGGATGTTTCATATATTTTGTTCCACTTTTTTCAGGTAGGAAAGTGAATCCTGACCCTGTTACCTCATCTTCAGTTAGAGTGGCAGTCAGCTATATGTCCACTTACTTTTATAAGCGAGTCCAAAACCATTAACACAGCCAGTCCAGGTCAGTCTGTCTTGTTAAAATGTCTTTACTCTCAGCAGTTTTCATTTTCTGGTCATAGCTCCATCTTTCTATTGGGTTAGTAGTGGACAAAAGGACAAAAGGACCAAACCTCTGCCTGTTATCTTTTCTGTTCATTGTAATATACTTCCTGAAAAGACCGGTGCCAGGCGCTGGTGCTTAAGCAATAAATTTGAGATTAAAGTGTCATTAGTCTGACAAACCTGGCTTTCATTACTACCCCTTCCACCTACTCACTGTGTGACCTTTGACAAGTATCTTAATCTGGCAGTGACTATCTGTAAGGCGGACAAAGTGAAAGATAAGATGTGTTGAGAAAGACACTTATCCTTATGTGCGCCTCTGGACTCTGTAACAGGGAGAATGCTTTTTCTTGTAATGTTAAAACAACTTAAAATAACAAAACTAAATGGTAGTGGTAAAAAAAAATCTGATCTACAAGGTCACCATGAGTATTAATTGAAATAATACATGTGTTCAACAAGATAGAGGTAAAACTTAGCCCATCTTTCTGCTGTTCCACATACCAGACAATCATACTCTAAATAGCCAGTAAATTTCATAGAAAATGAAAATATGTCTTCTAGAAAGGGTCCAACTGGCTTTCTTTCTCTTTTACTAAACCTTGAGACTATTCCTAACAGTGCAATTAAATGAGTGTGGTTGCTGTTGTACAGATTTTCACTGAGTGGACTTTGATAAAGCCAAACATCAAAGAATTTAGTGAAGGGACATTTCGGTTTAGGTCTTCTTTAAAATGCATAAATACTACAGCTTGGTTATTAAATGTCCCTGCAAAAGGTAATGTATTAAAGGCTTAGTTGCCAGCCTGTGGCACCACTGGGAGTTGGTACAATCTTTCGGAGGTAGAGCTTGGTGGAAGGAAGTGAGATCACTGGAGGTCTGCTAGTGAAAAATTTTGGGGTCCCGCCCTTTCTGTCCACCTCCTCTGCCGCTGCCTTAGTTTGTCTCTGCTCTCTCTCTTTCTCTCTCTCTCTCCCCCACCCCTTCTCTGCCAGCATGAGTGCATAGCTCTCTTTTAGTACTTGCCATGATGTACTGTTTCATCAAACTTAAAGGCAACAGAGCCAAGATACCATGAACTGGAACCTCTGAAATTATAAACCCAAATAAACATTTCCTCCTTTTATGTTTTTTTAATGTCAAGTATTTTGTCACAGTGATAGAAAGCTAACACAAAAGGAGCTTGCACTCATCGTGGTAAATAATAGAAGAAAGACAAGGAAAACAATATAAAAGACCAAACAAAAAGTCAATTTGGTGATAATATCTATTGCACGAATGTACGTAATTTATCTTGAACTGGCATCACCCCCCACTGACCTGTCATTCTTTGAATTCCATGATCATACCTTACACATTTTTTTTCCCAGCATCAAGCCACTGGCCCTTTTTAAAAAATCTGACTCTTAAACCAACCTCAGACTCCTCAGAACTACAGTCCAGGGAGCCAGAATGTTCAGAGTTAGCATAAACTCTGAAACCTCGCTGGCATCCTATGAATATTTCATGGTTCATTTAGGAGGCTGAGTATATAACATATCTCTGCACTTCTTAGAGCTTTTTTTTAAAATAATTTTTGGAGTAACCTCCTCTCCATTCAGCCATCCACGCTCCCTCTAGAAACTATCAACAGCTGGGCCAGTTGTCCTAACACCATTCCATGTTGCAACAAACTTTTCTCTTCCCATTGTTGTCATGATCCCATTTCATTTGCCCTCATTCTTTGACCAGGGAGCACATTCAGCTGAGAAGTTCCTTTCCTGAGTTTTCTTCCTAATCCTATATCCCATCATGAATCACTGAACCACTTTCTGCCTTCACATTCGTTGCCGTTACTCTTTCCCCTAATCCGTCCTGTATCCATGTAGTGAAACACAGTACGGGATTATTGCTGCAGTTTTCTTCTTCTGTCTCCAAAACACTGAGGAGTAATGGAGAAAATCCTGCAGCAACACAGATTGATGTAACCAGACTTACAACCTTGAACCTCAGCCAGGTTCTCATGCAGCTGGTCAATTACTGTACTCAAGTTTGATGGTTTCTTCTTCTGTCCCTCTCCATGACTTTTTCACATTATCTCCATGTTTTTAGGACTCTCAATTCCTCTATCCTCAGAAAATAGTCTTGTCTGTAACTTTATTGAAAAAAAACAAGGAAATAGCATTTTTCTGAACTTTTCAGCATTTTGAACTTTCCCTGCAAGTCTCAAAGGCTTAAATGTCTTCCTTCCTTTCCACATTTGCCTGCAAGTATGTCCACTATGACGCCTGCCCCCACCACGCACACACTCACCGTGATACATGGCAGTGTCCCACTCACTGTGACTCTCAAGTTGTCAGAGACGTCAATTTTCCAGCTTCCACTGGACAAGGTCGGCTCTCCACAGACCTTGCGGTCTGCCTGGGCGTGTTTCCTCACTTGATTCCTAAATCTAATTCAGTACCTGTTGCCTTCTGTGTCACTGAGGAGGGGCTTCCTCTTCCCCTCAGCTGTCCTTTTTGGTCGTCTCATTTCCATTCTCCCAGAGGTCTTCCTTTATGCCCGCCACTGAGAAAATGAATTCCTCCCTGTGACACCCAACCCTGCTGTACCAGGTATGAATCTAGACCTCATCCATCTACTGTCCCATCTATCACCTGCATTTTCCATCTCCATATCACCTTATGTCAAGGTTTCTCACAGCTTTAAAAAATAAAACAATAAAAACTTGAGTTTCCTCCCCAATCAAGCTACCTCTTCCTTCCCCTTTTCCTTTTATCCGAAAACATTTTATAAGTCTTTGCCTCCATTTCTTTAAAGCCTGTATTTTTCCTTAACCCTGTAAAATATAACTTCTGTTCTCACTTTCTTATGGAATCTATGCTCTTTAAGATTAACAGTAGCAAAGCATAAACCTAAACATTTTTCCTCTGTTGTTATATACCTAAACTCCATTCTGAATTACCTATAATCTTTCAATTTCTTTTTCTTTTTGAATGAAGTAAGAAGTGGTTTCACTGTTGTGAATACAGTATAATAAAGTTGGCAAAAGTCTCAAAGGCTTAGGTCTCTTCCTTCCTTTCCATGTTTGCCTTGTCTCAAAAGCAGAAAAGAAACATATATATATATATATATGTATTTTCAATCCCATGTCTAGTACCATACCCTAGGTACTCCAGTTGTCCCAACAACTCATTTCTTTCTTTTGTGAGAACAAGAAAATTTTAAAAAAGGAAAACAAAATAAAAGAAAAAACTATAACAGAAATTGTGTGAAAAGTTTTCAAATCTTTACAAAATTATTCTAAGTGAACAGAAAGCAGCAATTACTGAGGTTCATCAAACTGGTGCACACACCACACAGTGAAGCACTTGGTCTTGTGAATCTCTCTGTAGGTGCAAGGATTTTTATCTTTCAGGATCTTGCATGCAGTCATGTCAACATGTACTGGACTCTTGTGGCATGGGATTGTCTCATCACTACATTTAAAAGCTTTCAAATTACAGACGTCAATCACATTTTGGAGAGAGGCCCGAAGAAAGGTGTTTGACTTCTTACTGTCACCCCTAAGGTACTGGCTGATGTTGGTCATTACAAGGTCACATGATGTTGGTTTGCATAGTAAGTGCTGCTTTTCAAACTACAAAAGCCCAGTGAAGTTCAGTGGCAGAGTGACAGCCCACAGTGCACATAGTCTCGCAAATAGTACAGCAGCCATGGGAGAGGAAATGTCACATTTTGCACCATCTTTTTAAGTGTTTATAGTGGGCTTTCTGGTGAGCTCAGAACAGTGCTTAATCCAGGTTCAGAGGATTTCTGATTTTCTTCTCCCCAGCTGACCACAGCTGCTTGTGCTGGGCAGGTGAGGGCATTTAGTTTCCGAAGTTCAGTCCCTGGTTGCTGGCTCCACCGCCTGGCAGTGTTGGATGAGGAAGAGTGCAGAAGGTCTGTGTGCACACCACAGACTGATGGATTCAATCCAAGGTCTAAAGCTCAGTGCAGTGTCCCATGTGAGTCGATATCAGAAGGCTAATAGGTCTGCCCCAAAAGGCTGAAGAGTCATTTGGAAGCCAAGAGACAACATCCAATGGGAAGGTAAAGACCAGAATTCCTCCAAAGAAAGAAAAGCAGATCCATCTTTCTTTATTTCTCTTTTTATACCATCCAGGTGACAAGCCACTCTAAGATAGGTCTCCAGGAAACAACTGGTGGAGTTTCTTTTACTCAATTTTTCTTATTCAATCAACCATCACAAGAGAGAAATATCATGATGCAAAGGCATTCCTGAGGAAAGCTCCACACAATGATCTCAGCGGAAGACCCCAAAACGACGTGGGGGAAAGAAACTCCCAGCCTGGTAGGTGTCTAGTACAAGTCTGTGTTCTCTAAAATTGAAGAATGATTTATAGAAACAGTGGAGGATAAGAGAAGAATTTATTGAGAGAAAGAAAGCTTCCATCTGAGAGAGACAGAAGGGGTCCCGAGTTGGTTACCCTAATTTTTCACTTTCCCTTTCTTTAAAAAATGTATTTTACTCTAAAATGAAGTACATATACAAATATGTGTACCACAAAAATATATATCTTCTTGAAATGTTAGTTATGCAATACATTTCCAGGACAAGAATTTAAGCAAGTGACAGCCTCCTGGGAATAGGCTGTGACCCTTCTAGTCCCCCCCAACCTTCCTAATGGCAACCCTATCCTCACTTTTTACACCAATTGTTTATTTGCTTTTTCTTACTTTTTTACCATTATTGCACATCTTTGAATACTTAGTTGGGTCTGTTTGTGAACTTTACGTAAATGGATTTACAGCCTATTGTTTGTAGAGCTGGCTTTTTCATTTGACATTATATTGTTGAGACATCAATTTCCTTGAATTTAGCTGTAGGTTAATCATTTTATGGCTTTTACAGTATTCCATATGATATACCACAATATATTTATTCACTCTACTGTTGATGGCCACATGGATTATTTCCTGGCAAAGCTAGTATGAATGGTGCTTCTATAAGCAATCTGGCATATGTCTTTTCATGTGTGGGCGTACATTTCTTCTGGTGATACATCTAAGAGCAGAATTGCTGGGTAATAGATTGCATTACCTTCCACTATTCTAAAAAATCATTTACCCTCATTGACACTCCAACTGGTAGCGTATCAGTTTCCACAGCTCTAAATCCTTACCGATGCTGGTCAAAGTCAGTCTGTATTGGTTAGCTTTGCCATTGCTGAACAAAATATCTAACATCTGCAATTTAAAAAAGAATGGCTTTAATTTGCTCAAAAGTTTCAGAAAATCCCATCTACCACTGGCTGACTCAAAGGTAAAATGGCAAAGAAGGGCATAGGAAAAATTAAGGCTGTTCATCTCACAGCAACTAGGAAGCCAGAGAGGAGGGGGCCAAAGACCAGATACAGTCCCCAAGGTCACACCTCCAGAACCTACCCAGACACACCCAGGGAGCCTAGGTGGCTCCCAAGCCAATCAAGTTGATGATTAAGTTTAATCTTCACATACCACTCCTTGTCAATCTGACACCTAAACATATCTTTTTAAAAGTATACTTAAATCTCCAAATATGAACAACAAGGTCATAGTATTTCACCCAACATGCAGCTATCCTGTATACAGGACAGAGCACACCAGTTCCTTTCCCCTGGCTCATTAGTTCCAGCATTGCTCAGAAGTCCAAGTCACAGTTCGTCTTTGGTACTCCAGGTAAACTCTTAGCTGTGAACTTCTATAAAATTCAAAGACAAGTTATTTAATCCCAAGATACAGTGGTACAGGATAATCATGCCTATTCAAAAAGGGAAAAAATTGGGCTAAAAAAGAATATGACCAAGCAAGACTAAAATCTAGCAGAGAAAATGTTAAGTCCTGGAATGCTGTGTCCAGCAATTAGGGGACATGGTGATAACATATAAGTTCCAGAGTGGTCCCACCTCTGTGGCCTTCCCAGCTGCATCTCACACAGCCTCTCTTTTGGGCTGGTTCTACCTACTGCCTGTGGCTTTCCCTGGCACTTCCAACAGTCAAGGGTCTCCACTGCCCCTTTGGCTTCATTCCCACGGTTTCATGTACTCACCTTTCCGGAGCACACTTCCTGGCCTCCCAGACCCTCCTTTGAAATCTTTGAAGCCTCCACAAACCAAGAACTTTTGCATTCTGCATAACCCAACACTCATCACGTGGATGGATGATGCCTAAGTCTTCCATCAGCTTAACCAGTAGCCCATAGGTGCAGTAGTTTCTGAGTGCCTGAGTGACTGAGCAGGGTAAAATGAATCTCAGGGAACCAATTACCTTGGCAGCCCCCTTTTGAGCAGGGGTCCAGGGTCATCGTCTCAAAAGAAAGTTTTCCACTTGTGCACCTTTGAGCCTACAGTGGCTGAGATCTTGGTGATTCCTAAAATGACCTCAAAGCATCTTTTTCTTGTTCCAGTTTAAAGTACATATTTTTTTTTAAGTAGTGCTAATCTCTTTGGCAACATTTCCTTTGGCCCCAAATTTATGTGGGTTTCTCTTTTAGTCACAATTTAATTTTCAAATACTTTACTTTTGTTTTTGCTCCAAATTCCTGCTATAAATTTGGTGAGCAGCAGCCAGCAGTATTCATGTCAGAGCCTAACCACTGGATGGCCTTGAAATTTTCTCTGTGAAGCCATTTGGTCTGCTACCCTTAAACTCAGTGTCCTGTCACATTTTAAGACAGGGGCAAAATTCAGACAAACTTTTTGCAAGAGTAGTATAGCATGCATGGCCTCCAGTGCAATTTCCAAGAGTACTCACTCCTATTTAAAGCCTAATAATTATAGCCTTTACTATTTACTAATTCCTATGAGCATACCGAGCTCTGACTACAATTTACTATCAGTCTCTGCACAGTTCAAGGTTTTCTCAAATCCATATCTGCAAACCTTTTCCAAACTCCTCCTGCAAACCAACTCCAAAGTCTTTATAACCAAATGATCAGATTAGTCACAGCAATTACCCGACTTCTCTATATCAATTTTATGTGTTCGTCAGCTTTCTCATTGCTGGTTCAAAATCCCTGTGACCCACAATTTAAAGGAAGGTTTAATTTGGCTCACAGACTCACAGGAATGGGCTCAACATCATCAACAGGCTCCAGTGGAGAAACATTGCAACGATGGGCAGAGGGAACAAAACTGCTCACTCCATGTAGGCTGAGAAGCAGAGCAGAGGAACAACAGAAAGAAAGGGGTATGGGGACCAGATACAGCACCCAGGGTCACGCCTCCGCAGTCCACTTGGGCACCCCAAGAAGCACGCTTTACTAATCCCTGGGGCTGCAAGCTGATCAAGTTGACAATTAAGCTTAATCATCATGGTTCTATTAATTTTAACCTTAGAGGCAGGTGTGCATATTAGATTTGTTCTCCTATGATTACCAGTTGAGAGCCTTTCATACATCTTAGACATTTGAACATTCTTTTTAAATATAGTATCTCTTCAAGTCTTCTACCTGTTTAGCCTCCGTGTTGCTATTCATTGTCCTACTTAACTGTAGTTCTTCATACCTTCCCTATCTAATGTTCAGCATCAGTTTTATGTGTTGTCAATTGTTCTTCACTCTGTAGCCTGCCTTTTTATTTCGTGGTATTCTGACATATATATTTGGTCTTTTTCTGGCTTTCTAGCATACATTTCCTAAAATCATTACCATCTTAGGGTTGATGGTACTTTAATGTATGCTAATAAGTTCACCAATGGCTGGTGTATCCTTCTATGACTTTATAGTAAACCAGTAAATGTGTTTCCCTGAGTTCTATGAGCTACCTCAGCAAGTTGATTGAATCCAAGGGCGAGCTTATGGGAATCCTGATGCATTGCTGGCGTGTTAGAAGCACATGTTTAACAATTTAGGTCTTGAATTGGCATCTGAAAGGGAGGAGAGAGTAGCAATCTTGGAGACGAAGCTTTCAATCTGTGGGATCCGATGCTATCTCAAGAACTGAACTGAACTAGAGAGCAGCCAGTTGGTGTCTGCTACTGCAGAATTGATTGGTTACTTGCTGGCAAAGAGAAATTATCCACTCCTTTTGAGGTCACTGTATTCTGTGTTGAGTAAACAGAAGAGAAACGATTCATATTTCTTTTTGAAAGACAGACATTTGTAAGTATAATGAAGTCTTTCCATCTTTTTTCTTTAATAGCTAGTGCTTTTCGTCTCCTGTTTAGAAAATATTTCCCAATTCTTTTCTTGAAGTCCTTCTCCGTGTTTCTGGGGCCCTGTGTAAGGTGCTGTCCTCTGTCCCTCTCTATATTCTTATTCTTCAACTTTTACCTCTCAGCTGATCCAGTTTTCTCTAGCACCTGGTCAGACCAGGGCTGAACAGTGCAACCCCACAGCCCAATTCCACAACATCTACTGGGAAATTTCTTAGTATTCAGCACTGTTCTGGGAGTGAGGACTTGGAGAGGAGGGTTACTGAGGAATAAGTTTTCTCACTAGCAAACCATTGAATAAAGTGATCTACAATCGGGTCACAGGAATATCTCAAAGACTATAACTCCCCCACTCCCCAGTATGCTGTTACTAGAAGGTAATGGCACCATCATCTTCTTTACCACCCAGGAAGCAAGAAACCTGTTGGACTGCTGTTTCTTACTCATCTAGTACCTGATGATGTGATAAGACCTGTTTGTTTTAATTCTATGTTTTAAACTCCCATCTTTCCTTTTTTCCATTCCCTTATGTTTAATTCCTTACCACGCATTTCATAGAAGACTGAATTCTCATCTTTAATTCCTTGCATGCAGTCTCTTCCTCTTCTCACAGAGGTGACTGACTTCCTTCTCATCAGGAAACAATATATAGCAGCCGTTGTTCATCTTTGGTTATTTGGTTCAGAATACCTTGCAATACTTCCATTCTCTTGAGTTGTTTTATTCTACTTTGTTATGTTTGACAATATTGTGTGTAAAGCTAAGCTCAACTATTTCAAAGAAAGAGACATTATAATAGCTACACTTGATATCCAATTGTCTTGTTGTGAAGTGCTGTGTTGCTTACATTGTTCTGTTCTGACCTGCTTAGATCTGTCCTCTTTCATTTTATTCCCTTTAAAATAAAAAAGAATGCTTTTCTACGGATTCCTAGATAATACAAAATAAAATCAAGTGTATCTCTGAGGTTAAATAAAGTGTCACATGATTTCTCGTCTTAAAAAAAAAAAAGAAACAATGGCCACTTGCATTACGGGTTTTTTCCTCCTGTTTCCCTGAGGTCTCGCTGAAGGGGAGGATTAAACAGTGTCACACATGGAGATGCATTTGCTCGTTCCATCACACTGCACTGTCCCGAGGCTCTAACTATCCCATAAATAGCCTGATTTTATGGACCTGAGCTATAAACAGCACAATAATATGAGTAGTTTAAGGCTAAAATCTATGACTTTAGCTCTAAGTGTCATGGATACTTGAAAAATTTCCACTCTGCCCTGTGAAATGGATCCCAGAAAATCTACATTTTTGCCTTTTTATCAATTCCTTCAAGATGCTGTGATTCTGGATTAGAATATTTATTCTTTGCTATTAGGAAATTGGAGACAAAAGGGCAATTTATGTTGTTTATTCAGTGAAGAATCTTAAACAACTCCCCATGACCTGGCAGTCAAGCTCTTTAGGATTGGACACCAGTTTGCATCACAGTAGTGATCTACTAAGAGTACTTAACACTAAATCAGATTCCTGGCTGCGTCCTATACAGGTTCTGGGCTTTCTGCTGTTAATCAGCCTCTCATATCTGTCTATAAAGCCTTCCTCTACCTTCTTGCCACATCCAGATTAACAATTACCTTTAAATCCCAGTACAAAGACCTCTTTCTCCATGAAGTTTCAGGGAGGCTTCCAAACAGAAGCACATGTTCTGAGCATTCAGCATTTAATTTCTCCTTTTAACCACACCAATCACTCTCCCTTCATGTTGAGCACTCTTGTTGGCTGTTTAAATGTCACTTGTCCTCCACAATTGTGAACCTGTGTCCTACTCAACATTATGTTCTTCACAGAACCTTGTTGATTGCTCCTTGCATGACAGATACTCAGTGTCTAATTGTTTCATTAATATATTTATTGATGCTGTTATAGGAAACTGAGTTAGATAAAAAATATTATAGGCAGTCAGACAGGGCTAGGTCCTCAAAGGAGCCAGTGCAGAAGCCCAGATTATCTCAAAACTGTGGGAGAGACAGACACCTCAAAACAAAAAGATTAAACAAATGCACCCGCATCCTGAGGACTGACATTCTAATTAGTTCTCTATCACCCTGAGGAAGCCAGTAGTCAAAGAGTCACTGCTCTTTAAGCATGTCGCTTGCTATGTGACTGGCTTCCTCATTTTTCCCCAATTTAATCAATTTTACCTGAGCAATTTGTCGTGTTGGTTAACCATAGTTCTGTCCCACCTTATACCTACCTTGCAATTTACTAGATTTTCCCCACTGTGGGCCCATCTTACCTTGTGGATTTGCTCTATAAAGGTCCCTAGAAAAGACAGTCTTTGGCAGCCTGCCCAGGATCTCTTTTCTCTCTCTCTCTCAGACAGAAGGTTTTTTCTTTTCATTAAATATATTCTGCTGTTAATCTCCATTGTTCCTAAAATTTATTCTTCAACTTAAGAGAACACGAACTCATACTGGACATACAGTAGGTTGGGAGTTTCATTCCCCTATATCAATGCCAAGAGTGGTGGCAGATCCCTGCAATCCCAGCACTATAGGAAGCTGAGGTAAGATTCTAAACTCAAGCCCAAGCTGAGCAATTTAATACCTGAGTGAGACTTTGTCTCAAAATAAAAAGTAAAAAGGCTTGAGGATTGAAAAGAAGAAAAAGAGGAAGGTGAATGAGAAGAAAGATGGAGGGAGGAGAAGGGGAAAAGAAAAAAAGAAAAAGAAGGAGGAAAGGAAGAAGAAGAGGAAGAGGAAGAAGAAAAGAAGAAGAAGGGGAAGGATAAGGAGAAGGGGAAGGAGAAGGAGAAGGAGAAGGAGAAGGAGAAGGAGAAGGAGAAGGAGAAGGAGAAGGAGAAGGAGAAGGAGAAGGAGAAGGAGAAGGAGAAGGAGAAGGAGAAGGAGAAGGAGAAGGAGAAGGAGAAGGAGAAGGAGAAGGAGAAGGAGAAGGAGAAGGAGAAGGAGAAGGAGAAATCCACTGAGAGCACATTATAGGCAAAATCCCTGTGGTGGCACTGTCAAAAGTATAAACAATGATAATCCCATTTAAGTCAAAAGACTTATAATCTAATGAGGCATTTACCTAAATACAAATAAAGTAAATATTAATATACTGCACATTTTGCACAGAAAATTCGAACAGCCCTTTAAACTCTTTTTCCAATTTGCAAAATACACAGAACACTTTAAAAGAAACTATTGCATACCACTAGCACTGATTTGAATTAAATTCATCATACTATTACTTACTTAAAAAAGAACAAGCATAAGGTTTATGCTTCTAGCTTTTGATATTATATAAAACCAAAACATTGATCATTGTGATTCACCAGAAGTACCCCTCAACCTGCAGACTGGGTCAGGGTATACAATGCTTCTGGTCAGCTCAGAGGACCTCGCTGGAGAAGGACCTAGGGCCAGGAAGACTTCTGACTCAGATCTCCGAGCCAAGGCTTCTGCCTAGGAAGTGCTATTGGGCTGCCTGCAGTACTGGTAGCAGGAGCTTGAGGCTAGGGTGTGTCAGACTCTGAATTTCTGACGTGGAACAAAAGGTGAGGAGATGTTACAGGGGCAGCCAAGCAGGAAAAAACTTTGTGAACAAGGATTCTGGCAGCCACAGAATCAAAATAATAAATGTAAATAAATCCAAATGGAACCCAGGTCAATCACACTTCAGAAGAATACTTTTGGGGAGCGTGTATTTCAAGCCCTTGGTTTCTCTTACGCTCTCTGCTAAACACTTGCCATCTAACTATCTTAAATAATGTTTTATTTTTATTAACACATGCTTACAGTGTATAGTGATTACCTTGATCCTGGGGGGTTGGTTCATGCACTTAGAACGTCTTCAGGTTTTTTTATGCTCCTTTTCCCTTCCTTTCCTCTCTTGTCCCTCCATCTCTTGCTCCTTTCCCATTTGCAAAATCTCTCTCTCCCTGTTTCCTATTATCTAACTTTTATTTTGCTGTTAAATTTATTTGTACTTCAGGTTTCTCAGATAAGAGGAACTATGCCACATTGAAGCTTAAATGTCTAATTATTGCCATCATTTAATCCCCACAGTAAACTGATGAGATGGGAGCCATCAATAGCTATAGAACAGAAAATGAACAGTAAGGACACTGGAATTCCCTCAAAGTCACAACAAGAGAGACAACCTGAATTTGGATTTAGGTTTGCCTGACTGGAGTCTGAATCTATTACCTCCTGGCTGGCCTCGGGACACTGTGAATTTAAATCCTTTTGTTTCTAAATGACAGCTAGGAAAGGTAATAGCCCACCTCCCAGTCACTCAGGACAGGGCACCAAGAGTCCCTGCACCCTCCAGGGAAATGTGGGGAAAGGAAGGGAGGAGAGCAGACTTGGAGGGGGTCCTAGAGGACTGACTCTCAGAAGGATCCTGAACTTGTCTCTTGCAGAATTTGTTTCAATGCCAGTGCTTTTCAAGCTTGTCTGTATTGTCTACCCTAGTAGTTAGCTGTTTTTGACTCAGAAGTTTTAAGTGCCCCAGAGGTTTTTACAGCCCCCACACATGGGTGTGGGCTATCATGAACAGGTGAAAGGGAAATCTGGGCTTTGATGGGGTGCTATTTTCTGGAGCCACTCATGAGTAAAGAAAGAGCTCCTTCCTGGGGAACACTGCTACAACTGATCTGTACATGCAGCCTGAGGGCAAGATGGTGAAACGCCTCAGTCATATGTCTCTCAAGAGCAGATAGATTGGTGGCACATGCCTGTAGGTCCACCTACCCAGGAGGCTGAGGGATCACGAGTTCGAGGCTAGCCTGGGAAATTTAATGAGACCCTATCACAAAATGAAATTTTAATAAAGGACGGAGGACATAGCTATGTGTGAAGACTGGATTCAATCCCCAGTGAAAGGTTTCTGCCCTAGTATAAGTTACTGGACATTATGGCTGTGGTCTAACATGGTGGAAGTGCAAAGTAAAAACAGCATCTACCTTGAACACTACTTCCTCCTCCTTCCCCTTCAGCCCTGATTACAACCTCCCCTTTCGTTTTCTGTGCATGCCAAAAGAATTCCAATCAGTTCTTCACACGTCGATGCTTGCCCCAAGTGCCACTTCTGGTCAGAGGTCACATAACCCTCAGCCCCCTCTGTATCTGGCAGAAGCAAAAGTCCAGCCCTCCGTGTCCTCAATAACGGTGTTCTTTTTCTTTCTTTTTGGCTTTTCTGTTGTGCTGGAAAACCCAGTGCTACCAAAACCAAAACAAAGCAATGACAAAAATCAAATGACAATAGAAATCACACAGAACCTACTGGTTTATAATATTGTATGTAAGTTCCAAATAAATAGAAGCCATGGTCTCTGTTCCTCTTGCTAGCCACTGAAGGCATGTCTGAAGAATTTGCAAAAGACTTAAACTTAGAAAGCGAAACAAACAACTCAAGTTCAAAACAGCACTAACCAGTCCACAAGTTTTCATGTCCACATACCATGCTGTTATAGACTCTATAAAGGAATTAAGTAGATGAATGTCAGATTTCAGCCTCATCCATCTTCTGAATCTTCCCTTAGATCCATAAAGCTAGACTGAAAGATAGAAATCTGATTAACACATTCATTCCTTTCAGGTCCTTCAATTCTGTAGAACTGAGAACGGGTTTTCTGGGCTGTTTGGGACCTAATGTCCAGGGTCCCAGGGCTCTCTAGGGATTGAGAAGTCAACAGGCTTATTCCTTGAGGATAGGGACAATGTGTTTATGTCCTGTCACCTACAACAAGATTGGGTACATGATAATTTGATGAACCAATATATGCTCTTCCAGGGATTTCAAAGGCTGTTTCGCTAAACAGCATGGAGGTTGGATGATGGGTGGGAGAATAGGAAAATCTTATGGCAGTTACCAGGAGCTTTGGGTGCCCTGCAAGATGCCTACCTAGTATAGATCCATATCAGAGTGCCCGGGATCCACCAGGGACCTCGTGCTGCCTCTGTCTTCCCTGATCAGATGCTGTTTCACCATCTGACTGCATCAGGACAGAAGCAAAGGAATATTTCACCCAAAACCGTTTTTAGAAGATGATTGAGAGTAGAGTCATTCCTGCCTGTTGCTGCCGCCTTTTCAGTGTAAACAAGAAAGACTCAACAGTGAGCAAGCTATTAGTGTAAAAAGAAATCAATGTAAAATGCTCTGATGAGGTCACAGAAATGTGATTTTTTGAAATCACATTTTGGATGACACTCAAAATGTTCATGTTCTTGATACTGGTTGGGATATTTTGTTGTCCATTTTAGTATTCTTACCTTATGTTTGGCCTCAAGATTGTACTGAGAATTCTATTACTAGTTAAAATTTTAGAAAATACATCTTATCTTCCCTGAAAAAGGAATTTTTGAGTACAAAATAAGATGCACAGGGTGTCTTTTCTCTTTTAGTTGCTTAAGAAATTTTGCTTTGTTATTTATAGATTTCATAACCTGTGATTCATGTTGAAAGAGAAAGCAGCAGCCCACCAGGGAATTGCTCACATGAAAATGCACTTATTATTTTAACCCAATTAGATCCACATTAGAATCTATTCTCTATGTGGAAGAAATGGAATAATCACATATTTAATCACTGTTATTTGAGATCCTCAGCAGAACTCTGATTTTCAAAATGATTCATGGAAAATCATGAGCAGCTCAAATCTCACAAATTAGGGAAAAAAAGAAAAAAAAAACAAGATCTCTGCATTCACTGAATGTGGTGATATAATCAGATTAGTAGCAGCCATGGAAATGCTTACTAACATGTTTGGGACATGGAGAAAAAAAGGGAAATGACTTAAAATTCTTGAGTTAATTGGTAAGACAGTATGTTGGAAACAGTGATTTTTGAATCATTATCAAATTATTTTCTCTATTTACTCATTTCCCTTGGAATGTATTACTATTATTCATATATAATATATTTAACCATGGCAAGTAGTGACAAATTAATTTGGAGAGCTGTGGTAAGGGCTTATTCTTTGCATATATGTATATGTTTACATGTATGAGTGCATTTTTCTTATTTTACTGTCTTCTGAACACACTGTAAGAAAAAACTACCCTGGGGAATCACAGTAGTGAGGTGAAGTATATGTGGAGGGCAACAGTCGTAATTTAATTCAAGTTTTGTTGTCTTATCCTTAGGAAATTTCTGGAAGAATTCAACGTGCAAACCTTGACCAATAAGGAATTGCTAAGTCAGAAATAAATGACTATAATGAAACCACGGTACTGATGAACTCTTCTTTACAACTTTCTTAATAAAAATAAGAGAGCAGCATTAGCATACTGATTTTACAATTTCTTCACAAGTTAGAATTTCCGTTTTCTCTCAGAAGTTCTGAAAATCCTCCAAGCCTGCCACCTAAATCCAGTTCTGACTGAAATGAGTGCAAGCCAGCTTTGAGGCAGCTCTGTCCAGGGCTGTGATCAGAAGAAGGAAGCGATCACATTTTACCCATGTGGAAATATCAACTTGAATGTATGCTGGTTTGGCAAGACAATGATTGCTATGGGCCAAAGCAAACGCAAATGTCCTGAAAAGATAAACTGAAGTCCTAACCCTGGGTGCTTGTGACTGTGACCTGATTTGGAAAGGGTCATTGTAATTAAGGTGAGGTTACACTGAGCTAGGGTAAGTCCTTCATCTAATGTGATGGTGTTTTTAGAAAAGAAAAGAGAACAAAAAAGGAAATATGGACCTGTGGTGTTGCAGTCAGAGATCTGTGTTAAGCTGTCACAAGCTAGTCACCTGGGCTACCAGAATCTGAAAGAGAGGGTGCTTCAAAGGCAGAGCGGTCCTGCTAACATCTGGATTTCATACTCTTAGTCTCCAAAGATATAAGCCAATGCATTTCTGTTGTTTTAAGGCATCTAGTTTGTGATGCATTGTTATGGCAACCCCAGGAAACCCACACAATGATTACAATAATGATGGGAGTAGCAACAGTAGCAAAATACTGAGTATTTTCTATGTGCTAGTAACAATTCCACTACTTCATATGTATTAACTCATTGGTTTTATGGTATTATTTTATACATGAGGAAGCAAGCAAAGAAAGCCTGGGTGAATTGAGCAATGGAGAAAATTCATTTTCGTGTCTGTAAAAGAAACCACTTAGGCAGTCTTCAAGAGCAGACATCTCACCTGAGGCTCTCTGGATGGCGTATTAGAAAGGGTATCAGCAGAAACGGCCTCTGGCCTTAACTTTGTCACATATTACCTTGTAGTTTTCTTCAGTCTCTATTTTCTTATCTGTAAAATGAAGGAACTTGAATGCTTTCAGAACTCCTAACCCATAGGATTCCATGGGAATTTATGATTGAAACGGTGGAATGGTGAGTGGTAACTAGCTAGGGGCGGAGCATACCCTGAAGTCAGGCTCTGAGCCTCCCACAGGCTGTTGGTGCAAACTCTCATGACACCAGTTTTCTACCTCGGCTCATGGGCAAACACCTAGAGGTGGCTCTGGCCATCTGTTCCCAGGCCAAACTGCAGTAGCAACAAGATGACGAGGCTGGTGGCCCAGCACTGACCGATGTCCTCAGTTCCCCTTCACCTTGGTATTGCATTAACACTGGGCAGGAAGCTTCTCAGCTTGCTGGAGGGGGGCCTTTGTGACCTAGGGGCAGCAAGTGCAGAAAGCTAAATGGTAATTCTCACCCGATATCCCAGTCACATACTGCCAAAATGTGGAAAATGCTAGAAAGTCTCAACCTCACTGCCACTGGCAGGGCTGCAATGCCAGCCTCTGATCTACAGTCAGATTCCTGAGCCGTCTGACCTCTAGCATGGATATGGCTGATGCCCCAGCAGCTCCAAGCATCTGCCTTGTACCTTGCCTCTGTGTGGTTAGATGTGCAAAGCCAATCTGTCGGGGATGGGGGTGGGGGGTAAACCACGCACACACAGGCAGGTTATACGGGGCCAAGCTCATTGCCTGAATTCAGCTTCTCTAATTAGGAAAATAATTTTTAAGATTCCTTATGATACAGGAGAATTAAACTCCCAACCCACTTGATGTCTGATATGAGTTTATGTTCTCTAAAATTGAAGAATGAATTCTAGGAACGGAGGTTATGAGCAGAACATATATATTGAGAAAAAGAAAGCTTCTGTCTGAGAGAGAGAGGAAGGGAGGATGGGAGGGAGGGAGGGAGGGAGGGAGAGAGAGAGAGAGAGAGAGAGAGAGAGAGAGAGAAAGAGAGAGAGAGAGAGAAGGGTTCTGAGTGGGTTGCCAAAGACTGTCTTTTCCAGGAACTTTTATAGAGTAAAAAACCACCAGGTGAGATGGGTCCAAGGTGGGGAAAACATGGGAACTTGCAAGGTGGGCATAAGGTGGGACAGAACTATAGCTAACCGATTAGATTAATTGCTCAGGTAAAATTGATTGAATAGGGAACAAATTGGAAGGCGAGTCCCATAGCAAGCGGGCATGCTTACAGAGCAGTGACTCTTCCTGTAGGGGCTGGATGGTGACTCCCGGCTTCCTTGGGGTGATAGAGAACTGTTTGGAATATCAATCCTTAGGTTGTGGGTGCATTTTCATCTTTTTTTGTCTTGCCTCCGGGCCCACAGTGTGAGGTGTCTGTCTCCCCCATAGTTGCAAATCATCTGGCCTCTGCACCGGCTCCTTTGGGGACCTAGCCCTGTCTAACTGCTTACAAAATTTCTGTCTGACTCAATTGCCTGTAACACCTATACAAGAGTAAAGTCTCAGGCTCAGTTCTCTTTGTCCATACTGTTCTCTTGCCTGGCTGTTGAGAAAACTGAAATCTACTTCGAGGACACTTCTCCTCTGGCTTCCAGAGGTTGGAAATCGCTGCATGTGCGCTAGAGAGTCCTACATTAGAACCTAATAGGTCTAGGACCAAGATCCATCTACTGGGTCGAGGACCTTGGGAAGTTATTTAGCTTCTTTGGGCATCAGTTTCTTTGCCTGTAAAATAGGGGAAAATTGTAAAAAAAAGTCTGTCTCCTCAAAACCCATATGTTGAAGATTGAATCCTCAGTGCCTCAGAAGGCAATCTTATTTGGAAACAGGGTTTTTGTAGATGTGATTGGCTAAAATGAGTTTCTACTTAATAGGGCAGACCCCTGGTCCAACTGATGTCTTCTATAAAGAGTACCATGCGAAGAGAAGAATAATATCTGCCTAAATGGAAGATAACGCAGAGAGAAACAGGGGCAAGACGGACACTACAAGCCAGCAAGAGCAAGCTGGAATGAAACCTCTTCTCTCAGCCCTCAGGAAGAATCAACCCCGCAAATGCCCCGCCTTTCAACGTCCAGGCTGCAAAACTGTGAAACCGTAAACTTCGGTCACCTAAGCCTTTTAGTGTGTGGCACTTTGTTATTGCACCCCTATTGAACCCAGGAACAAATATCAGATTATCTGTTTCAAAGTTACTTTCCTTACACTATTAGAGCCTTATCTCTGGGCTCACGTGGACTAGACTCTGGACTGATTGCATTAATTCTTGTTTTTTCAAAAACTGCTTCGTTTCTAACTTTGGTTTGATTAAGTGGCACCGATTAGCACAAACAACTCCATTTTGCCTCACCTGGACTGTTTGGCCTTGTACAGGAGCTCAGTAAAAATAATGTCCTCTCATTCATTTTATTTAAAAATGTAAAGCACTTACAGTGCATTCTGGTACTGCACACTATCGCACAATTCAAAGTTGTTCTTACTGCTGTGGTGGCATCGGTGGTTTATAGAACGGAACGTTACTAAGTGAACTACAAGGTATATCTTTCTACTGAATCTTCTTACAGGTACAAACCTCACACTCAGGCCCAAAGCGGCTTTAGGTTGTTTCTCGATACTGTCAATGGAACCTGATCTGGCTGTTTGAATGTCTTTTGTTGTTACCAAAGTTTAGTTTTCTAGAGAATTTATTTATGTTCACTAAAACCTTAGTTTTTAAAAAGAAGGAAAATATAAAAACAACCTCCCTTTGTTACTCCTCAGAAGCAACTAATTTTCCTGTATTTCCCTCCTATATTTTTGATGCTTTTCTTATATAATTGGTTGCATTTTCTTCATACATTCAATGTCATGTCTGTTTTTCAGGTAGCACTGTGAGTGTTTTCCATTCCATTAATATCATGCAATGCCCCACCTTACAGGGAGACACTATGTTTAGCCTCCTTCTGCTGTTTCTCTTCTAGCATGGATCTTTCACCTACCAAACCACCTTGATTTTTGTGCCTGAAGATAATATTTTGGAGGCCAAATTTTTCCCTTATCTTCTCCCCATTTATTTATCTCTTCTCTTTCCTCTTCATCCTATTTCTTCTCATTTCTTTACAAATTCACATTTATCACATCTTTCCCTTGTATCACTTCTGCATGTGAAGTGTTTTGTCACATTCTCCGTCTCACTTGAGGTCCATAGCAAACTATCTGGATAAATAGAGAAAATAGAAACTAAAATTGAGAGAAGTACCCTCAGCACTTAACCCAGAAGACTTAATTCGGTGTTTACACTGGGTTCTACTGTACCAGTTCCCTCCATACGACAGTTCCTAAAGAGCCACACGACTCACATCACTTTAGGAAAGTAGCTTCTAATCATTCATTTTTGTTATGTGGATAATATATTACACCCTTAATAATAGTTGTAGATTCTACTAAAAATTTAAAACATAAAGAAAAAAGTAATGGGGGCTGCCAAGATTAGGCAAAGGATCATAAGACTGTTATTTTGTCTTTCAAATCTTGTTGTTTCTGCTATATTGGTGACTTAGCTCAGTGCCTCTGTGCTAGGGTAGATCCCAGCCTGCCTGCCTGCCTGCCTTTTGTCCTCCCTTCCTTCCTTCACTCCTGCCTTCCCTCCCCTCGCTCTCCTCTTCCCTCTCTTTCCCTTAGTTGCCAAGCTGCCCAGCCTCTGCAGTCCTCCTGCGCAAACCTCCCAGTGAGCTGGGACTGCAGGCATAGCCACTGTGCTTAGCTGGCTTTCACATTTTAGCACCTTCTCTGAGGATTGCACTGCCCTCGACCACTAATTCCCTGCCAGGTTGTTTAATTGACCACACTTTTAAAACAATGAAAAAAAAAAAAGAATCTGCCAGTGAATGCATTTGGGACTGGTCTTCTGGACCTCCAGCTACATTAAATTCTCTCCCTAAGGGAACTAAGACCCATCACCCCTCCAGCCCTGTCTTTTCATATTTAAAGAGCAACTTTGTTTAATAATGCAGCAGGTTTTCCCTTAGCATAGGACTTTCTGGATCCCTAGACCTTTGTGGGAAATATGAGGAAAATCTGGTCCATCTGTCTCCAAATTTTTTATTTCCTTTCATAAAAGAAACAGAAAGTAAGTGAAAAGCCTTAGTCTATGCATGCACACATGAAGTCTTTATTGTCTCACTTTGATTTTGTCAATTTTTGAGAACACTTCTTTCCTTTCCTTTCCTTTCCTTTCCTTTCCTTTCCTTTCCTTTCCTTTCCTTTCCTTTCCTTTCCTTTCCTTCCCTTTCTTTACTTTTCCATTCCTTTCTTTTCCTTTCCTCTTCTCCTTCCCTTCCTCTCCCCTCCCCTCCCCTCTCCTCTCTTCTCCTCTCCTCTTCTCTCTCTTTTTCTTTCTTTCTGCTATACAAGGAATTTGAATCTAGGATCTAACTATTGAACTTCATTCCCAGTCTTTTTAAATGTGTTTGTTTGCTTGTTTATTGTTTTTGAGACAGAGTCTCACTAAGCTGCTAAATTGCCCAGGTTAGGTTCAACTTTGATCCTCCTCCCTTCACCTCCCAAAATGTTGAAATTATAGACATGTGCCATCACTCCTATGTTCGAGGATATTTTTTAAAGTTGAGATTTATTTCAATAGCAGATACAGGACTTGCGTTTTCTGATAATAATGGCAGACACCTTTGTAGTGTGTGTCATATGGCAGACAGTGTTCTGAAAGGTTTGCTTTCATTCATTTGGTCTTCACAATGACCCTGGCAGGTAGATTTAATTATTTTCCTAGTTTAAAGCCTGGCAAACAAAGCATTTTGGCTTGCCCTAAATCACACAGAAAGCAGGACACTGAGGGAAAATTTGGAAAAGATAGTTCAATTCATGTTCATGTTCTTACTAAACTATACTGTTTTTAGTCACTGTGTCAATTACTTTATATGTATTTTCTTGTTCAATTATTACATACTGTAAATTATATTATGATCACCTTTTAGACGAGAAATGAAACTCAGAGGAGTTAAGCCACATGTCTAGATTCCACTGGTCAGCTTAGTGAGACAGAACCAATTTCCCTTTCTATTTATCTTGGTACACAAAGCCACTGACCCAGCAATGAGACATTTCAGACTGCGCTGGACACTGACCATGGTCTTTTCCTAGAAATTAACCAGTGTGGACAATAAACAAAGACTGGAAAGGCTGCTCTGCTGCTCTGCCATATGCTGCTGAGTTCTCCTTAGGAAAATAACTCCTCTTCCCCACACAAAGCTAAATAAATCACCAAGGAGCTGAGAAGCAAGGGGGATTGATGATCATCTACAAATAGACCAGACAGAAAAATGCTTTAGGATGAGATATTGTTTTCAGATTAGGTATAAAAACAGAGATGGTTAGACAACATACTGAGAGACTCTTTGGCTTGACATTAGGCAAGAAGTGAAATCTAGACTAATCACTTAATAAAAGGCATTCATCAAAGAGATTCAGTCTCAGACTGTTCACTTTAACTGCCATCTTACCCTTGGAAGAAAACTTAGTTTCCGAATAATTTTAAGTTTGCATATTAATACAAAAAGGAGCTTAACTTGGGAGACCATCAGAGGAAATGAGAACCACTAATTAGCTGGGGTACAGTGAAAGCATGGAGCTGTAGGTGAAAGAAAATTGTATTTGTGAAACTACACAGTGGAGAGCAAGAGGCATAACTGAGGAGAACAAAGAGGGAGGGGGCCCCAGAGATCGGTGGGGAGAAAACAGAGAATTCGTAGGCATAGGAATCTTAGAAAATGTATTACTGCTTGAAATGGAGCTGCAGATTATTTTTCAGTTAGCATCAGGTACAGTTTCATGTGGCGACAATTTCTCAGTAACAATTGGAAACCCACTTTTTCAGTAGTACAGGTCCTGCGGTTGTTTTATTGCACTCTAGGGGGTGGTTTGAAAATGAAAAGCTAGATTTCTTTATGTGCTCATTGGCGCTGCAGATACCTGGGTATGTGCTGTGGTTCTATCCATCATAATTGTACACTCAGTGGGCTGGGTACTCAATCCTATAATTTCCTTTCTACGACACTTTCTTTGAAAGTACCCTGTCAGTCATACCTTCCACTCCAGGGAAGTGGGAAACATTTTTGGCAAAATAAATAAATAAATAAATAAATATCAACATTTGGCAAGATGGCTAACTAGAAGTACTGAATGTGCTTTCAGGAAGGGAGGGAGGGAGGGGAGAATAAACAATTACTATTCAACTAGCATATTTACCTGGTGCTATGGCTGATGCACAGCAGGAAGTCAGGATCCTGTAAATATCCTCATTCTGTGTAAGAGGAGGGAACAGACACTTCGTGAGTGCTACGGGTCAGGGTGTGTGTGTGTGTGTGTGTGTGTGTGTGTCCTGTGCATAATATAAAAAGGAGGAAAAGAGACATGTTTGTTCTCCTTTTGTTCTGCTGCTTTTTCTTGTTGTTGCCTTGACATGTGCCATGCCACCCTGTGCCATGCCACCCTGCCTTGCAGCTAGCTGATTATAGACTGAAACCTCCAAAAACTGTAAGCTAAATAAACCTTTCCTTGCTTCATTTGGGGTGCCAGGTATTTTGCCCCAGCAATGACCAAGAAGTAACTGAGATGCATGGAGGTGTTGGAGTATTGATGGGGATATGGCAGCATCACTGAGGAACACAGAGGCTCAGACGGCCCTACAAAGACAGAAATAAACCATCCTTGTCTGCCTACCACCCACCACCCAGTTGACACCATCTCAGAACCAAGAGAAATTTTCCAAGTTGGGGAAAAGGTAAGAAGGAACCCCCATCACCTTTCATTTGCACCATTGTCTTAGACACTTCTCACCACTGGGACACAATACAAGACACCTATAATTTAAAGGGGAGAGCATATTTTGGCTCATGATTCAGAGGTTTCATAGTCAGCTGGTTCCAGGGTAGAAGAGGCACAGTGGAAGTGTAGGTTACTGGAAACCGCTCACATCATGGCAGCCAGGAAGCAGAGATTGAAAGGAAGAGCTGGAGCAGGAGATAGACCCCTCTAGGTCATGCCCCCAGCAACCCTCCTCTTTTGACCAGGAAAATTTAGCTGCCATTGCTCCACAATTCGGTTACCTTCCTAAAGACACACCTATGAGAGAGCATGAGCTTGAGGGAGACACAAACAGCAACCAGCATGGACACCTGAAGCGTGTGCTGCCGAGACTCTTGCAGCCCTCATAGGCTCTGAACTCAGTTTAGAGAGTTTCCGTAGAGTTTCTGCCACCATCTCACTCCAGAGAAGGAATCTGGTCTGTGTGGTATTCTTCTCTGTGCCAGCCAGCTTTCCATTCTCCTCTTCAAGTCGCCCCTGTTTCCTTGCTCTCCCAGGTCATATACCCTGTGTGGTGGAGAGAGACATTTGTTTGCTTTAGAAACTTCAGGGTTCAGTGAAACTGCTTCTCTGATTGCTCAATAGCTAACTCTTTAAATTCTGAGGTACTCTACTGACATACTTAAGGCATACACTTACGGTTCAATTATTTAAATTAATGGTGAAAAGACAAGATGCTACAATTCAGTATTTTCTCCAAGGACGCAATATGGCTCCTGAAGTTTAAAACAGACCTTAAGGTTATTACATTTGCACCAAGCAGGCAGCCTGTAAGGTATCACAATAAAGGTAAAATAAAATTTAAAAGGAAACATCAATGAGAAATGCATTATGGACAAGTTAACACATGAATTATGCTTTAAGGAAGATGTAGAGAACCGTAAGAATCCTACAGCTTTGATTTACTGCAAAATCTAGTTGGGCAGGTAGTAGACACTTTTGTTGCCTTTTAAAAAAATGAGATAATTAGGTTAAACAACTTATGAAAGGTGACACAGTTAATAAGTGGTAAAGCCAGGATTCAATCTCAAGTACACCTGACTCCAAAGTCTGCATGCTCTGGACTTCCAGGCTACAAGTGCCTCTTCTTTGTGACCAGTAGAATCTTGTCTTGTGCTTAGTAGATGTAGCATTACTTTGCTTCAAATAGGTCCAAAGGAAAGTAAACCTGATTTAAGCAGCTGTCTCCTGCATTCTAACAGTTCAGCAGGCATCCTGGTCCTCACCTACCCAAGGTGTTAGCCTCTGGAAGCCAGGCATGAGCCACATCATATGAATATTTTCCACAAGCACAGCCCTTGACATTTAGTCACCAAGACACATACTCTGCCGGCTTTTTCCTCTCCTGGCAAAAGTCCCATCATGACTTGCAAAGCTTAGACTGGAAGGTTTTCCATCTTTTTGCTGACACTGAGCAGCCCTAGTAAGTCTCTTCCAGCCCTTTGGACAAGATCCTTAGGAAATGGAACTCAATCATGGCTGCAGAGTGCTATCTACACACCACAAACCTTACCAGATGTTTTGTTTAGGCAATGTCATTTAATAACAACCTACCAGTAGGAACGCTGAAATAATGTGTGGAGAAGTGTGGGCTTCAGAGTCAGATATGGGCTTAAATCTTCACTTTAATTAACATGATCTCATCTATAAAATGACAGTAATGTCCCTAAAAAGTCGTGTCTTAGTCTTGATCACCGGTTGGTGTAGTTTGGAGGTGGTAGAAGCTTCACGAGGTGGGGACTAGTGAGAGGCTTTTTGGTAATGGGGCCCTTGCTGCTCTTTATGGGCCCCAGTTCTTTCCTCTTTCTTTTTTACTTTCCGGCTATGAGCTGAGTGGTTTTGTTCCAACACATACTTCTACTTGATACACTGCCTTCCAACAGCAATGCCTAAAAGCAATGGGACCAAATGATCCTTTAAAACTTTAAGCCAAAATAAACACGTTCTCCTTATAAGGTGGTTATGTTAGGACTCATTATAGGGATGGAAAGCATGGACATGATGTCACTGCAAGAGCTGGATGAGACTGCCTGTAAAAACCCAGTTATCAAGTGCCTGGTCCAAGGAAGGCACTCAGCAACTTTTGAAAATTGAAGAATCAGAGTTAAAATTGACATAAAACTTCTTTCAGAATCCAAATTTGCTATAATGTAAAAGAAATCTCAAATCTACCTACATTTTTTTTTTGGGTCCAGAGATTATAAATTGCATTAAAATGTTTCCTTTGCAGGTTGGGACTCTATATTGGGAAAAAAATGCCAATATTCTGTCACTATCTCTTACTTACAGAAATTATAATCTCTATCCAAAATCTGGTGTCAGATTTAAAAATCTGCTTTCCAAGATCCTGTCTCAAAAAAAAAAAAAAGGCAAAACAAAAAATGAATAGCCATGCGTGGTGGCACATTCCTGTAATCCCAGCACTTGGAAGGCTGAGGCAGGAGGATCACTGCAAGTTTCAGATGAGCCTGGGCTGCAAAGTGAGTCCAGGGCCAGCCTGACTGCATAGTGAGATCCTGTCTCAAAAAAAAAAAAGGACAAAAATAAATAAATAACAAAAACCTTTGCTGCCTTGTCAGCCCATGACATCTCACGCCAGCCAAATGGAAGTCAGTGGGATATAGGTACTAGTTCTCCAACCTAGGCCAAGATGTGAACTAGATTCCAGAATTTAACAAGTTTTCTCCACTGGTTCTAATAATTAACAGCCAAGTTTGAGAACCACAGGTACAGAAAGAGCATAGAGCATGACTCTGATGTTTGTCAACTGTGTAGACATGGTAAGTCAGATCACCTCTAAGCCTTTGTTCTTTTATCTAAAAGTTAAAATATTATCTTGAAGTGTTGCTTCAAGGTTAAAGATAGCACATATAATGTGAGTTAAATTACAGTTTCAGTATATAATAGCATTTTTAACAGTCTTGTTGAGATATACTTTTTACATAGTATAAATCATTTTAAGTGTACAATTTGATGGCTTTTGACAAATACATATAGAATTGTAACTATACTTCAATTAAGCAGATCTTGTTTTGCACAGTGGTACTATAAAAGTGACCATGGAAAGTGACTTTAATGAGCAATGAAAAAATTCCCATTGTTCTTTGACCTACAAAAATCTTTGTTAAAATATTTAAAACTTTTGTTTTCAATTATAAGTGAATGGAGAAATATAAGTGGTAAAACAAATATTTAATATACTGTAATTTGGAACATTAGAATCACTGAGGATGAAGGTATTTTATTTGTAAAATCTTATTTGAGAATAGTTTGGGCAGTACCTGCTCTTGCTTGTCATTTAACTTACCACACAGTGAATGACTTTTTTATACCTTGACAAATCTTTCTAAGTTTGAATTAGTTTCCAAAACTGCATCTTTTGCATTTTTCAAAGTTACAAAATATTTAAGAATTTTCTTAAAATGAAGTCTGTTGACTTCACCCTACCTGTGAGTTGACAGAAGCCATACTGGGCCTGGGAGGAGAACAAGAAGCCAATTTGTCCTTCCCATGAGCCAGCACAAACCAGGCAATCTGGGAAGGGAAACAAGCCAATTTGCCCTTCCCATGAGTCAGCAAAAGCCATGCTGGGTCTGGGAGAAGTAGCAAGAAGCCAGTTTGCCCTTCACATGAGCCAGTGCAAAACATGTGGGGCCCAGGAGGAGAAACAAGCCAATTTGCCCTTCCTGTGAGTTGGCAGAAACCATGCTGAGTCTGAGAAGAGTAATGAGAAGCAGATTTGCCTTTCCCATGAGGCAAGAACACCCCCCCATTACTCCTCCCCTAAAGCAGCTGGCTGATCTGGAGGACAGGCTGACTTGATAGCAACTGAGGCATCAAAATAACTTAGTGCTTGTATGTTTGATTGACTTTGCAGGCCTGAGGCTGGTAGTCTGAACATCTAATAAGTGGATAACAATATACAATAAAGCAAATATGGGGGATTTCTTTCTGTCTTGTTTTTGAAATCCAATATTGTTCTGTTCTGTTTTATTATTTTGTTTTATTCAATGTTCTGTTTTGATTGGTTTTATTCTGTTCTGTTCTGTTTGATTTTATTACATCTGATAATATGGGCAACAAATTGGAAGATAATGAGAGGCATGATGGTCGTCACCATTGATTTCCTATTATCCTGTTTTGAAATTCTTTGTCACTTTCACTGTTTTATTTTGATTGGTTTTATTGTCTTTGAAATATGCTTTCATTCTTTCACTTTTATTGGTTTTACTCTGTTTTGCTTTGTTTGATTTTATTATGTCTGATGGTATGGACAACTATTTTGAAGAAAAAAAGGAGACATTAAGGCAGCCATTGTTGATTTCCTATTATCTTGTTTTGAAGTCCTATATTACTTTCATTGTTCTGCTCTGATTGGCTTTATTCTGTGTTGTTTGGTTTGCTTTTATTCTCTTTAGAATAAAAAAATGAAGTCTAGCTTTTAAAATACCATTTTAACTTGTATGATATCATTAGCTTTTCCATTACAGTTACTTTACCCATTTATGTAAATAAACCCTCCTGGCTGAGTCCTTCAGGTTGCAGATCTATTCTCTCCAGCAATCAACACTCTCTTCTGTAGCTTCATTTATATTTAATTCTAATTTCCTGTCCACTTTTCATTCCTCTGTGGCACATTCATCTTTGTTATCAGTTCTCTTCTGTTCTTAGTAGTGATAAACAAGCAATGTAGAAATGCGTTTTGCTTCCTTCAAATCTAATTTGCATGACACGTACACAATAACCAACAATGAGCAGGCTTTGCAAGCTGTGTCCTGGCCACTCCCCAGATGCTGCTGCACATCTGTTAGTTAGGCCCGGATTTACAGGCTGAAGAGCAAGCAGCATTGCTTGTGCTTCTTGCAATTGCTCTTAGCTTGGCCTATGTTTATTGTGAAATTGGAATTTGTAAACCACATTGCCATAACTGAAAGTATGAAGACTGAAACTGAAAAACCCTCAAAGCAAAGACTGCTTGTGTTAGACATTTCCAGACACCAAATAACTCCCTCGTGCCCGTTTGCAGGCAGTCCACTCTTTATAGCCACACATGGCCCTGCAAAACAGCTGCTTTCTGTCACTATAGTTTTACATTTTCCACAGTTTCATATAAATGGAATCAAACACTAGAAAGATTTTTGTGTTTGGTTTCTTTCTTTAGTATGGTGCTTTTGAAATTCACTCATTTTGGATATATATGATAGCTAGTTTTCTTTCTTTTCTTTTACATCACTAAACCAGTATCTCACTTTAAATGCAAAATACAATTACACAAAAAAACAAACTTCCTTTGATTCTGTAGCCTCCCTCCTGTCTACGCCTCTTAGTGAAACTTTTTGAAATAGCTCTTCATTTGTCCCACTCCTTTCTCAACTAACTGTATTTGGCTTCGGTCCCCACTGCACTTCTAAAATCTCTCTTAGTTTCATAAACAGCCTTCTTTGTGCTACATCTTTTGGATACTTTGTTTTTCTTTTCTGACTTCTTTAGTCATGCACAGTTGCTTCTTCATAACCTACTTCTAAGCAAGAAAGGCTTCCCATGACCAGGCACCTTTCACTGGCCCCAACTCACCCCTCTTAATTTTATAGATAATCCATAAATTGTCTGGCTTCTGCTAGAATGAAATCATATGACCCTTTGTCCATGGGGTCTCAAACTGCAGAAATGAGAAATGTAATGAAGTGGTAGAGTTTGGGTCGTGCTTGTCAAGCCTGGATCTTGCCAAATGACTAAACTTCTGTTTGCATTCAGTGAGGATTATTTCCCCAGCCCGGAAGGTGGAGGAGATGAGTTCAAATGATGACAGAACATCCATGGAAGACAAGAACTTGGAAAAAAGAAAGGAAGACAGAGGCTTTGTGAAGCACAACCTCCAGTGCATTAATGATCTTTTTTACCCTGTCCTTTCTTGCCACCTATATCTTAAAGGACATGGCCAAAGACTCCCAAGGAAGACAAGAGCAGTGCTGATCTCTGAGTTTTTCCTTGTGGTAATGCAGAGAATCTTTTTAATAAGCCAGCTTTGATTTGGGGGAGGAGCAAGAGGGCCAAAACATAGATACCACTGCCATCTCAGCCGTAGGAATCCAAATAAGCGCTCGCTGGAGACCTGGCCTGAGCTAGGACTGTGAGCTTCAGTTATCACGATGTGTTTCCTTTCCAGAATTCTGTTGTGCTCTACGCCTCACATCCCAATTCTCTGAGCAGAGCTGCCTCCTCTTCACAGTTCACAGCAGAAGTTTAGCTATCATCAGGATCCCTGCAGAGAGAGCACCGACAGCCTTTTTTTTCTGAGTTTGTAGGAGGCTGAATAAACCGCACATTTCAGCCTCCTGCAAAACACTGGAACCAAGATAATTATTTTTAAACCATTTAGTTGGTATTCCCAAGAAAAGCTTTCAAAATGGTCATTGTTGAGAAAAAAGAATTATATTGTACCTTTTGGCATTTGCTTTTTAGCTTCATACAGTACCATTTTAATTTCAAATCATATATGAAGGCACACAAGAGCTATTAGAGAGCCTATTTTGCTCTATGAAATGTGTTTAAAGCCAAACCACTGGGACATCCCTTAAAGGAAGTCAGAACAATCAGTGACACTCCTGAGCATGGCGGTTTCTTTCTGTGTGAATTCATAGACAGGACCAGAGCAGTGAGGGAGCTTTGGAGGACTTCTCATCCACCTCTCATCTTGCATGAAAGAAAGTGAGGGTTTCTGGGGTCAAGGGACTTGTCCAGGGTTAGGTGACTTTCTCAGTCAATAGTCAAGCTGGTATCAGAGTCAAGGCCTCAAACCTGCTTTAACTCTGGCCTGACATTTTCCCCACAATGTCACAGGTGGTTCAACAATAGCCCACAGACCTTTCAGCAGGTACATCCCACTTGGACCTTGCAGTCTACTTCTGACTAATCAGAACACGGGATTCTGTCATCCTTAGATGATGGAGCTGGGCCGTGTTGTTTACCCCTTGTTCCAGGGTGTGAGGTGGAGACAGGAGGCTGATGACCTCACACAGACCACACAGTAAGTCAGTGACAGAGCCACCTCCCCAGCTCCCAGCTCCCTGAGTTTTCTTTCTGCTTCTGAGTCAACAGAGCTTGTGAACCCCACACAGTGTAAACACACCACTGAGCAGGAAAACAAAAAAGCAGCTTATTTGGAAAAAACCTGCCTCCCTGCTGAGCGTCACTGCACATCTTCTTTATGCACTTGAACACTCCGTTCCTACAGGGGCTACTAGGAAAACAGACAAGAGGATGACCATGAAATTCAGGTTCTCCTAAAGGGGCTTGGTTGCCCCGTGTCTTCCTTGACAACAGCAACAAAAAGCCCACTGAAGTCTAGGTGGGAATGTAGATGAGCAACAGAGCTGAAGCAGAGGCATTGGGCAAAAGCCAGGTTGTTAGGATCATTTTGCCGCATGTGCCTTTATTAGATCATGCCTTGTAAGACTGCGTGGTCAGGAAGTAAACATTACTTCTGCTCCAGAAAGGAGACTGCCATTTTCCTTAACAAAATCAATTCCCAGCTTGCAAGGAAGATAAAGAGGAGGAAAAATATCCACCTGTCCTTACTCTTCTCCTTAGCATCTCTTCAAGACGCAGACACTGAGGCCTTTTGTTTCCTTCTGGGAGTGAGGCCTAAACGTGCGTCCTCCACAATACCCGGGAACTACACTTCTTCGCTGCTACTGATCCATCTGGACAGCTCTGAGGCCACTGCTCCCCATGTATTGCTCTTTCTGAAGGCTGTTATCTTCCAGACAAGGTTGGAACACTTAAACAAGGCTGTGCTAAAGAGTTTGAAGTGAAAAGAATCAGTAAACAAGTAGAGACCAACCTGCAAGTAACTTATCAGGGGTCACCCACAGGGCTACCTTCTCAGTTGGACTCCAGCCTTCCTAGGAAAAAGGGCTTTTTAAAAACCATTCGGGGAGGCATGCCTTCATCCATGTGGAAAGACCTTAAAGTCCAGACTCATGAAAGGAGAATTCAGGAGAAAAGAGTTTCCTGTCTGGCCTGCTAGCAAACTCACTTTCTTGTTTTTCCTTTCTTGTGTATGAAACTACCAACCTCTTTCCTCAGCAATTATTTCAGGAAAATTCTAAATTGGTTAAAGAAGAAGAAATATAAATTCTTCTTTAAGCCGGAACTCTAAGCTAGTGCCATGTCCATAGAGACATCAGTTCCAGAAAATAAGAATAAGAGGGAATTCCTAGAGAGGTTCTTTCCCTGTCCTCACTGCAGTACGGGAAGTTTATATTTACAATTCCATAGAAAAGTTATTGGAATTCTATCAAGTTAAACCCAATCTACTGCTGCCAGTGCAACCCACAGTGAGAATAAAGACACTAAGACATATTTATAATTATGGGAGCCCAAAGGATCCTAAGTTCAGCCAAGATGAAGGTTTATTAGAACAAAGGCCTCAACCAAGGGCCTAACCCAGATTTTATTAATTTGTGGAAAAGGGAGTGACTTGAGGATGAGTGACTGCAGGAATGGCAGGAGATTCATGAGTACTGTGAGCTGGGTTAGGTAGGAGGTCTGAAAGCACCTCTGTGATATGCAGAGAGAAGGATATACAAAAAGACCAATCTGCATAACACTACTGAGGCAGCATTTAATATTTAGGGGGCAGTGCTTCAGCTCTGATGCAAACTCTTCTGCCCTGGGAAGTCATAGCCTCTTATCATTGACAGGCCTGGGAAGGTGGTTCTGATCCTGCCTGGTTCCCAAGTTCTAATGGGAAATACAGGGTGGGGAAGCAGTGACTATGGCCTAGCTTCGAAGATTACACATCAGCACCTCAGTCAGCCCTGTTTACGCTGCTTAGAGCCAACTGAAGGGACAAGGAAATGGCCTAACCAGCTCTGTATGTATCAGTACATGGAGACAGGGCCAGGGTTAGCCACAATGAGGTAATTGCTCTTTGTTCAAGGAGTCATCCAGGTGGTCCTCCACAAATTCGGACGAGGATGCTGGTAGTAAAATATATTAATTTCTTGCCGATCACTGCTGACAGATCAGGGCAATTAGATCCTCGTGATCTGAGAGGTAGCAGTTTGTAAACCAGCCTTTGTTGAATTATTCCTGTTTAGCCATTTGTTATTCTTCCAGCCTTTTTTGAGAGCTGCCAAATCTTCTTCAGACATCCATCAAGTTTAAGGAATAGGGATGAAAATACTGCATATTAATGTGAGGAGGAAGGATGGTGATCCACAAGTGCAAATAAAGAAAGGAAATGATGCAAATAGTTGGAAAAAGACAGGTTTTTACACTTGGCAGTGGAGCAGGTCCAGGTACATACTCGCTAAGGGTTTTCTGTACAGTACACTGGCTCATGGCATTGTTATAACGACTTCAGTACCCTGAGTTTTATAAGATCCAGGTTATAAGCCTAGATTTAAACCTACGTCTGGCTCTGAAGCCTACACTTCTACATGCATTATCTCATTGTTATTATTAATACATTCCCAAGAAAAAATTGTTTTTCAACCTGACACAACAGATTGGACTGGAGGTATAGACTCATTAAAATCAAATTGATTTAGAGAGAAGACACTGATAATTTCAAAAGTCTCAAAAGACACTTACCACCAAAGTCTCAAATCCCAGTGTGGGAAAAATCCATTAGAGTTCAACTTTATTAAAGTGGTCAGCTTAGATTTCATCTAATAGAATGTTTATTTTGGATAAAATCCAACTGTGACAGTTAGGGGAATTATAATAGAAGGAACAAGCCAGGAGTTTTAGAGATAAACCTAAATTCCAAATGGGATTTTCCACTTGTTCAATTAATTAACTCACAGTGTAAGTCCATATACTTTATTTTGTCTCTTCTTGGGTCACTTGTTTATTAATTCTAGGACTCCAAAGCTCCTTTTATTTTCCTGCCAAAATTATTGCAGAGATAAAGTGAGTTGCAGTTAGTCAGACTGAGACATCCATTCGCTGTTGGAAGTGAATGGTGAGGGCTGGAATCTGAACCCCAAAGAGTTTTCAGTTGCTTTGACCTATATGCATCTTTATCCTCCAAGAACCCATTCAAAGGCTCACAGTGTCTGAAAGACCACAGCTCCTGATCATTTACACCCAGTTATCTGCACTTGGTTTGTTTTAAGAGGAAGGAGACTTAAGTGCTGGGAAACATTTGTGTGATCTACAATTTGGCGAGTCCTGACTTGGTTCTGATAGTCAGTGTTTTAGCTAAAATCCACAACTGGTAGCCTTAATACCTCATCTTATTTGCAGTAAATCAATGTAATGAGTTCTGGGAGCATCAATAAAGCTCCACAAATACGCTTGCCTGTACTTGTTGTTCAGTAAATGCTTATGGAGTTTTTGGTGTGTTGCCAGGAACTGTTCTGGAGGCAGAAATGAACAAAACTGGCAAGCTCCTCTCACAGAGCAGGCATTTTTAGGGAGGGAAAGCAGACAACAAGCAGATAAATGACTACTGAATCTATGAGGAGGTGGTTGGCGCTGGGTATGGAAAATGAAAGATGAGGCGTCATAGGTAGTCAGAAAAGGTCACTCTGAAAAAACAGACCTTTGTGCAGAGGCAAAGGAAGAAACCAGAGACTGGTGGAAGACTTTTCCAAGGTAAGGAGTGGCAAAGGCAAAGTCCTAAAATGGGGACTGCGTAACTCTCGTGCCCCAGTCATATCATCCGCATGATGTAGCACGTCGGCAAGGCGCGGTGGGAAAGAACACGCCTTCCCTTTTTCCCCTTTTCTTTTTCCTTTCCTCATTTCTCTCACTTTTTTTCTGATACTCTCCTCGCCTTTTTCTTTCCTTCCTACCTAATCCAAACATTTGCTTACTGAAGCAACTTTTCCAATCACTCAGCTCCAGGATAGGTGCCCCGAAGATGACCAAGTGCAAGTGTTTTAGGGCAGGGCACAAAACCTGCCGACTCCCGGAGTTCAGGGATGCAAGGGAGACTTTAAGCTTAAGAGAGAAGCAGAAACTGTCTTTGTACAATAAGTTTACACTCTTCTAGCAGGAGCTGTGTCTGTAGGGACGGTTACAGGTCTGGGTTTAAAAAAGCAATACCCCTGCCTCATAGTCCCTATGAGGCAGAAGATAAACTGCTGTTTCTGTAGCTGGAAATCAGAGGGCTTAACAGGGCCACACACACTCTCTCTCTCTCTCTCTCTCTCTCTCTCGTGCACGCACGTGTGTAGGTGTGAGTTGTGCAAGGAACGTAATGCAAGAAGGAATACAGTACAAGCCCTGAAGATGGGGTTTAACCACAAGATAGCTCCTGGGAGCCTAAGATCAAGTTCTGTGTCTCGGTGACAAGAAAAAGGATGGAAAAGAAATGGCATCTCTGGACCTTCACCACTTCCTCTATTTCACAATAACCTTCTTATCCTTTGTCAACCTAGTGTGGAACTCAGAATTATAAAATCTGTGTATTTGTTTGATTCACGATAGTTTTCTTTTAAACCAATAGTGCCACCTCTTCTTTTGGTGATAAAGACTGTGCTCCAAGGTGTAGCTCAGTAGGGGAATGCTTGCCTACCATGCACAAAACTCTGGATTTGATCTCGAGCAATGTCAAAGCAAAAACCAAAATAACTCATATATTTAAGTTCATGTAAGCTGGTTGTCCTGAAAGTTGGCATTTTTATTTTTCCATAATAGAATAGTGTGAAGACTCCTTGTAATTTGCCCCTCTCTCTGTGTTTAGCTTTCTCTTCTGCAAAAAAACTCATATCTTTCTTTAAATGCACTTATAACTCCCCAGAATTAGTTTAAAATGCAACACCATTGTCCTTATTTACTACCAACCCCTCAAAATAACTCGATTCATTTGACAGAAAGTGTATTAAAGGCTTCAGCCCTGAGTTCCTTTATATATCTTTACAACTAACTATAGTGCTTAAAAATTTAACCTCTAATCTGCATCTTTATTGTACCTATTGCCCTTCTAGCCATTAGCTTAGGCATATAAGAGTCACTTGTGAACTTTTCTGTTATTTGTTCAAGAAGAATTGCCATGGATTATTTTCAGGGACAACTGTGTTTGAGGGACATTCATCTAGGGTCTTTCTACATTGTAGAAGTTGATCACAGAATTTTCTGGCCAGTCATTGGCAAAGTCTTTGTTAGCCTTGGACACAGTGCATGCCCATGTTGTCAGAGTACATGGGCTAGAATCATTACGAGTTGGATGGCAGGCTATCCCACCTACACCTGTCAGAATTGGATTGCTCACAATTTCTCTTACTCTCTTTCAGTGAAAGAACTCTTACCCAAGTATTGATTATTAGCTTTCAGTCTTATCTTTACTAGGTGAAATTACGCCCATTCTGACTATTGTATTTCTAAACATTTATTTACTTCTGACCCCCTTCCCTGAAGGTTCAGTTGGCAGTGATCCACAGCTTACTGCTAAATTAAAATTCTGTGCTCTGGACAAGATAGGTTAATCGTGTGATCAACTAGACTATGTCCCAAGACCTTCCAGGACAACTTTTTGAGCCTGACCAAACCTCTGACAGTTTAGGAGAATTTTACATATTTGAATGAGAAGACGCCTTATTACTTTTCTTGTGGCTGAGACAAAATATCCAATACCCAAAGTTAAAGGAGGAAGGCTTTATTGTAGTTTATAGAGATTTCAGTACACAGATGGCTGTCTCCAAGGCAGGGCAGCAGGGCAGAGGGGCATCACGGAAAAGACAGGCAGAAGGCAGTAAGCAGCCAGCAAAAAGCAACAAGTAATGAATCCCAGAAGACCTCTTTCTGTCTCTTTTGTTTTATCCAGGCTACCCACCCTAAGAACAGGTAGCACTCACACCTTTAATCCTAGCATGGCACTGAGAATCAATCCCAGCATCACCTCCTTGATCCCAGCATCACACATCCCAGATCCAGCCACCTCTAAAGCTCCACCTATGACCTGAGGAGACTTTGGGGGGACATCTAGATACAAGCCATAACAGAGGACATATCTGCCCCATAGAAGGATATAGCTACCCTAGTACTCCTTCTCTGGAATCAAGACAATAGAACAGATCAAGCAAACTGAAATGGAGGAGAAACAGGTGAGTTTTACTTTCATTCCCATAAAATTCAATGGGGTCCACTAAACTCTCTTACTGGACTCTACCAAGCTGATTAAAGCACAATAAAATCCAAATTAGCTATCAGTCCAGGGGAATCCTGGATATGAGTTCTGCTATGCTCAGAAAAGATCTTCCAAGACATCCAGGGCTCATCCCAAACCCAGTGTAGCTACCTCCAATACAACAGTAAGATCGTAGGTGGTGACCAGCCACCCAGTGTGCCCAGGACTGCAGGGAATCCTGGGATGCAGGATTTTCAGTACAAATTGGGGAGAACATGAAGTCAAGATGAAATGATCAGCCTATCAGAGACGTAATTTGTGTAAATAAGCTCAGATGTTACCCTTCTTGTTTCCAATGTTAGAACAGCTACATGAGGGTGTTTTACTTGGTTACAACTATGAAAATCCAGGGACTCGGGTATGAACTATATACACTCTAATGGTTATTTAAATAAAAGATTCAGATAGCTTCTGGAAACACAGTGACATCCCCAAATTAGTTTTATGTAATAAAATTTTATGTAATTATGACAACTATCTCTAAAATAAATTATTAAGTGTTTTAATAAAAAAAGAAATGGTCCAAAAACAATCTCTGAGGAATTATAAATATTCTCTAAGATATTTTCCCAATTAAAAATTCTTTGAATCTTATTTTTTACATCTTTTGCCAACAAAGGTTGCTTAGCAACCACCAGCAGTCTCTTTTCTCTCATTAGTTTTCTCTCCCACCTTTGCTACTGTAGACTAAAGAACAGCTAATGCTCTGTGATGACCTCATCTCTTCAGCTCATAAACAGAAAAATGAGGGCTTTTAACTGTAAAAGCTCCTAATGCTTATAGCAAGATTTACATAGTTTAAAGTATCTGCCAGAAAGAAGTTGAATTTTGATGGTGCATTCACTCATTAAAGCCCTGTAAAAGAGGAGTTAGTGTACCAACCCTTCTGGAAAGGTAATTACTTGTTAGTATGGTTTATTTGTAAATAAGCACCTTGATCCAATTAGCGACTAGTGGAGGGGATTACACTGTTGAGAGCTAGATTTGTGCTGTGCCTTGACCAGGACTGACTTCAGCTCTCGGAAGTGGATTGGCCTGACTTAGGGGGATTTGTAGGCAGGGAGGAGAGAGCAAGAAAGAGGAAGCATTAAGATGTGTGAAGTACATGTACCAACTCCTCACATGGAATGTGATCATTATGTACAGTAAACATGTTCTAATGAAAAAAATAAAAACTGAATAAAGATTTCCCTAACTCTTAGGGACTGAACACGTTTTGCATAATGATTCTCTTGTATGGACATTATGTCTAGTTAGGGAGAAGCGGAACACTGGGAGTGAGACATGGAGGGGAGTAATCATGCCCATGTTTCCTCCCTTCCCTCTGATTCCCAGCCTCCTCTTCCCATGCCGTGAAGAGTTTTCCTCCACGGGCCATTTTGTTGTGCCATTTCTGCCTTGGAATAAACCCACTGACACAGTGGTAACCATGGAATAAACCCACTGACACAGTGAGCCTTTAAATTGATGCTTGGTGTTTTGTTCCAGAGATGCCACAGTAACTGATATATTTATATTTACGGTGTCATATATATCAGTTGTGTATATATATACACATATGTGTAGTTATCCCTTTAACTATGTGGTGGGATGTACACAAAATAAACTATAGAGCTTTTCCATGGCTTGTGTCTAGATGTTCCCCCAAAGCCTCATGTAGTCAGAGGTGGCTGTATTTAGAGTGTACAATGCAGGGATCAAGGGTGTGTGGTGACAAATCAATCCACTAATTAGTTTATTGATTGCTTCAGCATAGTTCTGGCTATGATTAGGGTGTGAGGGCTATATCTGCTCTGGGCAGATAACCTGCAAAAAATGTAAGGGACAGAAAGCGGGCTCATATGCTCTTGCCTGCTTCCCTGCCATGGACTATTGCTCCTTTGTGATGCCCCTCTGCCAGAGTCAGCCAACTATAGACTGAAGCTGTACAAACCATGGGCTAAATAAATCTTTCCTCCTTTATCTTTGGGTGTCAGATATTTTGACTCAGCAAAGAGAAAAGTATCAAAACAGGCTTGATAATAACTTCCATCTCTTTATTCCTTCCCAACCTAGAGTTGTTGAAACCTTTACCCAAGATTCAAGGCAAATGTTTATTATATTATTTATTATAAAACTATAGATTCTTTCTCTTTCTGAAGACAATTACACCTTCACCATCTGAATTTGAAATGACTTCTTATGCATAGCTAAGATTTTAATACATTTTAGAGATTCACAAGTCTCTTGATGGCAATGATTTTTAAAGCTCCTTTTTAAAGACTTCATTGCATGTTATAATTTGTTTTAATATTTAATACACGCCACAAAATATCAGCAATAGTTGTTTGTTACCTCTACTGGCATACCATCTCTCTGCCTCATCTTTTTAAATTTTTTTACTGTGAAATGTTCTGTGTTGCTATACATGATTGTAGGGAGAGTTATAAACTTATGGCTTTTGAGCTAAAACACAAATTCTAAACTGATTCTCTCCTTAATAATGTATCTCCAGCATAGCAGTGCCTAGATTTTATAGTATTTCCTAATTCACCTCACTGAATATCCATTCCGCATGCAGAAACATAGTTTCTCAATTTATACATTAGATATCTATTACTATAGACTTCATTAAGAGAAATATCTAAATAAAATTCTAAGAAATTCAAGATTCAACCTCAAATACAAAATGTTACTGTCTGTTATTATTGCAGTCCTATTTTTGTTTTGTTGTTTTCTTTTACTGTTAGTAATTGTTAACCAGGTTTTCTTTTGTTTTTGTCTGCTTTTCAATGCTGGGCTCTATGGAGAATTTTAAAAATCAACCCAATTGTTTAAACAAAGGGACAGATACAACTTTTGTCTGCCCAAACTCTACATTTTGGAGGCTTTCTTATTTTAATAGAAGTGTTCTGACAACTTCCATGTGAACTCCATGATAATCTGTGTTCACACTAAATCTCCAGTGACCAAGTACTTGGCACATAGCAGATGCTAAATGAAGAAAAGAAAAACGAAAACTAATGCCAAAATCCAAAAAGCTTGGAAATATCACGGCATAGGCTATGAATTCAGAAATTCTAATAACTTCAATTTCTTGCAGTTTCCATCAGAAGAAGAAAATAAATGTGCATGAATTTATAATTATACATCCTGTGTTATCAAATATATGCCAGGTAATAGTGAAATTCCAGTTTGACAAAGTGTTAGTGAGAATGGATTCCTTCAAGTTTAATTTTACATGTCTGATACTTAGAAAACTTTCCATAGACTAGTTCTGGCTCTATATATTTCAAACTGTGTTTTTCCTCCATCTAGCTGCAAGTCTTGAGGGCCAGTTGAGCACTTTCACTTATAGTATGATTTTTTTTCCTTAGATGTTTCTATTTTATTAGTATATATTGATTATGCAGTGATGGCTTTCAAAGCAGCATTTTCATACATGTATCTAACAGACTTGATCATATACAGCTCCTCATTCTCTTATCCCCCATCCAATCTCCTTTGTCTTCTTTGACAGTCTTCTTCTACTTCTATGTTTTAATTTTTTTCTAGACTTTACATTTGAGAGTCTGAGTCTGGCTTACATTCGTTAACACGATGTTCTCCAGTTCCATCCATTTTCCTGCAACCAGCAGGGTTCCATTCCTCCTTATGTCTGATACCAGTCCATCATGCATACTCACCACGTTTTCTTTATCCATTTGCACACTGACAGGAACCCAGTCTGATTCCATGACTTGGGTCTATGTGAATTATGACACAATAAGCATGGGTATGAGGTATGCTGTTTAGGCTTTGTTGCCAACATGACTGATTTAAGAGGATCTTGGAGATGTGATTAGTTTGTGTGGGCACTGATCTCCTACCTTTGATGAGTTCGTAGTGGAGTGGGTTATTAGAAGAAGAGATGGCCTAGTTGGAGGAAGTGAGCTATGGGGAATGACTTTGGCAATTATATCTTGTCCCTAACCTCTTACTCTCTGGTGCTTCTTCCCTGCTCTGAGCTTCCTAAATGCCATGAGTTGAGCAGCTTTCCTCTGCTCTGCCCTTCTACCATGTTTCTGCCTCAGAGCCTACTGACCATTTGCTGGAACCTCCAAAACTAATAGTCAAATTAAACTTCTCCTTTTAAGCTGCATCTGCAGCTTAAATAGTCTGTCTCAGCAATGGGAAAACTAACCAGTACAACAGACTTTAATTCTTTCAGATGTATGACAAGATGTATCAAAGCTGGATTGTATGATATTTCTATTTTTGGATTCCTGAGGAACTTCCACACTGATTTTCATAGTGTCTGCACAGTACAACCTTTTAAAATGCACCTTCACATCATATATTACATAATTCAAGCCAAAAACCTATAGGAACATCTCTAGATCCATTTCTGCTCCACAATGGCTAGCAATATCTTAATCATGCATGTAAGTCATTGCAAAGAATGTAACCACATTCCAAATGTATACCAAACAAGATGTATGCTCACCTCAACTGCACCCCAACAGGTAACTATGGTCACCCAACATGGCTGAACATATGGGAAAGTATGATGGAGGGGATGTCAGAATAGATAGCGATCCAGCTGAAATACTATGTGTTGTCAAGTTTTACAGTTTAACCATTTGGCTTCATGGTTAATATTTACTTATTTGTTCAGAGGTGATCATTGTTACCCACCATTGGCAGCAAGGTAATATTTGAGGGGACACTCCATTCTTTCCTGCCATTAGTCTATAGGAAATAACGGAGCCAATTTTCTCTCTGTTTGTTCTTTCTGCTGAGGTTGTTAAAATGAAATGATGTGATGAACCAGCATGTGAGAACAAACAAGCTCACACAGAGGAGAGCAAGACAGAGAGATTTCAGTACCTTTTAAGCACTTGAATGGAGCCATACCTGAATCTGGCTACATCTCTGCAATACCTTGTTCCGTGAGTCAACAAGTTTACCTTTTATTATAGTTTGTATATAGATGTCTCTGCAAATCCTCATGCAGTCATAGGTGGGGCACTTCAGAAGTGACTGGATTTAGGATGTTTGAATGTAGATACTGGGATTAAGGCTGTGGATAAAGGAAGCCTATTATAGGTGTGGGTAGCACCAATCAAGAGGCTTATAGCCTGATTGGAATATAAAGAGACAGCAAGAAAGCAGGTGGCTGTTGCTGCTGCTTGCTGCTGCCACCTTTCACCTGCCATGCTATGAACTCTTTCTCTTCTGTAATGAGTCTTTGCTTTGGATCCAGCCAACTGTGAACTGAAACCTCTACAAACTGTGAGTCTCCTTTAACTCGTGTGTGTCAGGTGTTTTGTCCTAGCAATGAGGAAAGTAACTAAGACTTCTTTGAATTTAAGCCAGTTAAACTTATATTTCTGTCATTTGAGGGGACAAGTCCTAAATATCATATGATAAATGATAATTGTTGACATTTTCTTACTAGTATGCTGAGAAATCATCACATTACAGAGAAAAAGTTAATTAAGGTTATATGGACACTTCTCCACTAGAGGTCTGAAAGTCAACAATTTTCTATATCTGTTTTCTCTTTCATTTGTTTATTTTAATCAGAAGGCAAGTAATAATATAGAAATACCTTACTTGTACATAGTACTTTAACATATATTTTCTTATTTTATCCCCAGAGAAAATAAGCACTTTTATCAGTCTTTCATAGAAAGAAACCAAAACTCAGAAAAATGAAGTGACTTGTGTAAGGCCTGCAGCTGGGATGGGACACAGCCAGGACTGAAGCTTATACCTTTTTTTTTAAATTTTTATTTAAAGAGAAAAAAAAGCATGTAAAGGGTAGAGATACAGAATTTCAGAAAAAAGATAAACAATAAGAAATCACTAGTTGATAAATTACATATTGTCCTCTTAGAAATAGTTGTTCAAGTTACAAAATTAAAGCATACAAAGTAGATCATCAAACAGTGAGAGTGTAAACGGCTACACATACATGAGTCTCTACATGTATTTCTATCCTTTCTGTATTAGAGGGAAAAACAAAACTTAGTAAGACAAAACAAAACAAATTCCTATAAAAACATGACACCAAAAAGTTGTATAAAACCACAGTACAAGGTGATCTACAATGATTGCTGTATTGTTTCTTATTATCTTCAATAGAATTGCCTATATCATCAGACATAAATGAATATAGCAGTATAATTGAATATAGCAGTACATAACAATATTAGTAAAAAATAAAACATTGTAGACAATATAAAACTTCAAAGGCAGGTAATAATCAAACCAGAGTGGATATTCCAGTGAATCTTGTCATCTGAAGTGCAGTTGCCTATACTCTAAGACTTGATACTATCAATCATAACAGCTTTGAGTAAAATCTATCAATACAAAACAGTAATCTAACAAATCTGATTTGATTACAATCAGTTATGGTAAAACAGTGTAGGTTTTACAGAGCTTTAGATTGACTTAAGAAATTAAGGATGATTACCCCACTATATCCTGTTATTTTTGGGATTACTGTTTGTACCCTCAAATCTAGTACAGGTAGAATGACTGGAACAGAATATAATACATCTAAGCAAAGTAGTGTGACTAATGTGGGTTTTTAAATCCTGGTGCACTATTAACAATATAGTATATCAAGGCCATCTATGTTAGAGATTATAGCCAACCTTCTCTGCCTCATTTCTGCTATGCTATTTTTCTGCCTGTTTGTCTACTTTTCTCCTTCATTCTACTGCCTGCCCCACTCATTGAGGCCTTTCTGCCACTGTTCCTAAAATCCTGGTATTTTTTTCCTCTCTCTCTAGAATGTCCTTCAGTATTCTCAGTAGGGTTGGATTGGTGGTCACAAACTCACCCAGTTCCTCTTTGTCATGGAAGCATCTTGTTTCTCCATTAATTTCTAGTGACAGTTTTGCAGGGTACATCAATCTGGGTTGGAGGTTATTTTCTTTCAGGGCTTGGAATATTTCATTCCAAGCTCTTCTTGATCTGATGGTCTGTGTGGAGAAGTCAGCGGTGATTCTGATGGGCTTACCTTTATAGGTAATCTGTTTCTTTTCTCTGATGACTTTTAATATTCTGTTTTTATATTGAATTTCTGGTATCTTGATTATTATATGTCTGGGTGTAGATCTGTTTTGGTTGTAGGTGGCTGGGGTTCTGTATGCCTCACATAACTGAATGTCATTTTCTTTTCCCATGCTTGGGAAGTTTTCCTTAATTATTTCTGTAAATAGCCTTTGTAATTCGCCTGTATGTATTCCTGCTCCTTTGTTCACATTTCTTATTTTTAAATTGTAGATTCTCTTGTCATCTTCTAGCCTTTGTATTGTTACTGCCTGTTTCCTTGTTATTTTTAAGAGATCTTTCCTTTCATAATCACACATTGCAAACTTGTCTTCAAGTTTTAATAGTCTACCCTTAGTTTCTTTTAAGGTGTTTTGCCAGCTTTCAATGGAATTTTTAATTTCCTGGTAGTCTCTTTGAATCTGCTTCATGTATTGTATATTTTCTTTATATGCTTTATCGAATGTTTCTCTCCTTTTTTTGTATTCCTCCCTTCTACCATCTGTATCTTCCTGAGAGATGCTCCCTGAGAGCCTTTATTACTCTATTCATATCTTGCTTTACCTGACTTAATATTTCAGTTTTGAGCTCGTCTACAAGGTCCCAAAGATATCTTTTAATGTCCATTTAAAATACTAAACACTGCTGTTGTGTGTTTGCTGCCCTCAGTCTCCCTTGTTTTTCCCTCTCCTGGATCAGGGCTCTCAGGGTTCTGGGCTGAGGGCCTCTTCCTGCCTCTCTCTCCTGTCATGGTCCCAGCTTCCTCCACACAGGTCACATTGCAGGTCCCAGCCCCCTTTCCTGTTGGCCATACCTCCTCCAAAGTATACTTGCGAGGGTCGTCCCCCCTCTCCTGACTGCTCTTATCACTGAGATGCAAGCAGTGGCTGCCTAAGCCTGCCCCTCCCCACTGGGTCAACCAAACTGCAGAGGCCTTCCCCCAGTTAGTGCTTGCTAGGTGCAGGGAATCGATTTGGGATGGCTCATTGGGTCCCAGCCAGGGGCATGGCCCAATCCAAGCAAATCCTATGAATCTGCTTTGGGGAGGGAGGAACCAACTGAAGTCACTATTGCTCCCAGTTCAGGCTCCTCCTGCCAGATTCCAACATGTCGCCCATTTGATCACGCCCTTCCTGTGGAGGGTGGTGTCCCAATCCCAGCACTGACCGTGAATTAATGAAAGTCCCTTTGCCAGCTCCGCTCTCCATCAGGCTCACCGACCCCCAACTTCAGCACTGCTCTGCTTCCCATGAGTCATGGTGGGAACAAGTTTGGGTGGCTCTGCTGGCCATGGTGGATTCAGGCTGGTGCAAATTCAGTCTGCTGCAAAATTGGCAGGTCACAGCAAAAACAATGTTTCCAGCTGTTCCAGTTGTAGTCCCAATGTATTTGACGAGCTTTTTTATGTTTTAATTTCTTCCTGTGTCAAAAGGATCATCTCCCTCTGTCTGGGTCTCTCCAGGGTGTTTTATTCTGGCATATGAGTTGTTTCTTCTGGGAGGCTCTGTTTTTTGTTGCTCACTGATTGGCCATCTTGTCTTCCTCTGAAGCTTATATCTTATGCTTCCTTGTCCCTATATTTTCTGTGCTACACCATACTTTCCCAAACACACAGTGCAGATCTGGGACTTTCCTTGCCCAGTAGAAAAGATAATTTGGGCCAGAAGATAATCATCTCTAGGCTAAATATACTGCTAGCCAATTACCACCATCTAACTTTCAGAATTGTTGATTTTACAGTGTTAGCTACTAGCTACAGAGCTTTTCTTACCTCTTAGCCTAGATTCCATACTTCCAAATCCTTTTCCTTACATAACTGCTGAGAACTCCGCAGCCAGATATCAAACCCCTATAAAACTGTTAACCACCAGGATCTTGAAACATGATTTCTATGTTGTTATCACTGAACACGTCCCTGTCAACCATATAATATGAGTTCTTAAATCTTTAACTCACCTGCCTATAATCCTTATCATCCTCAACTTCTGTAATTTTCTGATCCATTCTTCCCTGTTCAGCTTGATTCTAGAGTATACAGAATCAACCACTCAGGTACCACTGTGTCTGCTCACACTGTCTTGAACACCTATCTTTCCTTGGAATGCAAAGCATAGGGAACCTATCCTAAGTACTTTGAGATTTTCTTAGGAATGGAGTTTCAAAGAATGGCACAAAGTTTCAGAGAGGTTGTTCCCCTGAAAAGAAAGGGAGAGTTTTGACTAAAGAACATTCTATTACTAGTCATTTCAGCCACAAATTCCTAATCAGTAGGTTGGACGGAACAGCTTTTCTCTTTGCAGCATGACAGAACCATCAGAAGCTTGGCATTAACCAGCAGAAGTACCCAGAGAGGCTCCTGTGTGGGCCATCACTGCCATCCACTGAAGGGTCACCCTAAGGCTGATTCCCTGAGAGACCTTTGCAAGCAATGATCAAGAAATGCCTTCCTGAATCAAGAGTTCAACGTGGTCCTGCAGCCAAAAAGAAAGATACTGTAGACTTAGCCAGGGACTTGAATGGGAATGAACTGAAAACTGAAAACAGCTCCGTGGCCACTTACCCATCTCTTAAAGATAAACTCTGAAGCTGTGGTTCTGAGATAACAAAAGCAGAACTGGGAAAAATTTTCAAAGCCTTTTGACTTCTCCACAGTTCATTTTAGCTCCGTTTGTTTCCTACCGTCTTCTACATAAAGATAAGTGCCATATAATTTGCAGGAAGGATAAAAAGCGAAGTATTCCAAGAAGTTTTTGAGGAACCCAATGCTAAGAATAACAAGGAATAGAGTGGGTGGTAGAAAATTCAAAGCCTCTGAAGGAAGTGCATGTAGACTCTCTGAGGCAGCTTCCTGAGAAATGATCCTTGGACTCAGTAACAGGAATAGCTGAGGTGAAAAAAAAAGAAAATCTATCTATCTATCTATCTATCTATCTATCTATCTATCTATCATCTATCTATCTATCTATCTATCTATCTATCTATCTATCTATCAAAGTAAAGATCCAGGGATGCTGAACAACACCTTACCATGCAGACTGACCTCGCTGTGAACCAGGAAGTGCTAAGGATCACTGGCCGGAAGGAGGCAGGAGACAGATTCTGCCTCAGAGCCTCCAGGGGAAACAACCTAAGCGACACTTTGATTTCAAACTTCTGCCTCCACAACTGGGCAAGAATAAATGTCTTTTTTTCAAGCCACACAATTTGCAATTACCATATAGCCCTAAGGAAGTAATGCATACTTATATTTATACTTTTTTTATTTCTCTTTTTTTTTTTTTTTTTGGACCACGGATCAAACTCACAACCCTGTGCTTGCCAGGCAGGCACTTGTGCCACTGAGCTATATCCCCTGAAATTTTTACATTTTATTATATGTAAATTTTACCTCAAAAAAAACCCATAAAATATTGATTTCCTTTCATCTTGTTTTGAAGTCCTATAATGCTTTTATTCTTTGTTTTGATTGGTTTTAATCTGTTTTCTATTATTTGATTTCAATATGTGTGAGGGTATGAACAGCAATTTTGAAGAGAACAAGACACCTGATGGGTAGCCATTGTTGATTTCCTATTGTCAGGTTCTGAAGGCCCATAATGCTTTCATTCTTTTGTTTTGATTGGTTTTATACTACTTTGTTTTGTTTGAGTTTATTGTGCGTGAAGATATGGACAACCATTTTGAAGAAAACAAAAGACATTATGGTAGCCATCGTTGGTTTCCTGTTGTCTTGTTTTGAAACCCTGTGTTGCTTACATTGTTCTGATTTGCTTTGTTCTGCTCTGTTTTGTTTTATTCTCTTTCAAATAAATAAATAAGACAAACATTGAATTCTAGTTTATAATATGTATGTGAAAATTTTAGTCAAGTATCTGAAACTGTTAGAATCTTTGAAACTAACTGGTGGGTATGAGTGTTCCATGATTAATAAATCTTTTACATGTTCTGTAATTGGGAAATCTTCATGATCACACATTGAGGAAATGATTGTGAACCTTACAGGTTAATTAAATATTTTAAGTGATGTGGAAAAGAAAAGGAAAAATGACAAGAACTGTTTAATTTCAATTACACATATTTGCATATATGTATGCAAATATCATGGATTATAATATAAAATTACCTTCCTACTGGAAGTCAAGTCACAAGTATTAGAGAAGTACTTCCTTAATCGCATAGCTTTCCTCAGATTTTGTCTTTCCCCCTCTCATACTGTATCAATATTTTTATACTCTCACCTACCTCATCTATGCATCATTTACTTGCATTCAGAGCTCTTGCTATAAAAATGTTTATATATCCATCTCTCTTTGATACATCATCACAGTTAATGAACCACATTATCCTTCAAATTTCTTCCAAAGGAATTCACAGGACATTTTGTGAGCTCTGTTTATGTGTTCAAAATCACAGGGTAGCTTTCAGTAATTTTCTGCATCAGCACAGGAAAGGGAAGCTTAAAAAAATTACCAGATGTCCTCCCTTTGTCATTTCTTGGAAAGCGTGGGCAAAGTAAGCCAGCATTGCAACAAAAACAGTTTAGCCATAAAGCCTTCAGCCAGAGATTAACTCTGTCTGGAAAGTATATGAATTCATATAGATACTGTTATCACTGATGTTTAAAGATACTGATTAAATTAGAATTATTTGGATTGACTATAATGCTATGTTTAAAATTTCAATGTTATAATGAGTTGTTCAGTTCATTTTAGTTCAGTCAACACTTACTTAGACAGGTAGTATGTTAGTCTCAACTGTGTGTCAGGCACCTTGCTGTTAGTGCAAGGGACACAGAGCTGATTTAGACTGGTCTCAGCTCTTGAGGAGTTCACAGTGTAGGACAGACACACAGATAGTTCGAGAGTCAGGTAGGTACTATCTGCAGGAATATATGTAGGGTTCTTGAGGTGTAAAAGTGTCAGGCAATGCTAGTTTACTTGTACGATATTAGAGTTGAGTTCTTTTAATTAAATTTATCGGTACATTTTAGGTATACATAATTATTACATTCATTATGGGGAATTTGTACCTGTACATGATATAAATTGATTCTTTTTCATTCCCTTTGCTCCATCCTCCCTTCAATCCCTCTTCCCCTCTCTATTTACAAAAGCTTTGTTTCCACTTTTTCCTTCTTGTTCATCATCTTTTTTTTTTTCTTTTCCCTTCCTTTCCCCCTCACCCTCCTCAGTTCCCCTCCGCATTTGGACATTTTCTTCTTATTTCACACTATCTGTTACACATTTTGGTCCTTCTTTACACTTTCAGTTTCTCACACTGGAAAAACAATGCAGTATTTACACATGTGTGTCTTATTTATTTCACTTACATGTATTGCCTCAAGGTGCATCCACTTACCTAGAAATGTCTGTAGCTTATCCGTCTTTACGGAAGAATAGTACTCCAGTGTATGAACAAACCATATCTTCTTTATCCAATCACCAATTGATGGGCTTTTGGGTTATTTCCAAGATTTAGCTGTTACAAACTGTGCCTCTATAAACATGGGTATGTATATATAGCTAGGATACGATGCTTTTAATTCTCTCGGGAAGATACAAAGAAGGGGAATAGCTGGGTCAAATAGAACTTCTAGTCCTAGATTTTGAGGAATCTCCACATTGATTTCTATAGTGGTTGCCTCAGTCTACTCTCCCACCAACAGTGGAAGGGATTCCATTTTTCCCACAGCCCTTCCAGCATTGCTTAGTGGTTTTTTGTTTATTTGTTTTTTTGGTGTTAGGGATCAAACTCATGACCTTGTGTTTGCCAAGCCAGCACTTATGCCACTGAGCTAGACTCCAAGCCCCCAGTGGTTTCTTGATAATAGCCATTCCTTCTGGAATCAGAATCTTGGTGTTATTTCAATTTGCATTTCTTAAATGATCAGTGATGTTGAACATTTTTTCACATATTTATTTGTGGTTTCTACTTTTTTCAGCTAAGAAGTATCTATTCATTTCAGATGCCTATTTTTGGATTGGGTCTTTATATTAGGGGAATTTGATTTTTGGAGTGTTTTTGTTGTTGTTTCATTTTTTGTCTTTTCAAGACAGTGTTTCACAATGCAGTTCAGGCTGGCTTTGAATTCACTTTGTCTCCAAAAGTTCTACCTATTTTATATTCCAGAAGATTTAGTGTTCTGTTTTAATATTTAGATCTTTGATGCATTTTGATTTTACTTCAGTGCATGCTGAGAGATATAGGTCTAGTGAAAAGCCAGTTTTTCCAGCAACACTTATTAAAGAGGCTTTCTTTCAATGAGCACGTTTGGCACCTTTGTCAAAGATAAGGTGGCTAAGCATATCTGGAGTTTCTGCATCTTCTAGTCTGTTCCATTGATCTTCAGGTCTTTTTCTGCCAGTACCATGCTGATTTTGTTGTTGTTACTGTTTTGCTATATCATGGTAGCTTTGTAGCAAAATTTCAAGTCAGGGAACATGATGTCCCCTGCCTTGCCTTAGTTGCTAGAATTGCCTTTGCTAGCCTAGGTCTCTCCTGGTTCCAAATGATTTTTAGGATTATTTTCTTCAACTCCATGAATATGCTATTGTAATTTTGATAGAGGTTGCATTTAATCTGTATAGAAACTTTGGAAGTATGACCATTTTCACTATACTGGTCTTCCTACCCATAAGTAAAGGATATTTTTCCATTTTCTAATATCTTCTTCAATCATCTTTTCAAAGTACTGTAGGTTCAAGATAGAGGTCTTTTACTTCCGTCATCAGATTGATTCCTAGGTGTTTGTTTTTTAGAGTCTTAAGGAATGTGCAGACACACGTTATCTAGGGAAACAGGGACCTAGACGAGGGAGTTGTGTTCCCTGTTGACTTCTACAGAAAATGGCTCTATCTAGTGGTTGCATTTTCCTCAACGGAGTTTGCAAGCCTAGGGCCAGAGTTTAGTTGCTCCAGAAAACAGAAGCTCTGAGATCTGCCATCTCTACCTTCCTTTCTTCCTTCAAACCTTTGATCTTTCCTCTAAATCTCAGCCAGCACGTTGTCAAAGATTTACAGATTTTTAATCTGAATACCTGACTGCTCAGTACTTTGCTTGGTTTGTTTATCTGTTTTGTTATTCTAAAAGCAGCAGGATAAAAAAGAAAATAGAAACATTAAAAAGAAGTGGTAGCAAATACGAGGTAGGATTTGGGTAGAGACACCATTCTGTGGATCAGAGAACAGTAAAGAGATGCAAGTATAAGAGGAGGAAAATGTTTACTTCAAAGAATTGCCAAGAATTCCAAGACAGAACAGGAGACCCTTGGATACCAAAAGTGAAGAGGGGGATTCATCTTTTAATAACGATATTTAGTGAGGACTCAGGGAAAAACTGTTCTTTTAAGCCCGTACGTGCTGGCTTAAAACAAAACAAAAAACCTCTACTTTAAATTTTATTAAATCTTAGACAGTCCAGACACTTTTTCTTCTATAAGGACAGATTCAAGAATATGTGCTGGGCTTTCCTCTTCCCAAAAGTTAAAATAAAACAAGACACCAAAAAACAGTAAGACAAATCTGTTGGTGAAAGATTTCTAATTCCTCCAGGGGAAAGGCATATAGAAGTCAAAGCCAAGTCCCAGCTGAACTCACACCAGGGAGGGCCAAGGAGGCCTGGACCCCACATCTGGAGTCAGGACGCTCTCAAGTACACATGGCCTTGGCCCCAGACAGAGCGTCCTTTGAATGACAGTGACCAGAAGCAAGCTCTACCTGCATTTACAAAGCATCACAGAAGCAGACGGGTACTGGTAGGAAAATGTATCTGAGCTTAGAAAACTGGCAAATGGGTTGTAGCAAGTCTTTTCTATGTTATAATGGAGTATTGTTTGACATGCCTATTGAAAGTTATTTAGTATTCTAGAGAAGAGGCCGTGAAACGTTAGCTTGTAAGCTAGCACTTGTTTTTTAAAGGTCTTATTGGAAGACATCCACATTCGTTTACATATTTATGGCTGCTTTCACGCTAAAACAGGATATTCAAGCAGTTTCAACACCGACTAAATGGCAGGCAAGCCTACAATATTTACTGACTAGATCTTTAAGGAAACTTTGCCAGCCTCTGTTCAATAAGAATGCACTTTTGCTTGATTTACTGTTTGCTATTGATTAGAGATCAGATTATGTATCAACATTCAGAAGATTAGTACACTGCAAATGATTTCTGCCCAGTAAAAGATAACACCATGGGTGTAATTTTATGTCCTTGTGGGAAATTAGCCAGTTTTATATCCAATCTAGCAAGCTTATCCCAATATTGTTTCTTTAGTACCTATATACTGTTAACTCTGTATCTTGAGTTTTTTAAAACAAACTTTTAATTTTAGAGTAGTTTAAGATTTTTGGAATTATTATAGCAATAGTACAAAGAATTTTCATATAAACAACACTTTATTTCTCCTATTATTAAAAAATTCCATTAATATGAGATGCTTTTTACAATTAATGACCCAACGAAGATATATCATTAAAGTCCATACTTTATTCATATTTCCTTGTCTTTCCACTAATACCCTTTTTCTGTTCCAGAACCCCACCCAGGATGCATCGTGTCTTCACAGACACCTCTCATTTTGACAGTTTCTCAAATAGTCCTTGTTTTGGTGACCTTTAGACTTTTGAGAAATACTTTGTAGCTGTTCCTCAGTTAGGGTTTGTCATGTTTTTGGCTTGGGTTATATATTTGAGGAAAGCAAATATAGAGATGAAGTGTCATTTCATACACCACACCAAGGGCGCTTACTATCGATGTGAGTTATTGTTGATGTAAAATGATCATGTGGCTTGACTTAGGTGTCTGGTTTCTCCTCTGTAAATTTACTGTCTAAACTGCATTCTTTGGTGTAGAGAGGCCACACTGACTCCATTTTGTCCCAGACACATCCAGTTGACAATGTTATGGGAAAAGTGCAGGCCCTGAAACATCGCTCCACCTCGCAAGGTAAAAACACGAGGTGCTATAAGGACAAGAAGCAAGCAAGTTATACAATCTAGGCACACGCAATGCGAGTTTCTTTGTTCTTTATCTCAGTAAAAGCTTGCTTATGCTGGCCGGGCGGCAGCCATTGTCTGACCCTTCGTGTGTGCGACCCTTTATTTTCCCTTTGCTTGCAGAACCCCCACACTTTGGAAGATAGTCTGTATGCAAAACTGCATTTAAAGAGGCAATTTTTGTTCCACCCATTCCTGCATTACTTTATTTTGTTGCTCAGGTCTTTCAGGCTTTGGCCACTGAGAGTTCTTTCAGTAGTCTCTAGTTCCTTTTGACATATTTCAGTCATTGGATTTTCTGAGTACTTTCTAGCTTTCTGGAAGATGATTCAGGCACATCTTGTAGAACTCTTGTTTCAGTTCTAGAAACAGCCACCTCTTTAAGGAGAACTAGTTCCTTTTATGGGAGAATACCAGTAGAAACAAATATATGGGCACAAGAAATGATCACTGTTACTAGGGAATCTTTTTAACCCTCTCAGCTGGCGGAACAAGGAGATACATGTGTGCTTATGTGTCTTGTGTGTATACTTCTTTGCATGTAACATATTTATAAATATTTCTATATTAACCATGTGTGTCTACATTAAGCTAAACATAAATTCATACTGATGTCTACAGCTTAATCCATTATTACAAAGATTTCAGCCTCCTGCCTCATGTAACCTCCCACACCTACAATGAAAAGCTTGGCTCCCACCACCTGCCATCCATCTGCTTAATTATTCAGTCCAGTCTCCATGTACAGTGGCTTCATAATTGTTAACCTTTGTACCTGCGGAAAACTATCAACCAGAGTACTGTATTCATGCACAGTTTATTTTGCCTTTAGTTTTACAGATGGCACTCATTTCCAGGATCATTCAGGTCAGCACTATCCCCTCCATCACTTCAGAGAGGTGGATTCATAAATTTGTAATAAGTTACATTATTTTGTTGCATTCTAAATTCCATTTCTAATCTCCTTTTGTTTTTAATGTGGTATATTAAGGTTTAAATTTTATCTTGCAATATTTTTTATTTTGACACATGCTTATTATCTTATATTCACCATTACAGTATTATACAGACTAGTGTTGTAGCCTTAAAAAGAAAACCACCCATACTTTATCTGTTCAATCCCCAAACTCACACCCATCCCACCCCAAATCCCTGATAACCACTGTTGTTTCACCCTGGCTGTACTTTTGCCTTTTCCTGAATGTTATATAATTGAAATCATAATGTACAGCCATTTCAATCTAGTTTCTTTCATTTAAAAATATGCATTGAATGTTTAGCTATATTTTACAGTTTCATAGCTAATTACTTTTGATCAGTAAGTTACATTATATTGAATAGATGTACTGTAGCGTATCTATCTATTTGCTTATTAGAAACCATCATTGCTGCTTTCAGTTTTTGGAGATAATCAGCAAGGCTGCTATAAACATTCACATGCATACTTTTTTGTGGATATGCATTTTTCAGAATTCAATTAAGTATTTAATAGCAAGATTACTGGATCATATGGTATGACAATTGTTAGTTTTGTAGAAAACAGCCAAATTCCTTTCACTGTTTCTGTGTCATTTTACATTCCAACTAGCAATAAGAATTCCTGTAGTTTTGTATTTCTGCCAGCAATGGGTATTGTTAGATGCTTGTATTTGAGCTATTCTAATAGGTGTGTGGTAATTGCTGCTTCATTTGAAATTCCCTCATGACAAATGATACTGAGTATCTTTTAATATACTCATTTGCTATCTGTGTATCTCCTCTGGTACCTAGTCATGTCTTTTGCTAATTTTTAAATTGAATCATTTATTTCTTATTGTTGAGTTTAACAATCTTTACCTTTCAATGCAAATTTTTGTCCATTTTGTGTTTTGCAAATGTTTTCTCTTGGTGTCTGGCTTGACTTTTCATTCTCTTAAAGTCTCTAGCAGAGCACAGTTCTTATTTTTAAGAGTTCAACTCATTTTTTTCACTTTTCTTTGTATTAGATTTAAAAATTCATCACAGATCCAAGGCTGAATAAATTTTCTTCTATTTTTTAGAAGTTTTATACTTTTGCATTTTATATCTATGATCAATTTTAAGTTTATATTTATAAAAAGTATCTCTTTAGGTTTTTTTAGACATTCAGTTGTTCCAGCATCATTCATTGGGAAAGTCAACCTTTCTGTATTTTATTGATTTTGCTTCTTTGTCAAAACTTATTCATAGTTCTATTCCTGGGCTCTCTATTGTGTTTCTGTGATCTATGCATTTATTCTTTTGCTAATATCATGCCAAAAACAAAACACATGTAAGTAAATCAAGTAAGATAGGTCCACAACCTAGACATCAAAAATAGTCAAATATTCTGAAAAAACAAAACCTACTTAAGAGGAAAGATACCATTTTCATGGATCAGAGAACATAATATTGTTTTTATGTCTATTTTTTCCCTAAAGGATATAGAAATTCCACCAGGGGATATATGTTCAGTATATGTAATTGAAAACAGATGCTTAAACAAAAGTCTCTACACATAACTTCATAGACGCTTATTTACTGTAGTGAAGGGTGGAAAAAACTGATGAGTGAGAAACAAGTGTGATATATCCATAAAATGGAAATTATTCAATAATAAAATATGAAGTATTGATACATGCTATAACATTGTTATACCTTGAAAAAATTATGTTTAGTGAAAGAAGTCAGATGTAAAAGCTACTATTGTATGATTCTATTCATATGACAAATCCATAGAAAAAGAAAACAGATTAGTGGTTGTGGGATCTAGGTGGTGATATCTAATTCTTACAAAACTTCTCTTTAGGGAGATGAAAATATTCTGAAATTAAACTAAACTAAAAACATACACTAAAAAACACCGAACTGTAATCCTCAAGATGATGAATCTTTTTTTTTTTTTTTGTATCAGGGATCAAAGTCATGACCTCAAGCTTCTCAGGCAGGTGCTTATGCTGCAGAGCTAAATCCCCAGCCCAAGATGATGAATCTTACAGTACATGAATTATGTCTCAAAAAGTCTGTTATAAAAATGATAACTACTTGTGCAGGCAAAAACTCAATATTTTGAGTATGATTAAACTATAACAGGCCAGGGTCAGAAGCCTACTCGCCATTTCTAGAACTATATTTAAGATAAATCAAATAAATGCATAATTTGTGTTTCAAAACAAATTGAAAGTCAGTCAATAGCCTCGCTCCTTGACTGCTTCACAATGATTTGGTTTGTTGTTTGGCAGAATTTACCTAATTTTCCTTACCAAAGAGGTTTTCTGGACAAACTTTGTGAAGCCAAGTATGCAGAAAAATTAAATTCCAGTTTACTCCCTGAAATTTGGTGGGGAATTTAAATGACTGGCTTGTAGATATCTAATTCAAAAACTCTTTAGTCTGAGTATAAAGCCATAAAACCCAGCCAAATTTAGTAAAAATGTTCTCTCCACTGAATATTTCATCTCAGAACATAATTTATTGACCAATCAGCCATATTTAGGATCTGGACACCTTATCAACTGTCTTTAAAAAAAAAAAAAAGAAGAAACATGGAGTATCTATCCACAGTTTGCATCTCTTCACTCCATTGTCACACTTGTTGTTGCTAGGATACCACTTATTGAAACATGAAAAATTTATTTCTAATCAAGTTTTTATTCTACATGGCCTTAGGAAAAGGAGAAAGTGAGGTCCGTGCACACCAAAAATAGCTTCCAGAATGACACTGAATCTCTGGTAACAACACTAAGCTTAATTTTAAACTTAATAATTGAAAAATCTTACTTTATCATTGAAATTGCAGGTTTTAACTTTGTGTCTTAGTTTGTCCATAAATGGAGAGAGGTCATGTCACAGAGACCTCTCCTTTCATCTGAAATGGCTGATTCACCTCATCTATCAAAAATAAACCTGCAAAGTACAGAAAAATTTCCTCTTTGAAGATTCATTTTCTTAGTGCTTATTTAGATTCCCAAGTTCAAAACTAGGAACAAGTATAATCTATTTGCTCTATATCTAAAAATGACAAAAGTTAAAGTGTTAAAAAATTGAAAATATTCCATTTATTTTTATTCAAATTATCTTAATTCCACAATTTATCTGGAACACCCTCTATGTACAGTGGGTACTGACCACCAAGGACAGCATAAAGGTGAATATGCAGTGTGCACTGTCTTCGACATGGTCATAACCTGGTGAGAAAATGAACAATTTCCAGTGTCAGTCTCCAGAGAAGCAGGGCAGTGAGTTGCTCTGAGCCCAGAGGGGGGACCTGCAGAGACAGTCTGGACCTGCTCTGTTGGGCTGTAAACAATGCACAGCAACTGTCTGAACAACTCACCACAGTCATCAAACAAGAGAAGCAAATGTGTAAAATGACTCATGGGACAGGTGCAGATGGGCATTTCTATGCAGTGCTGATGAGCCAAAACTCACCTGAAGTGGCTGCTTGGCACGGCGGCATGCAGCGGGTTTATCCGCTGACAGAACGGCTGGACTTGAAGAAGGCTTGGCTGGCAACATAGCAGGTCAGCTGGATCCTGAAGGGAAGGGTTGGTAGGACTTCATTAATCAGAAGTGACACGGAAGAGATACAAAATACAAAAAGAAAGGGAGAGAGAGAGAGAAAGAAAGAAAGAAAGAAAGAAAGAAAGAAGAAAGAAAGAAAGAAAGAAAGAAAGAAAGAAAGAAAGAAAGAAAGAGCTAGAGAGAGAGAGAGAAACTATGAAGATAGGAGAATGTTGCTGTATTAAAACAATGGCTGGTACTGGGGGACCGGAAGTTTGGAATGTATACATCTGTGGGGTGAAGAGGCAGAAAAGTGAGATAAACCTGGGATCTTGGGCCAGATTAAGAAAGGACTTGAAATGCCATGTAGTTTACCTTGAACTTTATTCTATGTGTGCAATTAGGATATGTCCAGGGTTGTTGAATAAGGCAACGTTTTGAACTATCACTTTGCAAGAATAAGCTGATTTATCAACTGAGTTCAGAAACATCTAAAAATGATTTGCTTTTAAACGTGTCCTAGTAATTCTTCATTTTCCTTCTCAGATGCATCTTCACCTTCTCTCTCCAGCTCTGTGCCGTAGAGGATGACTCCGAGCCCCGCATTATAGTGGGATGTGATGGATACAAAGCACCAACAGATTACTGGCGGTGAGGAGGAGAGAGGCAGGAATGTGCTTGGTCAGCGGCTGTTTGCTCCTAGGTCTAGCTCTTGGAAAGTGTCCCCCTTCTGTAGCTAAGGTCTGGTAACTGCTTCCTTCTTCTGCTACAACGTAGCTCCCCACTGTTGCTAGACACTGAATTCCTCACCGTTTTTTATTGTTTCCCTTTCCTCACTGTCTGGAGGAAGGGGGAAACTGTGTGCTAGTAAGATGCTCGGTACACAGTGTTTGTCATGGCTAAGTTTTATTCCAGTGAAAAGATACAAAGCAAAAGCAGCACAGATGAAAGGCAAAGATGAAATGTAGGTGAAGTGAGGCCCATGTTTCAAGAATCCTCTCCGGTGGAGCCATACAGGACATGCTGAGTTCCTCCCGCAATGTATTGTGACAATATGGGTGAAATGTGATCTCCCAAGAAAGAGACTCAGAGCCTGGGATTCTCACTGGACACTGATCATGTGGACACCCTCGACCCAGAACACAACAAAATGTCAGAGTCTGCAAAGCAAAGCACGTTTTCAGCATAATCCAGATTGTTTGCGTAAACACCGTGTGTAGTGAGCTTTTCATCTCAGAGCATAGTGGAGACCCTCGCGGAGGCCGAGTTTCCAGATATCAGCCAAGGGTCAAGCTTGCAAGCAGGCCTTTCTAAGGGTAGCAGCCTACACTTAGTTTCCCACCTTCTGTCCACATTTCTCATCTTCTCTATGTAACTTTTTCACTGAAGATTCCTCAGTGCTGAGGTTGTAGGACAGCAGTATAGTGCTTATCCAGCCCCTGGGTTCAATTCCCCACACCACCAAACAAGACAAAACCAAACCAAAACCAAAACCAAAACCACAGCCCCACTCTTGGGTCAAATATTTTTAAGTACACCATGTGTTTTTTCCTAGAATTCTGACAAACACCAAACTTTATTTCTGTCATTCAGTCTATCATTCATTCAACTGATCTATCTAGCTATCCATTTACATATATTTGGTCACTGACTTCTGCAAAGTCATGTCTCTTCAATTTTACTTCAGAATTTCCTCTGTCCAATAGTCACTGTGGCATGGGGGACCCAAGGCTACTAAGCCTCAGCCTTCTCTGTGAGCCCTTCCCACCTCACACCCTACACTGCTGAGTCTCAGCCCCTCTCCCTACCCTCCCCCTCCCCCTCTCCCTCTTCCTTTCCCTCACCCTCTCCTTCTCTCTTTCCCTTTCTCTCTCCTTCTCCCTCTCCCTTTCCCTCTCCTTCTCTGTCTCCTTCTTCCTCTTCCTACATTTATCTTCTACTCCTCCTTGGAGATGGATTTCTTTCCTGATACTCTGATGGCTCATCTGAGGCTCTGAAACTCTTCCCACCACTGGACAGCTTTTCTGAGCTCTGATAGAACTCTCCAGAATACCAAGAATCCTAATGTCTCCATCTCCTGACTCTGAGATCGACTCTATCTAAAATCCCCTGCCACACCACTCTTTATACTGTCACTGCCTAGTTGGGTTTGAGTTTTCAAATCCCTGGTAGATGCATGTTTAATTGAATTTTTCAGCAGTTTAATTGGCCCCACTCTGGTACTCTTTGCCCATTTAAGATACTTCTCTTTTAACTCATCCACTAAGTCTCTGACTTTTTCATCCCCTTCCCTCAAGTCCAAGTCCCATCTTTCTTTTCTGCTACTGTGAATATTTGGATTATTTATTGCCATATTTTGATTTTTAAAATTATTCCAAAATATAGTGGCTTAAGGCAACAGCGATTTGGCTAAACCTCATACCATGGTAGATCAGAAATTTGGACAAGGTTGGCTGTACAGGACGTCCTCCGGGGTCACTTGGTACTGTGTTGGAAGGTCCAAGACCATAGTAAGCCAGGCTCAGGGTGTCCCCATTCACCTCCCCGTGGAATCAGGTGCCCCCCAGAAGAAGCCTTGAGGCTGGCAGAGGCTTTGCTCCTGACATGCTCTAGTGCTCAGCACAATCACAGGCCAGGCTGGATTCGAGAAGAAAGAAGGCCAGGTGTGGTAGCACACACCTGCAATCCTAGCCCTCCAGAAAGGTGAAGTAAGTTCAAGGTCAGGTAACCTAGCAACTTAATGAGGCTTTATCTAAAGATTTAAAAATTTTTAAAAGACAGGATATTGCTTAGTGCAAAGGCTCTGATTTCAATTCCTAGTGCAAAAACACCAAAAAACAAAACATCAGAAGCCTACGTTTCTGACAAAGAAATTATGACAAAATTTCTGCAGGTTCCTGCATGTTTCATAGCCGAGTACACTTAAATTATGACCAAGCATCTACTAAAACCAGCTTAAGATGCTCTTTTTCCTAGTTTATAACTCATCAGTTAGAAGTAGAAAAAAAACATAAAAACCCGTGGGCACACGGAGAATCCACAAGCTTTGCTCTTTCATTTTCTTTGCCTTCCCTACATCAGTCTAAAGAATCATTTTTCCCTCCAGGCATCAAAGTCTGAGTCTTCCCTACCAGAAGGTTATAAATCAGAAATATGAGATTGGATTTTGCAGCAGAACAGGAGCTGAAGATCCTTTGGCAGTAACTCTTTCTTGCCTTGTCTGTTTCATTTCAGAGGAGCATCTGCTGGTAGGTAGCAGTGTCCTTCTGTCCTGATGGTTTGTTTCCCTGCTGGTTCAGGCCAGGTCACTCCTCCGAAGAAGACTATACACTCTTCCCACAGTTATTTCAGGGGCCTGTGTTCAGGCCTGGAACCCAGGTGGCCTTTAGGTGAAACCACCACATAGAAGTCCTCCTGGGTTTCTGTGTGGGTCTGGGGTGAACTTCTCATGAGCTCTAGTTTGTACAGAAGATGGTGTCAGTGAGATTCAGCATGCATGTGAGTTGCCACTCCAGAAGGCACCATCCTATGGCACTATCCTATATGTGAAAAATTGCTGACAGAAGTATAGACCAATGCCAGAAGGAGGTGGGTTTAAGAGAGGGGATTTTAAAGGGCTCCTAAACATTGCTGAAAAATGTTTACTCTTGTTACATCCATAGTAAGAATGATTTGTAGCATTAGCACATGCAAAACCATTTCACAGAAATTATTTCATGGGAACCTCATCTGATACTTGTGCAACCCCATGCACAGGTGATAGAGTTAGGGCCACTGAAGTCAGTTCCTTAGAGGTCACCTAAGTCTCTGCAAATGAATTATTCATACTGACTTTAAATCAGAAAAAAAGATATTTTTTTCCATTTTAAGTTAAACCTAGAACAATGAATTAAACCTGGGTTTCTATGTCCTGTAAACAGGAATTTTCCATCATGCCAGACTTCTTTGTCTATGTGTGTTTCCTCCATCCAAACTACAAAGCACATTTGTGTTGTATACCACTTTGGGTGGTTGCATTTGGAGGCTGGTCTACCATCTTACGGTACAGGTAATACTGACAGATGAGAGCAGCAGCCCCAGAAAAGTGCCTGACGGCCATTTGTATATCACTCTTGTGCTGGGAAACAGCCCAAGCTTTGACGTGATAGATCTGCTCCATACAAAATGGTGATGACCATCTGGGCCAAACTGATTGTTTTTATCAAGGAATTTTAACTTGAAGCATGAGAAGATGTTCAGACAGTAGGCAAGTAGCAGAGGACATTAAGCAGTGAGGTCATGAATTGATAGAAGAGATGACTTAATAAAAGCCTTAGAGGAATAAGAGGAGAAAACAAGAGGAAAATCAAAAGAACAAGAGCAAAAAAAGGGGGACCTTAAGTAAGCAGAAGCTAAAAGACCCATTTATTAGAGTGGAAGGTGGTTAGTTGGAATCAATTGGTAATGGAAGGATGGAATGAAGAAAAGGGAGGAACGGAGAGAGACAGACAGACAAACAGAGAGGCAGAGACAGAGACAGACTGTCTCACTAAAGAATGCTTCATTTGGACCTGGCAACTCCAAGCTGCTAAGGATCATCCAGGTAACTCCAGAACCACACTGGTTCCAAGATGACCTCTGAGCTCATAAACCCTGTGCTATTTCTGATGAGCAGCTGTTTCCAGGGGGCCCAGGTATGAGATTTTTGGTCCAGTTATATTTATTCCCAAGAAAATTCTCATAGTAAATCTCCTATGATTTGAGGTAAATTGAATAAATGCCTATTTCTTGCTAGTTAAAAGCCTAGCATAGTGATTGCAATGGAAAATCGCAAGTATAGTCCTTGCAGACCAAATAAAACAAGAGGAAGATGGCAATGCTCTTAAAGGCTTGGCTTGTTATTATAGGGCTCTGTGTCACTGTGACAATACACACTGAAGAAACTGCATGTCTAAGAAGTAATCATTCCACATCTTTTTCTTGGTTCTCCAGTGATGCCACCGGCAACTCATCTTCATGAAACATCACTGATCCAGCATCCGTTTTCAACCCAGAGCTCAAGACAGTGTTCTCACTAGACCTTCATTCATATGCATGTGGTGATCAGATAAAATGACAACCTATAGCCTGATCTGTGGCCAGACCTCAGGATACTATGTCTGAAATCAAGCTTTCTCTAGAGAATTCAAAACGTGTCCTGATTTAGCTACAGACCAGTCCCGCTGGTTATGTACTGGCCTCTTATGAAAGACAACAAAGTCCTAGGAACCAACATCTTATCCTCAGACAGTGAGCAAGAAACAGATTTATCAAAGTAAAAAGATACAACACATTTTGGTGAGCAACTTGTTAACTTAATTTACAAAAGTCCAACTCATATGTATGATCTTGCTTTCCATGGTTTCAGTTGTAACAGGGCTGATTGCAGTACAGAATTATTAAATGGAAAAAGAAACAAGGAATTCCAAAGCATTAAATTGCGGCCATTCTAAATAGCAAGACAAAGCCTCAAGCCTCACTGCTTCAACCCAACCATTGGTCCAGCAAATTCATGCTGTGTACCCCCTCTCGTTAGTTACTTAGTAGCCTTCTTGGTTATCAATCTACAGTCTTGAACACATCATAGTGCCTGTGTTCAAGCAATCCTCAGGTAGTAGTAGCCTAGTTCTGTATCACAAGTCCTGTGTCATTTACCTCACTTCATCTCTTCACATGGCATCATGCACTCTTACATCATCATAAGAAGAGAAAAGCTGAATACAACAGAGTATCGAGAGAAACTGAGAGACAGACACAGGAGCTTCACTTAACTTTTATTATACTGCCTTGCTATAACTTAGTTTCTGTTGTTAATCTTTCAGCATGCCTAACTAGTAATTAAAATTTATTATATAGATGTATGTTTGGAAAAAAATAGTGTATACAGGGTTCAACGTTACTATCTGAGGTTTCAGACATCTTTGAGGGTTCTGGAACATCCCCACAGACACTAGCAAATGACTCACCAAATGTAGCTTCTGTTTTTCTTGTTGCCAAGGTTGCACACAAATTAGCAATGGCCTTTTCACAGCCCTGTTTCTAGTCTGATTGTAACTAAAGAAATAAGCCAAGTCATAAGACTTGGAGAAATAATCCCTGCCTTTAATTTGTATGATCTATCCAAATTAAATTCTGTTGTCTTGAGGAAAACTGTAGAGAGGACTTCTTTCACATATTCCTCTGCAGTGCCCTTCTGCCAAGACACCCTGCCTTGGAGCCAGCCAGTTATGGACTGAAACCTCTGCAAACTGTGAGCCAAATAAACCTTTTCTCCTTTAACTTTGGGAGATGGGTATTTTGCCTCACCAACAAGAGAAAAAGTAACGAAGACAAGGTTTTACAAAGCCTTTGGAATCAGCTATGCCTCTGTGCTTTAAATTTCAATCCTCTCTCCCAGTCTGAGAAGCCAGTGTTTGGTTCACAAATGAGCTGCATGTGCCCTTGTTTTGATGGAACAGCTGCTGCCAAACACGTTTTCCTTCATCACCCATTTACTAAGGCAAGCAGACAGGAAGACTCATCACTGACTCTCCTTTAATGGTGTCAAGAAGAATTTCTCAAATGAATAATCTAAAGCTTGGTAACATCTCTATTAGGAGAGGTGAGGGATAAGGAACAATTTTTTCCCTGCCTTTAAGAGCTTGCCTAGTGACCAGAAATGCTGATTTTGATTCAAATTCAATCTCAAAACAATCTTTCCTTATAGTTGGTTAAAGCTTCCATTTCTATTTGTTCTTTTGAGCACCCTGAAAATAAATGCAGGGATTATAGGTAAATCAATGAGAAAGTGTTTAAATTTTTGTTTTCTTATTTGAAGTCTTGATGCATAGAATATTTTTCTGATTTCTTTAAAAATCAAATAAACTGTCCACTTTATTTAAAAATATGACTGTAACTTCCACAGAGGGAAGCATCATTTCCCCCACCTTTTCTCCTAACTATATCTTATTATGACAGGCCCCCATCTGATTTCAAACAGGCTTGGCAGTGAAATGTAGCTTTTTGTGGAGGAACAACAAGGCTGCTTTGTCCTTTGAGCTGAAAAGGGGAGTTACGTCCTCAGTATGTGGACCAAAAGCAGAGCACTAGGTTAGGATCAGGAGACTCCTCACAGCATCCTCCTCAGGGTGCAGGGAGCCAGCCTTGTTGATGCCTTTTTGCCAGCCCAGAGGTCTATAATACCATGTTAATTCCTTCCTTCTGGAAGGAAGCCTTGGAAAGTTCCAGAGAGGATCATTCAAGTGATTCCATTAAGGACGTAGCTAGGTTTCTCCTCTGTTGTTCTCAAAAAGAGACATAAAAGCAGAAGGAGATGCATACACAGCAAGATTGCTCCACTTCAAAATCTCTTAAAAGCAGAATTTTAAATACTCATGTCTCCTAGAGTTTGATATTTAATCCTGACAGCAACACTTGAAGGCAGGTGATATTACTATACTGTTTACAGATAAGGAAATGGATGTACATAGATGCTAAGTGACTTTTCTAAGTCCATCTCATGTGTTAATGACTGCATTGAGATTTGAACTCAAGAAACCTGGTTGTGAGTCCAGCTGGTCACTGACCATCATAACTGCCTTTCACCTACAAATAAGCACCCTGGCATGCTGGGAAATGCTGATATTTGGAGTCCAGTTGGGTTATAAAGCTGAGCCCCCCATGTCCTTGCCGTGCTATGTCTGGTGACCAACACGGCCTCTTCTAGCTTCAACTACCTACCAGTGTACCTGTTGCTCCCGAAAGGATTGTAGTGAGATTTATATTAGACAGTGAATGAAAAAGTATTTTATAAACCTAAGAGACTTAAGAAAACAGTAATTATAATCTACAAGGCTCTTTGGTAGATAACTAAAAATGGCATTTTCACTAACTAGTCACAAAGCCATGGGCTAAAACTGACTGTTCTAATGTTTAAGACATAGGCTTTCTGGGTAACTAATGTATAAAAAGACTTCGATTTGTTTTTTAGAGGTCTCATGGGTTTGAGGGAGAAAAGATAAGGCCTAATGGTCAAGAGCAGAGAGAAATTATGACATTTTATGGGCAAGGACTCTTCTCAGGGTCTAATTGCCTTTGATTATAAATAAAATAAACAGACAAAATGGTTTGAGTCCATTCTTTCACACCATCATCTGTGCCAGACCTGAAAACCACTGAACTGGGTGGAACATGGTCGTTAGTCTGGAGTGGGAGTCAGAAAGTGTATGTGACAAAACATGAAAACATCGCTACATGACTTGGGGCCCCACCTTTCCGATTTTCCTTTCTCACCATCTAACTTACCTCCAAATGGATCCTGTAAATTGGCTGCTTAAATAATTTTGGGGCCTCCAGCCGGCACTTCTGCCCTATATTCTCTGTCTCCAATCTTATTTCCTACGGATCAAAAAGATCCAGCTTGCTTTGGTTTTCCTGTCAAGGGTGCCAGTTCTATCTTTTACAGTATATGTTGAACTTCCTGTTCCATTAAGCTAAGCTGTGACACAGGACAATGTGTCTTCAGCCTCTTCTTTCTTACTGAGCCTGTGAATAAACATTTAGGCCTCTTTCATTGGGAATTTGATTATTAACCAGTTATGAGACATAGACAAGGAGTAACCAAAGGACTTCAAATGTTCATGGTACATCTTCATTGATTTTTCCCTGCTTCCCCAAATCCCCAACGATCCCCCAACCCCAGGGAGCGTCATACCTGGAAGACTGTGCATTCTGGCTTGCACTGTACATCCAAGTCCAGTTGTGTAAAAGTTCTGGACCACCTAAGCCACTTGCTAGCTGTGGCTCTGAGGTCACTCTTCCCCTCTTCCAGGAGCCCTCACTTATCCAGTCTCCAACAATCAATCTAGTTTTCCAGATCAAGAAGCCCTCTCAGACTCCAAGGAAATAGTCCCTGAGTTCAGGAAAGTTTGACCTATACAGAGTAAGTTTTCTTCACCTTCCTTGGGATTCCTTTGTCATTGGCTCCCATCTCTTCCTGGCATGTACCCTGTCATGAGTGGTTTTTTCATAACTAAGCGCTCAGAAAACTCAGTTACAACCTATTTATTCTAAGAGAGTCTTGGTTTCATGAGGAGATTTTCTTTGTTTTTTTTTTTTTAAACTTTCTTGAGTTATAAAAGTAACACATGCTCATTTTTATAAATCAAGCAATACAGAGAAATAATTCTTTAAAAATTCATAATCTCTCCATTCTCTCACTAATTTTACTTCTTTGAGTTAAATAACAATACCAGTTTGTTAGGCACTGTTTCCTCCCCTCCAGAATATTGCTCACATTTGTGCTCTTGTTAATCGTTTTTAGAGTCACATGTCTTCTTGAAGATTTGACAAAAGCTATGCACATCTTTCTAAAGTCTGCATGCATGCACAAATACATTTCTGCGTTTGGTTCATCGTCCCTGAAATAAGTCCATGTTGAGCTCATCTCTCAGAAGTCACCTTTCTTTCTTTTGTTTGTTTGTTTTTTTTATGTTGGGGATGAAACTCATGACCTTGCGCTTGCCAGGCAGGCTTTTATGCTGCTGAGATAAATGCCCAGCCCAGAAGCCATCTTTCTTGCCTACAGGTTTTCAGGGTCTAGTCTCACCATCTCTGAAGACTAAGAATTGTCTTCAGAGAACTGCAAAACAAAGAGTTGTCCTTGCTATAAGGAATTCTTCTTATTCTGGAACTTCTATTAGAGTACTGTTTTCCGCTTAGGGAAGCCCTAAAACCCACAGCTCATGTTAAGAATAGAAAAGAAAGCAGAACTGAATCAAATGCTGAGCTAATCCCTCTAGTACTCAACTCCAGGAGTTTTCAGTGATGACGTCCCTAGCAGCCTTCTCTCTATCCAGCTGTTAACCTCCCCCGCCCCTGCTTTTACAAAAGTTATTCTCTACCCCTAGGGTGAAATTCCTCAGAGATCCAAAGAGACATTAATCCACATAATTTTTTACTAAGCAAAGGTGAGATCTTTTCATCCTACCATGAAATATGAGAAGGATGAAATTCTTACTTCAAAAACCAGTACATATGAAAGAGAGGTGGTCTCCTCCTTTTCCCATAATAGCGTTTTGGAGTGAAAAATTACTAATCAAAATAAACAAAAAATACGTATTAAATACAAAGCTCCACACTCGGCCATGTGCAGTGAGTGTGGTACTCAAACACTCATGGTACTCACAAACAAAAAAGTGACAGGTAGTCACCACAAATACCCAAAACACATGGAACTAGATAAAGACAAACGTTTTTCATTGTATAATATCAGCATTAAATGTCTCTAACAACCAGAACTCACTGAAGGAGAAGTTCTTAGAATAAGCAAGCACATGAAGGCTGAGGGAGGAAATGACAAGTTCAAGGCCAGCTTAGGCCCCTTAGCAAGACCCTGACTCAAAATGAAATTTTTAAAAGGCCAGGAGGTAGTTTAGTGGTGGAGCACTGGCCTAGAGTGAACTAGGCCCTGGATTCAATTCTCACTAACACCAAAAGCAAACAAACAAAAAAGAAGCCCACCTCTGCAGATTTTAGGAGAACTGACATTCTTGCAAGCTGTCAATTTTTTTATTGCTGGCAATGGGATTTCACACTGAGTTACAATCCTAGCCTGCCTCATCCTACCTGAGAGCTGAGATTTCAGGCATGCATCTCCACTACCGGCTATCAACCGGGTTTTGAAAGCTCTTTGGAAATAGATATCCCCACTTTAATCACTTATAATCACAATTTTTCCTAATCCTAAGGAGGCAATTTTTAGAAGGGAAAAGATTTAAGGCCATGAGAAAGGTTTTAATTTTTATTGAGTGTCCATTATATACTGGTCACTCTGCTAGCACATTAATACATTATCACATTTTAGTTCATCCATGGAGATATAGGGTTTTTTTCCCAGAAAAATAAATGGTGGAGCAAAAATGATTCCATGACAAGCATAGAGTTAGACAAAAATCTTCCAGTTATTATGGAGAAACTTCCTGGAGGTGAGCAGAAATCACTAAAATGCTGGTCCATTGACTTAAAAAGAATACAAATTCCAGAATGAGAGGTTCATGTTATATCCTGAAAAAAGTCTGAGGTGGGCAAATGGTAGTTAAGTAAAGGGAGAAATGGGGACTGGAGCAGTAGTGTTCAACCCTGCAAAAGTCAAAGCCTCTTTTTATAATCACTGTTTTGTAACCAGTGTTTGTTTACAATTCACAAGTGGCATTTTCAGATAACTTATTTGCATTCATATTTAATAGATCGATGTAATAGGCCAACTGCTGCATAAGAGAGAAATAAAAGGAAAGTGACTTATAATAAAAATAACATACATTGTATGATTAAAAACTCACCCCCAAAATTTCAAAATATCATCTAGGGGCCGATACTGTTATCCTGAGCACCAGTTAGCTAGAGGCAGAGTGGTAGGTGCGTGGGAAACAGGAAGGGTACAAGCTGGAGGGGAAGATTTTGACTTAAAGGTGAGCACCTGGGAGCTCCCTTGACACTGTCAGCAGTGTCAGCAGGGAAGGCGGGGAGACCACATCCACTGGACTCTGAGGCAGATTAGAGAGGGGGCACTGGTGGAGTCCAAGCAGCGGACAATTAGGAGACAATCTCCCAACAAAGAGAGGACACATCTGTGGTCCACACTGCAGCACTCCTGACACATTTTCTTGGACGCAACTCTCATGATCATCGGGCCACCCTCCTCATATTCCTGTTACACAAGAAAAATGCCCGGTGCCATCTCAAAGGTGTCCTGACGGAAAATCTCACCCACCTGACCACCTGGCTTCAGAGTAGATACGCAGAACAAGTGGACTAAGATGGAATTAAAGGAACTCTGACAGTTATCTGTAAGGTGAGGTCAGGAGCTGGCGTAGTTGCTTCCTGAAGAAAGGAAGATGACGGAAGGAAGGATCATAAAGCTTTAATCCGTGCGCTTACTCTAGGCTGATGATTGGTAGCACTATATGGAGTAAAAGTATTTAGACCTTGAAGTTAAAACATCTTCACCTAATCGTGAGGTCTGGTGCTTATGTGGCTTTAGGTGAGATATTTAACTTGCCTAATCTTTATTGTCCAAATAAACAAATAGAAATACTAATAACCTACAACATATAGCTGTGTTTGGAGGTGTCTCTGAGTACTGTGAAATGCTGAAGAAGCATCAACAGTATTTCTTATTATTACCTGCTAAGCTAATATGCATTTTGGAAAGGGAATAGCCCAAGACTTCAGAAAAATGAATGACAAAACAATCAGGTTATTATCAAGTCTTCCGAAGCACCTTTCTAAGTCAAGACAGCTTAGGAAGAGTGATGGTCTCCTAGCCAGGTCAGTTGTCCCTAAAACTCCTCCAGGCATCCGTGTGAGGATAAATCGACAGAAGTCTTTCAGAATCTTTCTCCCAGGCAAAGGCTCAGGGTATTGATGGGACTCTGAGGAGACAAGGACAGATCTCTCCTACAGCACTTACTCCCAATTCTAGCACTGTAGGTATTTTTTTTAACCAACCTCTTTTCAAAGAACAGTTCTGGTGGGGAGGCTCTATATGGGAAATACGTAGCATGAACCTTTGGTCCACACAGCTGCAACCCAAACAGTTTTGATGCTGGAGAGACTTTGTAGACTTGCTGACAATCACTGGGCCACGATAGTGTGCTCCAAATGGTATCAGACAAGTAATAAACTCTCACGGTCAGATTAGCCTCTGCCTGTTTCTTCCCTGAGGAGCAGAAATAGATTGTGATTTAAATTCCTTAGGAGTGAAAACCTTTTGCTGTTCAGTGAGCTGTTCCTCTGGAGAGATTGAAGTCGATGGCCAATGACCAATTTGGCTGTGAAGCTGAATTTAAACACCTCTGAGATGCATAAACAGTGAACAAAATATGCAGAAGCCACATTCCATTCTTACCATGGCTCCAGACAGACATCACATAAATACTTGTGTCTACTCTAAGACTCAGGTAAGGAGACAGTTTGGAGAGAAGAAAAAGCTCTACTGAAACAATGAGTTTTTTCTTGGTCACATCGGATTGTGGTGAGTTGCAGGCCTGCAGCTTCATCATTGAAAGTCTGATTTTCTCCACCTCAAAACCGGGCACACCAGTTTGTGTTTCCAAACTATCTCCAAAGAGAAGTCCTCAAAAGACTATTAAACAAAATATCCATGAAATGGGCCAATTATCCTACAGTCAAAATGAAAACCCTCATAAGCATAGTCACAGTATCTTTTAGTCAGCCTCGGAAAATTCACCAAGGCTTCTCCAGCGTGACCTGGGACTCCAGCTACATTCTTTCCACAGTTGACAATGCTGGCATTCAGAGTTTCTCCATTTTTCCCATCTCTGTGCCCCATTGTAAAGGACTCATTCAAGATACAGATATCTTTTCTCTTTCTTGTATCCTTATAACTTCCCCCTTCAGACAATCCTGCAACCTGGTACCAAAGGCATCGCCTCCTTCCTCCTACTGATGGTTCTGTATCTTGCAATGGCTATTTCCTTTCCAATCAAACATGAAAGAAGGAAGAGAGAGAGAGAGAGCTAGCTAGCTATCTCCAGTCTCTACTACAAGGTAAAAAAAAGTTCAAATGTCAGTGAAGATCACGTTGTGTGCATGGAATTGTGGTAGGATTTGTTATTGTAAAGATATTCCTATACTTTAAATCCTAGGAAGGAAATAAAGTTAAATTAGAATGTCCCTGTAACAGATTAACGAGTCGGGGAAATAAAACTCAAAAACTTGCTTTTAATCTAGTGGAGAAAAAATAGAAGCTGTATACATAGGTCACTGGTCTTCTTTTAAATGTGTCATGGAGGATCCTAGAGCCAGGTTTCCAGGGCTCAATTCTGGTTCTGCTGTGTATTGGCTGTATGACCTTGGGCAAGTGACTTAGCCTTTAAGACCTCAATTTTCATCTATCAATAGTGTTGAATATTAATGTTAACCCACAGAGTTACTTTGAAAGTTAATTAAATAATATACATACAGCACCTACAGAGGTAGAGGTGTCTGGCACATGAAAGCATTGTCTGTAGTAGTTATTATTAAGGTGAGTTTGGCTTAAGAGGCTGTTTATTTAAACAAAGCTAATTAAAAGCCTCTCAAGGGTAGAATGACAGAAATATATGTATGTGATATGTACTAAAGGCTTAGCACAATGCCTGGAACAGACACAAGAGCAGGTATATTCTAACTTACAGCACAGCTGTAGAGTCACTTGGATGGAAGACACTGCTGAAAAGCGCTGTCCGGCGTGGGCCCAGCCGCTGGCCAGCAAGCGGGTCTGGCTGTGGAGGAGCAATAGGTGGGGCAGTTATGTCAACCACACAGATGAAACACCGTCACTGATGTTGGGAAAGCAATGTTGTTTTAATTTGTGAAGGGGAGCATATTCTTTGGTGGGAGAACACTTTTAAAGTCTGTGGCAAATTGCCTATCTCTGGAACACACACACACACACACACACACACACACACACACATTTCTCACCCCAACCAAGGTAATCAAGTTCTTTGGTTGTGAAGAGGGCAGTAAATACGCCAGAGGGATCATCAAATTGTGAGTCATAAAGTGTCGGAAGGTACTTAGAGATGACCTCATCTCCAACTCCATCTGTTTTCCCAGGGTGAGGAAAGAGAAGCAGACGCTGACAGTTGAGCTGCCCCAGATCCCACAGCCCCCAAGCGGCGGGGCGGGACTCCATGAAGATTGATTCTACTCCTCACAGTGTGGCCGCATCCTTTATCACCACACAGTTAATCTAGCTTTCTCCTGAATGCCTGGAAGGTACTCCTTCCCTAAGAGACCGCACCCTTAGGGTCTCCTAAATCCTTGTTTGGTGCTGCCACCTAGGGAATCAGAGCGAGTTGTCCCCCTGGGGACCAAAGCCTTGCACTCCATCCTGTCCATTCATTACCGGTCTTCCTTATGAGTCATCCAACACACCGCAGCTCATCAGTTAGCAGAACTACTCGCATCTCCACATGCCGATGATACCCATCTGGTTCTTGCTTATGAATGCATACTTGTGCTTGTTCTTTGCCATCTTGTTAGGGAAATACTCAAACTTTGGGGATTTTAAAAATATTATTCCAGAAAGTTATGAACTACTTGCTGAGATCTGCTTTGACGTCTCACTCTTTTCAAAGTGCAGTGAAAAAAAGAGCTCACTGGCCTTATTCCAGCACTGAAAATGGGAGAATATGGGAACTATTGACTAGGGTTCAGTGTGCTAAGACCAATATTAGCCGTATTTCCACCTTCCCGGATCACTCCCTTTTGTAGTTTTACAGCTAGCACTTTGCAATAAAAAAGCCATTCATTCCCTCGACCTTAATTACCTGAAGACATTCACTGAACCAGAAACACCCATGAATTAGATCCCTGGTGATAAGTCCATCTACTGGTTAGAGAAATGATGAGACAAGCTTGTAATAAACAATAACAGTCCAGGTTGGCTTCCTATGCAATTAACACCAGACTCCTGGAATTTCTAATTCAAAAACAAAATAAATGAAAATAATCAGAGCTAGTTTTGGAGGGTTAGAAAGCTTCCTGTTTTAGAACATAAGCATTTTCCCTCAGCTGCAACTCTGGGCCATGCCACATACAGATATGATTGCTCCCCCTTGGGGCTACTATTTCTGATTTTTAAAAGAATTTGATGAACAGTCCTATAACCTTGAGTATTTTTCCATAGACTTCCTACTCTTACTATGCACAGAAAAGCATAATGGTTTTAGAAGCTGGACTTCAATACTGACCTAGATTCATATCCAGGGTTTACCAGTTACTGGTTGTAGCAGCTTATGCATGTTTTCTGACATGAGCTTCAGCTGTCTCATCTATGAAATAATAAACTCTGTGACAGAGTTGTTATAGAATTGAAGATAATAAAGGCTCAGTGGTTAGCACAGTGCTTGCCCTACGGTAAGTGGTCAGTAAAAGTCACCACCTATTGTCTTCATCATTGTCATTCTTAGACGCAATGCCATTATAAGATCCTCAGTTACAAGGAGAAGCCAGAGAAAACAAAGGAAGACTTCAAGTTTTTTGACTAGTTAGTGGCTTTGAAGCCAAGACTGAAAGATACTTGGTTTTTAGCTTGGAATGTTAGAGTTTACAATCCCAGATTCCTATGAAAGTACATGACTCTTCTGGCCCACAGCTCTCTCATCTGCAAAACAGGGGTAGTAATAGCAGCCAGGCAGGTTGCTGAAAAAACTACAACAGATAACGGTGGTGAAAGGATTAAGCCCAATACCTGACCCATAACAAGCAACCTTCCCTTTTCAGCCCAATGAATACACACGCCCTTAGTCTCACCTCACTGGTGATTGCCACCTCCTGCAGGTGAAGTGAGAATGGAAAACCCAGATCAAGAATGTTCTGGAAGAAGGTGGTGTCACTGTTCTGACCCTTTTATCCCATAATCCCAAGCATAAAGAAGGCGCTTGGAGGTGCCTACTCAGTATATGAGAGAAGAGAGCTGGTTAGAGTCTGGAAAGCCTTGAAGAAAGGCAGGCACCTAGAACAGGAAGAGTCCCAGAAAATCTTGGTAGGGACCATGAGCCACAAATTTATACAGGGACCGGGGAAAGAATAAGGGATGGCTGAGTCCCTGGACTTGGTGCTACCTGGGATCTGTGTCCCCAGCTTGATGGCTCCTTATCCTGGATTTTGGCATCCAAGACTGACATGAAATTTAAAGTGAAGTTTGAAATCTTTGTGAAGTGTAGACAGCATTTTCTCTCCAGTGGAATTCTGACAAAAAAGAAAGACATAATTTTGATGCAACATATTTTTCAACCTGAAGTGATATTCAGACATTAAATTAGTAAGAATGTGTTTAAGCTAGTAAGAATGTCTGCCCATGTGTGTTCATGCACAATGTGCTTTCCATTTTGATACAAAAATACACAGGAAAACGATCTTGAAGTGAGCAGCTATCTGTTTGGGACATCACACCCCAAACCCTCCACCAGCCAGCCACAGACCTGCTAGGTTCACAGAGGTGAAGACCAGGTTCATAGAGACCACAATACATAACTAGCGTTCCGATGTCTCTCACTCGCCGAAACAAACACAGCAGCGTCCAACCTCCCTCCCCAGTGGCACACTAAGTTCTCCCCCGACACCCTGTCCCCAGAATCTTTCCCTTTGTCCCCTTTTGAAGAGAGGGAAACCTGAGCGCCCCAACGTGGTGGTTTCTTGGTAATTGCACATCCAAGCCATTTGTTTTTTGCCTGTTTAGTTTTTACCAGCAGGGCTTTAGTCGTCCTTGACCATCAAATTCAAGGACATTGTGGAGGTTTAGCTGTAGCTAATAAAAAGCTCAGAAAGTTCTGGGCCAGGGTAACATAATCTCACCTCTCTTCCTGTGGTCTATCTGCACAGTGTCCTCTCTGCACACAGCTGGTAATGCAAGAGAATTTGGTGGCACCTCCTCTTTCTGTGCCCGCTGCCCTATATAATCTCACTCCCAAGACCTTGCTCTGTCCTTTCTGCCAAGCCTCCTCTCTTTTCTGACCTGTAGGTGCAACGGAATCTGTCTACAACAGGTTGGAAAACCAGATAAACAAGAACAGATAATGTCAAGTTTCTAATCTTATGCATTGTCCTAAATCATTTAAAATTTTTAAAAACTATATCTTTTTTTCCCCAGTACTAAGGACTGAACCTGGAGCCTTCCAACTGAGCCACATCTCCAGTCCTTTTGGAATCTTTTATTCTAAGACAATATCTTGCTATTTGAAAAGTTGCCCAAGCTAGGCTTGGATTTATGATCCTCCTGCCTCAGCCTCCCATAGTGCTGACATTACAGGTGTGTACCACCATGTCCTGTAAACTCCTACTTTTAATATTTAGAAATTTTACACAATGAATAAATTGTATTTCTTCTTAATCATTCCCCCCAAGTGTTTTCAATTTTGTGATTGTGACTGTGCAGTGATAAAGTATATGTGTATACTTCTTTGGTCCTAACTTTCAAATAAGCAAGCAATAATGGAAAATGAGAAAACAGTGGAACTGGCCCCAAAGAAACACAACCAACCAAGATACCAGCCCCCTTCTGTAGCATCTAGTGTTTCTGTGTATGCTCAGGCAAGCTAAGCAATATTTCTTCATCTCAGCTTTCTCCGTTACAGAATGAGCTTTTTCTTCTCTCATACACTTGGAATAGAAGGAGTTTACAAAGTGATCTGAAGCTCAGTCCTCCCTAGCATGAAGCCACTGTGTGACTAAACATCTGTCACAGCTTGGGGGCAAAGACTGGGTGTGGCAACTTTAATTTCTGGGGCTACCCTCCCTTCAGATCAACCCAGTACAGAATTTCTGATATCACAATAATGAACAAACCCTAAGGATTGGCCCACCCTTGGCTGTTTGGATTTCAGTGCCAGGGTAGGAGATCTGAACTACATGAAAGGAAACAGCTGAATTCTGAGACGCTCCTTCAGATAAAGTTTCCTTTAAAACATTTTTGCCACTTCTCATCAATATTTATAAAATGATGAGATACAGCTACATTCCTCCTGGGCCACACCTACAACACACCCACAGTCCCCGAGCAAAATACAACTGCTGTTTTGGTGGTGGTGTGATGGGGCTTTAATAAACAACCTTCTTTGAAAATGAAAAACCAAATCAATCCTCTGTGGCAACAAGAAGAAAAAAATCAAAATCAAAGTAAAAATCAATGATGCAAGCAAAGAAAAATGAATGTAAAAATTTCACAGGGCAACACAAGGTATCAAGAAAAAAAAGCATGGACTTTAACATCTGTCGTGGTCAGGGATTGCAAGGGAATAGATTTAATAGAGGACACACAATTTATAGGATTATTTTATAATATTCAACCAAAAAGTCAAATGCAGAAGAGTGCTAGAAATCTGTCCACACACTAGAGACTCAATAATCCATCTGAGGGCCTGGATCCCATGGCAGTGTCCTACAAGAGTCCAGCTGAAGACCTAGAGCCCATGGCAATGCCCTCTCCGAGTCCAGCTGGAGGCCTAGAGCCCAAGACAATGTCTCAGGCAAGTGTGTATCACGGATCTGCACTGGGAAGACCCAAAGGTCAGCGGTGGGAGCTAGAAGGTCTGTATCAGTGGGGTGAAGGATCTCTGCCAGTGGGCTGAGGGGTCTGCATTGGAGCCAGGAAACGATGCTCAAGGTAAGGATTAGAGCTCCGCCAGAAAGCACCACAGCCATCCTCAGCCACAACAAGGTCCCGAGCTCCTCCTACAATGGAACAACCAACTTCATTTCAGGACAAACTTCTTCAAGAAAATGAACAGCACACCAGTTCCCCTCTAGTTCTCCTTTTGTTCTGTTGGTAACAACCCTCAGGTGGGCCTTGCACACACAGAACCACGCTGACTCAGTTCGTCTGGGTGTGACAAGTTGCCCATTCATTCATCCACCACAACATCCGAGGTCTGATTCCCAAACTGGCCTTTTGCTACCAAAGACTCAGCTAGTCAATTCCACTTTAAGCTTAGTGTCTTCCTTGGGAGGTATTAGTGATGTTGTAAACACAAAGAGAAACACAACTTTTCCGGAAGGAGTTAGTTGATATATCTAGGCTCCCAAGTATCAGAGGCTTGGCCTGGCCCTCAATCTTCTAAAATGAGCTACAGCAAAAGTTTAAGTAAAAGAGACAATGTAGTACGATTTTGTGGGGAGTCCAGGAAAGTCAAAGCTATCTGGGAGGTAAGACAAAAACTTTTTCTGAAGCACCTATATTTATTGATTTTCCTACAGATTTGGAGGGTGCAGGCAGTGTGGGTTGGTACAAAAGTCCACGAAAGAGGTTAGAACCAAGGCAGTAAATCTTGTGAAGAGAGAATGGTTTGCTCTCAAAGGTGACAGTTTTATCACTCTTGCAGAGGGACTGTTGGCAGTGTCCTTAGCTGTGAAGTTACCTTGTCTTCAGAGCACTGTGAATATGGGATTTTCTAACATGGCCAGAGACCCCTGTGTTTAGCAACTTAACCCTTACACAGCTTGGTCTCTAACACCGAAGCAGGCAGCACATTAGTAAATCCTCACCACCATGTTGAGAATCCAGGACCCTTAGGGTTTCATCCAGGATTCCTGTTTTGAGCTTTAAGAAACACTAGAAAAGATACCTCACTTCTAAGTAGGTCATTCAGAAGGTCCCATATGATATCTGAAATTCCTAAACAACTTGTTTTGGGGTTAAGTGATTTATTCATATTCCTTGCTTATATTAGAATCCCTGGAAAGAATTTATTAAATGCCAACACCAAGGCCCCATCTTTGACCAACTAAGGCCACGTAATGTTTACAAAGGACCTAGATGATTCTTCCATGCATCCACAACTTTGAGTTATGTAGACACTTAAAACAGCAATTAAAAATCCAGGGCAGGAAAAACTAAATTGTTTTTTCCCAATCCCTCTGAGGCAGGAGATTAGGGCATGGCAGAATGGCTGGGCAACTTAGCGTGCCCACACAGACCTGCTAATCAAAATAATTTACACATGTGCAGAATGGCTTCCAAGCCCTGCACATGTGTAAACGGGATCTAACAGCAGAACGGGAGTGTGAAACACAGCAGCCACTGGCCTCATGGACAGTCTTTTCTGTCTCTCATGGTGACCTACTCTGCATGCATGGTGTGTTTTCTTTTTCCACGTTTCTTAAGAGCACTTCTTGTCCTTTATACAATTCTCTCTCCTTTTGTCCTTACTGTTACCTTTAATAAATATAAAACTTCTATGTTCTTCATTTGTTTTTCTTTAGGACAGCAAGAGTTTGGAAGTGTCCCCCAGGAACCCCAGCATCCAGTAACAACTGAAGACATTTATCAGACTCCTAGTCAGTCCCTCAGCAAGACATTGCAAGAATATGAATGGATGTTTCTGGATATCTAGATGACACCCAACAGACAAAAGCCTAGAGTATCATAGAACCACTGCACTCCATTCGTGACCCAAAGAGAGTTGTGGAGAAAAAACAATGGTAGTGAACTTGTTCATCATCAATGACATCCTCAGCTACCACTTATTGAATCAGGCTTGTTGCCAGACCTGTAAAAGAAGCATTTCATGTTTCATTCTTAAACTATTCACGTGAAGACTGAAGACAAGGCGGACATAAGAGGTGTGGAATAGTTAGATAGCACAACCTCTCCAGAAAATAGTTTGACATATGTGTGAAAAACCCTCTAAATAAATGTTCACATTCTTTGGTCCAGCAAATTTACAAGTTCAGGTGTTGCTTTTGTTCACAAAGATGCTCACTCAGCAGAGTTTACAAAAATAAGAAACTGGGAATATTTTAAATACCCAACAAATGGATACTGATTAGGTAAATGTTGCTACATGGTACATTGGCCTATCATACAACCTACAATACAATAAAGCCTACAATACCATAAAGACGTTTTCTCTTATGAATGCATTTCACCCAAAAAGCTGCATAACAAAATATTACATAAGATGTAAAATCATATCCATAGTGCGATTCAAAGTTCCAAAGTGAAAAATAACTGTAAATTTTCTTACATTATAAAGTTGATTGAATCTAGCAGAACTCCAATTCTATTTTATCTTCTTCAGAGAACAACCTTCAAATAGTTAAAAGTACATTACCAAAACGAAAATCCTGTAACAGCAGGCACTCTGATTGAAAGGGCCTGTGCTGAGGGCCACCCACGTTTCTGTGCTAAGGCTCCGCTGCGCCCCCCACCCCACCCGCAGATGAAGCCAGGCAAGGGGGCCAGATGCAGGCAGCCAGCGGAAATCGCAAACAAATGACAACTGATGCGTAATACAACCAAAATATTTGTTTCACAAGTTTTTCTCACTACTGGAATCAAGTTTCTCTGTGGGTGTGAAAAGAAAAGGAACTGAGAAAGAAGGAAAGATTTGCAGAGGAAAGAACAAAAAGGAGTGGAAAATGTTGGGAGGGGGAAAAACAAACAATTTCAACTCAGCCAGCAGCAGGAACTTCAAGTCCTCCAGTCCACTGATTCCGGTGCAGTCGGACCCCTCCCAGTGACTTGTCTGTTAGCACAACAGCCCTTTTGTTTCAAGGGGGATCATGTGGATATTTAAATTAATTATAAAAATTAAATAAAGAAGCCAACTCCCTTCTCCAACATTAAGACCACTCTTCCGTAGTTTTAGGGATCATCTTTGTTTTTAATGATCAAACAAAGGGGTTTTTCTAACAAAGACTGGTTAGCTTTGAGGATATGGGTCATTTTAAGACCTTTGTCTTCTTTACTGGGAACAGCTTAGGCAACGCTGACCCCAGCACATTTTCGGGTCCACATTCCCCTGCTGTGAGCTTCCTTTTTCCCAGGCCTCCCCAAAGCCCAGGCTCCCATAGCCCTTTGGCCACTCGCCCCTTTCCCCAGCTTAGGACCAGCTCCAGGGCCAGGTCTTACAGTTCCAGAATTTCTGGTAAGATAACTTTTTTATTTTAAAAGTTAGGGAAGGACAAGAACTAGATAGGAAGACGTGTCATCTATTACAGCGTTGTTGTTATCATTCATTGATTAAGAACATATACAGCAGGCATGCTACTATGCTTCAAAACGGAGTGTTAATGAAATGACATTTTAAGAGTTGTAATAGCAGTCACAGACTTTTGAAAAGTCTGTGGAATATGTGAAACATGTTGTTTATGTAGCCTACAGATAAGGTTTCAAACTGGAAAGTTTTCAAAGGCAGATTAACACTCTACCTACCTAGTAACCTCACATCTCTCTTATTCTCACCAACCCCGAAACCAGATTAATCCCTGGGCTCCCACCCTGTTCCTCTCAGAGAGCTAAAAACAACTCTCCCAGGTAACTGCCCTGGTCACCAAAGGGAGAAAGATGCTAACACTCCCTGAGCCCTTGCCAAAGGCAAATCAGTCACTCTTACTCTCTCCATTTCCCAGCGACAAAGCTGAGACTGCAGAGGTTTCCTAGTAAATGGTACAGCTAGAGTTTTATAATTCTAGAGCCCATTCACCCAGAAATCCAGCTGATGCCTAATATATTATCTTCCCGTGAAAAACAGCCCTTTTTTTGAAGGGATACTTGAGCAATTTAGCAACTACTTTAAATTTATACCATAGATGTGGACATCAGTCTTCTTGCCCTGGTCATTTTATGCATACTTGGATGTTGATTTAGACTATTTATATTATGTATGTATGTATATGTATGTACATGTGTGCACATATATGTGTGCACATGTATGTGTATATATACATTCTGTATATGACATAAAACTAGGATACTTAGTTCTACCATCAAGCAAGGTAAGATTCAGTGAGAGCAGCCTAACTGAAATTATGGAAAAGTAAACTTTTAAAAATAGAGGTATTTAATACCCTGTCAGATGTCTGGCTATGAATGTAAATGCTAAAATTACTTTCCAAGTATTTCAAAAACAGGGAGATTATTATTAGTCTGAAAACCAAGCAGTTAAGTTAAATTGGGCTTTATAGTCTGTTGAGAATACTCATGTTGTTCAAAGGTTTTTTTGTAATCCGGATGTTTAATTCCTCATCCAAATCTCTTTAATCAGGCTGAATCCACCTGGGAGCATGAGAAAATTCAGTCTTTCTAAGGAGGTTTTTCTCTTTCCTAATCATATCCTGGTTTCTATGAAGTCAGAAACCCTCCCAGCAACTTGTCTCTAAGCATAATGGTCCCCCTATTTCAAGACAAATCACATGGAGATTTAAATGAGCTGCAAGAATTTGTAAAAACTGCACAAAAGAGACTTCCATTTTCCAACACTAGAAGGGAACAGTGTTCTCCAGCGTTAGGGGTCATCTCTGCCTTAATGGTCAAACAAAATCACTAGAATTTGAACTTTAATAAATCAAGTGTTCTCCACAAAATTTCTGGGAGAATTTAGAATATCCTGGTGTCCAGTGGTGACATTTCATTCCAAACCTCGTCAACTCTACTGGTGTCACTCCAACTCTCTCTACCTTTCCACATTTTTACTGGGTTTGAAGGTGCTGGAGTTTCCTTCTAGAGATGGTGTCTAGGTTCCTTCTGTCCTGAGCAGAGAATTGGTCAAGACAAGCACAAAAAATAGTGAGGGTTCATGTTTATTATAGGTAGGAAAGGCTGGGGATTCAGCTCAGCAGCATAAGTGCCTGCCTTGCAAGTGCACAGTTGTGAGTTCAATCCCTGGTACCACAAAAATAAATACATACATACATACATACATACATACGTAAATAAAGGTAGGAAAAAGAACTCACTCTGCTGAGCAAGTTTAGGTCAAGTAAAAGTAGGAAAAGAAATACACTGTACAGTGTGTGAGTGGACCACTTTGAAAGAAAAGATCACAGAGTGATGATGGTCCTTTGTTTTTCCTCTCTTCGGGTTGACATCAGGTCTAAGCACTCTTACTCAAAACTGCTTGAGTTCTACTGAGAAGGCCATGTAACAGGGCTTCAATAATTTTTCATATGTTCTGTAGCTTTGCAATTAACAGCCCATGTCCACTTTCCTAGCCAGCCTGAAACACCCTAATCTTCCACCTCAACATCACTGCTCTAATGAGCTGTATTTCTTTCATGATCTCTTTGTCCCCAGTGGACACATTTTTCAAGGCAATACCATTTCATGTAAGAGACTTTTACTGCATGTTTGAAGGCAATAAAGAAGAATCTTAGTACATATTAGGAAAAAAATTTCAAAATTAAACATACAATATCTGTGTTCTTTCCTTGGGCATCCTGATATTGCTTTTCTAGCTTGCTGTCTTGCCATCCAACATAACAAGACTGGAGGAGGCGATAAGTTGTGGACAAGTCAGAATAAAGACACTATCACTATTCCAAGACAAATTCTGCAACTCAAATCAAAAGGAGGACCTGTGTGTCCCAGACTCACATATTATAGTTGAAGAAAGTGCTCAGGACTAACAGTCAACTTAATTTCCAAATTGTTTGCCAAAGGATAGGAAAGGTATTCAGCCACTCATCCACTGATGCTTCCCCCTCTCTTACTCTATCCACTGACCTGAAATTGTTCTGAAGCCTTTTGTTCCCTAAACTTCTTGCTTTCAGTTCTCCTCCAGGAGTCTTCCTCTCAGTCAAAGTGAATTTTTAGTTTTTCTATCTTCCTTTTTCTTAACACCAATTTACATCAGTTTTGCCTCCCAGATCTCCTTTCTCTGTTTTGCCTACTTTGAAGATTCAACACAGTAGGAAAAAACCTGGGAACTGACAATCAAGGAGAACCTTATCCATGAGAAACTGAGAAGATAGGCCCCGGGGATTTAGCTCAGTGGCATAAACACTTGGCAAGTGCAAGATCATGAGTTCGATCCCTGGTAAAAGAAAGAAAGAGAGAAAGAAGAAAGAAAGAAAAAGAAAGAAAGAAGAAAGAAAGAAAGAAAGAAAGAAAGAAAGAAAGAAAGAAAGAAAGAAAGAAAGGGAAAGAAAGAGAAAGAAAGAAAGAGAAAGAAAGAGGAAAGTGAAAAGACAAAGGAGAGAAAGGAGGGCAGGAAGGAGGAGACACTTGAAAATGTATACACTCCTGTCCCTATTATACATTAATGCAGTTGTCCCCGAGTATCCATGAGGCAGTGATACCAAAATCTGCAGATGCTCAAGCCCCTTACATGAAATGGTGTAGCATCTGCATACAACCTAACAGAAACTCCTAGATTACTTAACATATCTCATTAAATGTTATGCTACATAAATGATTATTATGCTGTATTGTTTAGGGAATAATGACAAGAAAAATGCTTCATATATGTTCAGTATGGACTCAATTTTTTCCTGAATATTTCTTATTGTAGTTTTATAGCCCTGCAGGTGATTCTAAGCCAGCTGAAGTTTGAGAGTCACTGCCCAGACTTCTCCAGGCTAAGAAACTCATTGCTCCTGATTTGGACTTCGATTCTGGACCCTGGACTTTCTGCTGCAGAGTCTGAGGCCTTCCATGACGAAGGCTGGCCACTGACAATGATCCATGTTGTCTACCCCTAGGCCTCAATCTGTGTTCTGCATACCTCTCCCTTTGGGAAGGTGCCATCATTTGCTCTGACTCTTAAGGGTGCTCTCCTCACATGTGGGTAATAATAATAAATTATTTAATAGTATCAGTAATAATAATTATTAATCCTCTCTATGATAGTTATTGCATACATCTAAGGACACAGGAATGCTTTAGTTTGGACCTAGAATGTTCTCCAATGGACCATGGGTTAAAAATTTGGTCTCCAACCTGTGGTGTTATTGGGAGGAGGTGGCGTGTCTAGGATGTGGGGTCTAGTGGAAGGAAGCTGGGTCATCTGGGTGTCTCTAAAAGGATGTTGCAATTCCAGGCTCTTCCTCTCTCCCTCTTTTGCTTCCAGGCCACCACGAGGTGAGCGGTCCTCCTCTGTCATTTGTTTCCACCATGATGTACTTTGCTGCCACAAACCCGAAACAACAAGGCCAAGCCACCCTGAACTAAGACCTCTGAAAACCTGGGGTCAAAAAGAAACCTTTCCTCCTTCGAAGTTGATTATTTCAGCTATGCCGTCACAGGAATGGAACAGAGCTTATGTTTCTGAAGTTGGGGCTGACTAGAGCGCCTCCCTTGGTCGTTCTCCATGTGAATCACTCACTTTGTCTGCTAATGAATGTTCACTGTATGAGCAGACTGAAGAGCTGAATTTTATTCCCTCACAATAGTCAGAATGTGTGTGTAGAGACACAGCTTGAAAAAGAGAACTTGAATTTCTCCAAACTTGGGCTTCAGAGACTCATTCTGTTTAACTGGGCCTATATATAATTACGTATTTTAAATTTTCCATTTTTCTGATGCTTTGACAACTAGTGCTTTTCTAACCCTAGAGTGATTGTCCCAGGCAGGGTTAACTGATTTCCAGAGAGAGCAAGGCTCAACTGAATGCTTTTTTCATGTGCAAACCACCCAATGCACAGCCCACATCCCCCGTCACCTCCTTTATTGAGTTCACAGGGCTCTTTTACCTGGACCGCTATCCACCTGCCCTGATCACTCTAGTAGGGCCAGTTCCCAGAAAATCAGACATAGCCTGGATATAAAAAGCAGTTACTTTTCTGGTTACTGAGATAAAATACCCAACATGCAGAATTAAAAGAGGAAAGTTTTATTTATTCTCACAATTTGTAGAGGTTTTGGTTTATGGTTGGCTCCAGGGCAGGCTGGCTTGAGAGAGGAAAGTCGCAGAGGAGAAACAGTTCACAGCAGGCAGAAGACAACAAAAGCAAGATAACAGGGGCTGGGGATTTAGCTCAGTGGCACAAGCACCTGCCTTGTAAGCTCGCGGTCATGAATTCGATCCCTGGTACTGATAAAAAAAATAATAATAATAAATAAATAAATTGCAAAAGCAAGCTAACAACTAGAGATAAGCCTGAGCATAGCTTTTTCTGTCCCTTATACCTTACCCAGGCTGCTGACCCTTCAGACATAGGGCACTCAGATGCTTAACGCTGTCATCGCATCATGAATCAATCCTAGCACCACACCCTTGATCCCAGCAGCACAAACCCTAGATCCAGTCACCTCCCAAAAGCCCCACGTATGACCACATGAGGCTTTGAGGGGACATCTAGATACAAGACATAACAGCCCCTGTACTCCAGAACCCACTGAAGTTATTCAAACTTGCCATGAACATACCAACACTGTCTTGCTTTGTCCTTTGAAAATCGTAATAATGACTTTTGCTTGTCTCTACCTCTGAGTACTTACCTGGGTGTCACTATTGCCGACCAACCTCCTGCTTCTAGGGATATAAAGACTCTGCTTCATGATAGTCATTCCGTGTATACATGTCTTGCCATGCCTGATTAAATCAAATCCTGGTTACCCTTAAAACAGGGCCAGACATTGAATCAAGAGTCCGATGATTCATTGAGCTTATTCATGGCTGATAGTAAGCCCGAACTGACGGCCTGAGTGTTGCCGTTTTTTCTGAATGTCATCACTTTGAAACTAGAGTAAAGCACTTTCCCAACAGAGAAATTGCCTAAAGTAAGTGTCTTACAAACAGAAGAAAACCTCAGCAAAGGACACAGTGCTTGTATTTTAAATGCATCTTTCTTCCAAGTCATTTCTTAATCTCTCCTTTTTTGTTCCATCATGTTCTTATTAATCATGAGTTAGAATCCTCAATGGTAATTTCCTTCATTTTAGGACATGCAAAACTTGTTCTAGGAGGTTTGTCTCTGGGAACCCCGCCTTTACCCTTTTACTCATTAGTACCTAGCCAGAAGAATTTTGGTTAAATGAAGGATTGCTTCTGCCTGGCTTCTGATTCCACTGACTCTGAGATTTTCAGAAGAAGGTGAACAATAACTCTCATCAAAGTGGAACACATCCTTTGATGTCACAATGAAGCAGGAACTACGAAAGAAGAATGAAGGTATGCCTGGAAAGCTGAGAGGTGCTCGTGTACTGATCCTCACAGGTGCTGAAAGAAAGAAAATCAGCAATTAGAAAGTTCTCTTCATACCTAGGATCAGACACTCTCCAGCACAGTGTTTAGCTGCTGATAGAAATGTTTCTTAATGTGCTTATAAATCACTTGTGGGTTTTATCAAAATGTGTACTTTTGATTCAGCAGGCATGGGGTGGGGCTGAGATTCTGCATTCTAACAAATTCCTAGATGGTACTGGTTCATCAGCCGCATCTGGGGCAGCAAGAGTCTAACTACCCCATTTGCAAGGCCATTGGTGAAAAGTAGAACTGCAAATACTGGAGAGGCTCTTTAGCAGTACGAACAGGAAGCATTTCTGCTGAGTTGACCATCAACCTCAACACTGTAAGTTAAGTTAAAATATTATCTTAATTTGGAATCTGTTTTCAACTTTTTTTTTTCGGAAACAAAATATTTTAAGTGCACCATTTTGTGCATGAGGGTATTTTATGTTTTCACTTCCTTAGCCAAGTTTTTACTTAAATATAAAACTAATTCCTAGGGAACATGATAGAGGGGGACAAATATTCCTTCTACTAATGGCAGCAATTCAGAGGGTAGATGTAGCTTAGAATGAGATGATTGCCATTCCTAGCTTCTTCCAGACTATTTTCTAAATTATCACATAGGCCAAAGTATCAGATTTGTTTGAGAAACTGAATGCTTAGAAATTACAGTGCTAGGGCCGCAGATATTGCTCATGGCATGGCAACTTCCTGACAAATGCAAAGTCTTGAGTTTGATTCCTGCTACAAAGAAAGAGAGAAAGAGAGAAAGAAAGAAAGAAAGAAAGAAAGAAAGAAAGAAAGAAAGAAGGAGGAGGAGGGAAGGGAAGGGAAGGGAAGGGAAGGAAAGGAAGGAAGGAAGGAAGGAAGGAAGGAAGGAAGGAAGGAAGAAAGAAAGAAAGAAAGAAAGAAAGAAAGAAAGAAAGAAAGAAAGAAAGAAAGAAGCTACAGTGCTCCATGAATGAGATATAGGATGTGGCTCTAATAAATGAATGCAACATAACACTTACCCAAAGTCCTTGTGGAAATGAGCCTCTGTTTCACTGCTGGTAAAGAGGATAATAATCTCTGTCATACAGAGGAAGATCTCTGCTCCTCCAGTTGGAATCAAAGATCTTCTGAATGGATGTTACTTCTGGTGTTTTTGTAATGATAATCAGAGGCACACAGGATGGCAATCATGACTTCTACCAGAAGCAGAAACCAGCTCCCATTCATGTAGCATCTGTCAGGTACGATATGATGATAAAGGTTTCGTAGACATTTCACTGAACCTGATGACAATATGGCCGCCCAAGCATTTTTATTATCTCTATGCTAAAGCAAGCAGCAATTCCCAGGTATTATATATTCGATGGGCTCTGACAAATGTATAATGACATGTGTCCATTGTCATAGGATCACTTAGTGCTTTTGTGGCTCTGCAGGTAGAGTCCACTCCTCATTTCTCTTTATGAGGGCCACTGACTAGCCCATGCTTCCATGCTGTAAATCTGCCTTCTCTGTAAAGAACTTAACATGTGGATTTTGATTTAGAGTCCTCATGGCAGTTTTCTTAAAACTTTCTGAGTTGCAGTCCCTCTGAGAATCTATTGAAGAAGGCCACAGATGCTTCCTCCAGAAAACTGCACACGAGTATCCACTGCGTTCCCTATTCAATTTCAAGGGGTTCACGGGCCCCAAGAAAAGAACTTGCATGCTTCAGAGCTTAGGAAGACAAGGAAGGCTTTTCCCAGCTTTAGGCTGAACTTGACCTGCCCTCCCTAGCACTAATCTGAAATGTTTCCCTTAGCTATTTTTCGGACTGATTTTTTTCCCAAATATTTATACTGAGAAAGGATTAAATCCTAAATGTCAAAAATATTCCCTGGAACCAGGGAACCTATAGAATTTCCAAAGAGACTGCCTTTTTATTATGAATAGATACTATCAGTTCAGTTTAGTGAACAACCAAGAGAACATTTTTCTTTCTCATGGTATCTGAATGAAATTAAATACTTAAAGCAAAACAACACTATAGTTTTCTTCTGGTTCCTTGACATATGGAAAAACTGGAGCTGTTGACAAAAAGTACAGAAGTAAGAAATACAGAGTTGGGTGATTTATCTAACCCAAAAATATGAAGAAAAAAAAAGTGGGAGTGAAGAAAAGGGAAGAAATGGAGAAAAGAGTCTAGAGAGAGAGATGAACAATATTGGTATTTACATTAATTTAAATTAACTTTGAGGATGCACTTTGTAGATCCACAGGTACTCTTGGCCAGCAGCATTAGCTCAGCATTTTAAAAATGCAAATTGTTAGGCTCATCCCAGGCCTATTGGGTCAGAAACTTGAGGGCTGGGCCTGTCTCATCACCACAGTGTCATATAGAATAATTTTATATCTTAAAATTCCCCTGACCTCTCCCTCCCTCTAACCCCTGGCAACCACGAATCTTTGCATTGTCTCTGTAATTTTGCCTTTTCTAGAATATCACAGAGTTAGAATCATGTACTTGTAGAAGGTAAGCTTTTTAGATTGACTTCTTTCACCTAATAAAATGCCTTCAAGTTTCTTTCATGGCTCAATAGCCTTTTAAAAAATAACATCGAACAATATTTCATTATCAGCTTATTCACCTGCTGAAAGGTATCTTCATTACTCCCAAGTTTTAGTAATTATAAATAAAGCTGCTTTAAATATCTGTGTGCAAGTTTTTGTTTGGACATTCATTTTCAGCTCACTTGGGTAAATACCAAGGAGTATAGCTGCTGGATCATATGAAAAGAATATGTTCAGTTTTATAAGAAACCGGCAAACTGATTTCACCAGAGGGACTGTACCAATTTCCACTCCCACCAGCAATGAGTGAGATGTCCTGTTGCTTCCATCCTCACCAGCGTGTGGTTGGTGTTTTGGATCTTGGCTGCTCTGGTGGGTATGCGGCGGTAGCAGTCTTTTTAACAGATCCTCAAGGTCATTCTGCTGTACACTGAAGATTCAGAACCACATAGTGGACAGAATCAACTTTCCCAAACAACTGACCGTGCAATGAAAGAGGATCATAAAAAGAACAATAGTGAGAAAACTAGTATTTATTGAGCAACAAGAACATGTGAGGTACTGTGTTTCTGGTCTCATTTTATCCTTCTGTAAGATCTAAGAATTTTTAATCTTAACCCCATTTTAAGTTATTTTTGAAATGCAATTCCAAGAAATATAACTGTTCAGTGTATAGACCCATTAAGTAACGAGTTACAATAGTAAGTACAAAGTTATAAAGAAAAATATAAAAATTGTATACCACCTTATTCAAAGCAACCACTATTGTAACTTAATATACCTCCTCCCTGTATGTTTTTTCCTATGTATACTCCCTCTGGATTTAAAGGCTTCTTCATGGTCTCTCATAGAATTTAGGCCATGATGGTTTGTTTCTCTAAAATATGAAGACCCAAGAATAAATGTGTCAGCTGCCAGATTTTTTATGAACTCTAAAAGCAGGTGTCTGGGTCCTGTGCTTTGCTCCATCCTTATGTTTGATAATATACAGAAGTATTGTATTAGCATAAATTAATAGTTATGCTAACACATTACAGAAGTATTGTATTAGCATAAGTTAAACAAGTGGGCTGAAGTAGTTACTGAAAGTTGTCTGAAAATGAAGCAAGAGCTAAGACTCCACTCTTCGAACAGGATAGGACTTTGCCCCAGATGATCCACTTATGCTCATCTCCCAGGAGAAGCACAAAGGTTTGTTCTGAGACATGTGCATCTTGTGCTGGCAGTTGAAAGGCAGCTGTTTCTGGAACATTCTGCCAAATAGCTATCTTGGGTGGGATATAATTTTCTTTGCACCCTGAGCCAGGCATTGTGCACCAGTAAAGGAACAGAAGTCATCGAAATTCTGGACAACACTTTGTGATGTTTGGATAGTTTTCTATCTAACCTCCTGTGGAGGTTGGTGTGCATCTGTTTTGTGTCAGACTCAAAATAGTAAAGATAAAAGGCAGCAGGCTCAGGCTTATAGATGTTGTTTTCATAAAGTGTTTGTTTTCCTTGTTGTTAAAACCATTTTTCCAAGTGAATCATTGGAGGTTTCATTTTATTAAAGCACCTTTATTTAAAAAGCTCAAATATTTTTAAAGTCTATAGACATGGGTGGCCCAAATGCAATTCACTTCCTCTTGATTAAAATAAAAGAATGAAAAGCTTGGGGTCCTCCCCACAACCTTGCCAATGATCCTATGAAACCTGGAAGCAAATGTGTCCTTCTCTCCCAAGCCCTTAGTTTTTACCTAAAGTGAAAAATAACCAGGAAAGATTTATGTGACAGAGATTTGTCATATTCAGCTTGTAGATAATTGAAATTTACAAAGAATAATTTTATCAAAAGAATGCCTTTTAGTTTTAGGGATCCTTTATTCTCTATGCAAATAGGATAATTCAGAATAAAGGCAGAAAGTAGGTTTTAAAAAGAAAGCACCATTATTAGGTTAAGGAGTAATACAAGATACAATGAAAGAGAAGTTGTAACATATTTTACTGGTCTACTTCTGAATAGATAATACATTCATAGAGCTCAAAATTCAAATAGTACAAAAGCATAGAGAATGAAAAGAATTATTCATATCCCTGTTCTTCACCCACTAGTTTTCCTCTTTACTGGCGATCAGAAACACAAGAGTATCTTGCAGTCTGTCAAATATTTATTTTGTATAAGCAAGCACTACACATGTACTTTTAAAACCTATTTTTTCATGCAAATGGGAACATTTAATACACTATATCTCTTTTTACACTTAACAAAGTCTCTTCAACGTTTTTGTTTCAGTGTGTAAAGAGCCTCCTCCTATGTGACCCCTACCTTTAAGTCATGCCCACAGTAGAGGTGCCTTCCAACTGCCCTGTTTGTGTCTGTTTCTTCCCCTTCTTTCACTGTTTTCTTTCTCTGCTTTCTTTCATGATAAGCTTTCTTTTCCATTCTTCTTGTAGCTCATCTGGCTTGAAGGAAGGTCAGATCTCTATACTACGGTGCCCTTAAGTCTAAGGATTCTCCTGATAGCAGATCTAAAAGAAATTCCGAGGCTGGAAGCTTGCCTCTTTCTGGAAAGACAGATGTGCAACAAGATTTAAGGAGTAAGAATTTCAAGTGGAATCAAGATGAAAGACAAAGGCAGTAAAACGAGAGGTGTGGGTGATTGAGTTACTAAAAGCTGCATTCTATATAAGGGCTCCATAGTAAATGCACAACAGCAGCCATGTGTTAAAGCAGTGAGGAAGGCGTGTGCTGGATGTGTGGACTAACCCGTGCTTAGTGAGCCATACAAATACAACGTTTTCCTTAGAGATGTGTATGTAAGTTGATATATTTCTGGAGGTCAATTTAGAAAAAAGATCAAAAGGCTTTAAAATGTACCCATCCCATAGAATGGTCCCAAAATTCCAATTAGTTTAAGGAAACAGTGTTTTTAAAAAAGTCATCACCTTATTTATAACAGCAAAAATTTAGAAACAATCCTAATATCTAATGTAGGAAATTAATGTAGTAAACTGTAGTAATCCATAAGCTGAAATGATGAGTTCTACAAACTCAAATATAAAGTATGTTTACAGATACAGAAGAAAGTTCTTCCTTCATTTCTAAATCCAAAAATAATTAATGTGCTATATATTTCAAAAAGTTAGAAAAAATTTTGAATATTTTCATCATAAAAAAATGATGTTTCAGGAGATAGATATGTTTACCCCGATTTAAACGTTATATAGTGTAGTCATATACCAAAACATCATATTGTAACTCATAAACATGCACAAATTTATGTATCTGTTGAAAAAAAAATTTTTTTGGTTTTTTTGTCTGCTTGTTTTTGTCTTTTTGAAACAGGGTCTCACTATGCAGTTCAAGCTGGGCTTGAGATCACTTTGTAGTCCAGGCTGGTCTTGAATTTGCAACAATCCTCCTGCCTCAGCCTCCCTAGTGCTGGGATTATAGTTGTGCACCACTGCACTCATCATAAATTTACATTTAAAAGAAAAATATTAAGTAGTCACCCCTCAGCAGATGCACGATATTCACAAATGAGGGGTTCTAGGATCTCATGATTACCAAAATGCATAGACATTCAAGTCCCTTATGTAAAATGATGTACTATTCACTTCTGTAGATCAATTAAAACTTAGAAACAGTAAAAGGAGAAGGGCTTTATTTGTAGTTTTATAAATTGCAATTTAGGAGATAAAATCTTAGGTTTCTCTGAATCTGTGTTTCAAAGAAGGCAGGAAAGTGAGAGTTGTTTTGTTGTTGTTTATTGTGCTGGGATGTGAACCCAAGGTCTCAGGCATGCTAGGCAGGTTCTCTATCACTGAACTACATTCTGAATGTGAGTGAGAATTTAAATCAGAAGGCAGTAAAAAGTGATAAAAATTCCTTTGTCAAAAACTTCTATGGAAATCTGGAAAGAATGGGTGTTCTATGACAGGAAATATATGACCAATACAATATAAAGCAAAGAGCATATCTATAAAATAAGAGTCTGATAACCTCTTAAACACATCTTGAATCTCTGGGAACAATAGAAGTACCTATATTTTGGAGACCTGGAGTCAAAAACAACCAGAGTTCATACCCTGTAAGCAGGCAGAATTGTGCTTATGTCCTCTGAAGTCCTCCAGACTCCATTCTGAAAAGTCTTTTAATGTTTCATCTTCATTTCCTTTCAATTGTATACATATAACTTGCACACATTCTCTTGTATAGTTTAAGTCATCTCAACTATATGTAATACCCAATGCAACACAAATGCTTTGTAAATACTTGTTCTACCATATTGTTTGGGAATAATGACAAGAAAAAGAAAATTACTTTTTCATGTATCATGATTCTTCGGGATGGTTTTTAAAAGTGTGCTTGCCTCTCACTTAAAATTAAATTAAAATATTTAATATAAAAGAATAAAATGGGGCTCTTTATTGTAAAGAAAAACAAATTCTCCAAATACCAGTATTTAACTTATGTATTGAATTATTATGTAAAGAAACATTGCTCATATTTTATAACTTTTCCTTGGAAATGCTTTCAAAACCACTTTCATTATGAATTATTCCACATTGCTTTTAACAATAATTTTACCTACATAGTTTAGCATAATTCTCACCAGATAATTGTTTCCAGAAGTTCAAACCCACCAACAGATGTTGATTTGCCCCACAGAGGATATTTTAACAAATGAACTCAGCTTTCCATGACTCAGAGAGATATTCTCATATTTGATAACATCAACACTGTTCAAACACATATGTCATCTTACAATGGTGCCTGAGAAATTCTGACATGTTCATTTAAAAACAAAACATCATGCTACTTTATTATCATGTTTGTAGCTTTATGGAAATACATACATATGGAGTAAACTGGGCTAAATTCATGTACATAAGTCTATCATGTATGTTGAGACATATGGGCACAGTACTCCTAAAAGTACAATAAACACAGTTTTCTCCTTCACTGCATACTGGCCTGAGGTCTTGAGGAAACTAAACTAACTACACTAATTTTTCAGTTGTATGTGAAAGCCTCAAATCCACCACATAAATATTCCAAAAGCAGTGAGCTGAAGGTGGCAGGGAACGCACACTCAGCGGGCTTAATCAGAGGCTGTGACGGAACAGGAGGAGCACACTCCTTGACCTTCTGCACTGAAAGGCTCCTTTTCATCTGGCTTCAATTCTCTTGTTTGTGCACCTTGCCATATTTATTATTGAATTCTTGGTTCCCTTTTCTTGTTTCATGTTCCATGTTCCAATGATTTATGAGAAATTGCTGATCTAGATGTTGTTTTTGGCACTCCGAGGGTGCACGGAGCCCCTTAAGAGTGCTGAGAGAATAAATGGTTAGCTGCACAACACCCAGGCTGAACAGATGTCCATCAATTCATAAAAAACACCAGCTGAAGATGCTTTAAGAAGATGAGTTTCCCTTCCAAAACACAGCGGTAGCAAAGATGCATTCAAAATCACATATATTTTCCTGTTTTGCAGAGGGTTATTGTTGGGAATGATAAAACCGAGGAGATGTCTGATCCACAGTGATTTTTCTTTGTTGCTACTTTAGTTCATGATGAAGTGATGTGTGTCTTACATTGGAAATTTATCTTATCTGGAGGATGAAGAGATAAAATATGCTAATGGTATTTCAATTCATTAATGATACCATTTTTTGGAGACAGCGCTTTGCTATGCTGCCCAGACTGGTCTCCAGCTTGCAAGCTCAAACCAGCTTTCTGCCTCGGCCTTCCTAATAGCTGTGATGGTAGCCACTTGGTCCTTACAGCTAAGACTGCAGCTGGCACAACTGTTTTTTCCTTTTTAAATTTTTTATCTGTATGTATTTGCAGTATTTAGTGATTACATTCATCATAAGGAGTTGGTACAGGTCATTACACTTTCTTAATTCTTTTTATGTCTCCTTTCTATTCCCTCCCTCCATTTCTTGGTTCAAAAGATCAATTTTTAAACATCTCCATGAAGGTAATTTGGTTTATAAGGGTGTAAGAGAGGAGATATTTTTTTAAATGGTGACATAGTCTCTTGCTTAAGTGAAAACTAATTAGGAAGCATCATGTGTTTGAGAAAAGTCATCTAATCAGATAAATTTTACAGGTTAATCAAAACTCCCTGATCTTAGAGGTGGTTAAATGCTGCTGCAGAAAACATTGCGCACATTGAACATTTTTTTGTACAAAACCTTCTCTAATTAAAATCACTAAAATATTATTTCAAACATCATAAGGTAGATGTGTAAACAGATTTTTTTAAATCAGGATTAGTGTTTTGTGACTTTACCCATAGAATTTAGTAATGTTTATTTATTAGTTGTTTTGAGACTCACTATGTAGCCCGGACTGGTCTTGAAATTTTTGTAGCACTGACTGGTCTCAAACTGGTGATTCCCAGGTCACACTGTCTGCTCTGCTGGGATTACAAGTGTGTGCCACCATCCTCAGCTATTATTTTATTTTAATGTGGTGATAGGGATTAAACCCAGGGCCTCACATGCCACATAAGCAATGCACCACTGAGCCACGTCCCTACCACAGAATCAAACAGCTTTTAAACATGTGATGTATCAAGAGAGCAAATCCTAATTATTTAAAAGTACATTCTTCACTCATTTCCATCTCAGTTCTCAGAGTCAAAAAAAGCAACACAGAATGAAAGCAACATGTAAAGAGGGTAAGGGACACTGTAATAAACAGTGCATTTGCAGTAACAAAAAGAGAAAAGATGAACCTTTTTCATGACAGTAAAGAAGAAAAAAATACTTCATTTGGTCACATACAAAGTATTGGCTGTGATAAAACACGTGCAGGAATTAGCACCTTTCTGGGTAGTTAAACAAATTTAGCAAGGAAATAAGCTTATCTATCTATATATTAATTAAAAGAGTGTTTTAATAAATCAAGTGTTAGTTTCTGTCATACAAAATATGTACTTAAATCCTACTCTGTTTATGGAATAATGGAGAAGACTGAAGAGTTTATGAATTTCACGGAGTTTTAAAGGACATATGTACCTCAGTCTCAGATAGGGGCAAATCTTTGATTTTCAAGATAGTTCTTTATAAAGTTCAACTTTTCTTTCTTTCTTTCTTTCTTTCTTTCTTTCTTTCTTTCTTTCTTTCTTTCTTTCTTTCTTCCTTCCTTCCTTTCTTTCTTTCTTTCTTTCTTTCTTCCTTTCTTTCTTTCTTTCTTTTTATTTTTTGAAACAGGGCCCCACTAAATTGACAAATTGCTGTTGCTGGGCTCAAACTTGTGATACCCCTGCTTCAGTCTCCCCGAGTGCTGGAATTAGAGATATGTGCTGCCATATATAACTAATTTCTAAAACTCAATGTTAAACATTCGAGACCACAAAACGCTGATTTTTAGGTGGTGAAACTGAATCTGATTTTCATGTTTTTCTTTATTTTTTTAGATTTTTTATTTCTTTTTTTATTTTATTTAATCCTGATTCATTATTTCTTATTTTTAAGAGAATAAAACCAAACAAAATAAAACAATAAAGCCAATCAAAACAAAACAATGACTGCAATACAGGACTTCAAAACAAGATAATAGGAAATCAACATTCACTGCCATAATGTCTCTTGTTATCTTTAAAATAGATGCCCATATCATTGGATCTAATAAAATCAAATAAAACAGAACAGAATAAAAACAATGAAAGTGATACAGGATTTCAAAACAAGATAATAGGAAATCAACAATAGCTACCATAATATATCTTGTTATCTTCAAAATAGCTGCCCATGCCATCAGATATAATAAAATCAAATCAAACAAAACAGAATAATACTAATCAAAACAAAACAATGAAAATGATACAGAATTTTAAAACAAAATAATAGGGATTTAACAATGGCTACCACTTTCCCTTTTTAAATGTTTCCTCCCCTTTCACTTTCACAGAATTTATTGTACACTTTGGATTCCACTAACTCCTTTAGTTTTTTATACTAGGGAGACAACATGATGATCACCTATGTGAGTCAGAACCATTTCACCCAAGAGCATGATCACAAGTTGCATCCATTTACCTACAAGAGTCTTGTGATTATCCTTCTTTATAGCTGAGTAGCTTTCCATTGCATAAAAATGCTATATCTTTCTTATCCATTCTATGGTTGATAGGCAATCTACCCCTGCTTTTTTCTGGTTCCCTGTCACATGGAGCATTGTTTTCTCTCCTTTGACTTTCAATCTGTGAATTTTCTTTCAAGTTAATGTGTTTCTTGTAAACTGCATATTGATGGATCTTTTTCTTGATCCACTCTGCCTGTGTTTCTTTTTACTGGTGAATTGAGGCCATCTACATTAATGCTTACAGCCAACATGCACTGGTTCGTATCTGCCATGCTTTTTTCCTGCCATTGGCTCCCTACTTTTCTCCTCCATTCAATGGTCTGCCCTGTTTGGTGATCCCACTCTGCTGCTATTCCTAGGACCGTAGTCATTTTTATCTCTCTCTAGACTATCCATCATTATTCTTTGTAGGGTTGCTTTGGTGGCCATGAATTGCTTCAGTTGTTTTTTGTCATGGAAGTATCTTATTTCTCCAACAATTTTGAATGATAGGTTTGTAGGCTACATCAATCTTGGTTGGAAGTTGTTTTCTTTCAGGACTTGAAATACTTCAAGCTCTTCTTAACTTAATGGTTTGTGTTGAGAAGTCTGTTGTGATTCTGATGGCTATTCCTTTGTAGATGATCTGTCTTTTCTCTAACAGCCTTTAACATTATTTTCTTGTTCTGAATTTCTGGGATCTTGATTTTTTTTATTTTAAAGAGAATAAAACAGAACAGAACAAAGCAGATCAAAGCAAAACAATACAAGTAACACAGGATTTCAGAACAAGACAACAGGAAATCAGCAGTAGCTACCATAATGTCTCTTGTTTTCTTCAAAATAGTTCTCTATACCTTCACACACAATAAATTCAAACAAAACAAAATAGCATAAAACTGATCAAAACAAAAGAATGCGAGCCTTACAGGCCTTCAAAACCAGACAATCAGAAATCAATAATGGCTACAATAGTGTCTCTTGTTCTCTTCAAAATAGCTGTCCATACTTTCATACATATTGAAATCTGTTGTAACCTGGCTTAACTGACGCCATCTTGTGCCCTGTATTTGACTTGTGCCCTATATTTGACCCAGAAGAATGAAAAATTACTCAGGGTACAAGTCCCTTGAGAAAAGCAGAATGAGCTGCACCCACAAGAAAGAAAAATGAACCTGCTCAACAAAGAATCAGGGTAAAGTGTCAACCAAAATTAATGTACGATTCTAGCTAAATTGTTTCCAACAGGATGTCTTGCTTTGTGGTATTTTGCTTTAAAAACCCTGTAACCCTCTAGTTCAGGACCACTCGGTTTGACTGTGAAACAGGGGTCCACACAATTGGTCACTGAGCTCAGCTAAAAAAATTTCAAAATTTATCAGTTTGGCTGCTTGGATTCCTATATTGTTTATGAACCCACTTCAAAATCAAATAATAGAAAACAACCTGAAACTAATCAAAACAAAGAACAAAAGCATTATTGGACTTCAAAACAAGATGATAGGAAATCAGCAGTGGCTACCATGATGTCTCATTTTCTTCAGTGTAGTTGTTTGTACCATCACATTTAATAAAATTAATGCTTGTAAACTCTTTAGGAAAAGCTCTAGGCATATATAAGCTTATATATGTACATCTATCCTTTCTGTATTAGAGGGGAAAATAAATTAAAACAAAGTAGAAAAACAAGCAACAAAAGAGACAAATAAATAACAATAACAAAGAGCCCAAAACAATAACATTGTACGCTTTCAAAACAAGGTGGTGGGAACATAACAAATTTTGTTGTTTTGCATATATATCTTTAAAAGTGTTACTCGGGGCTGGGGATTTAGCTCAGTGGCATAAGCACCTGCCTTGCAAGCACATGGTCGTGAGTTTGATCCCAGTACCAAAAAAAAAAAAACCAATATGATAAAAGGGTTACTCAAGTTACCAGATATAGACATATAAAATTGACCTAATCCTATGAATATTAACTTTTGGTTCCAAAACCAATAGGTTAGTAGTACAATCATTTTAGTACTCTTAAGTGTATATATACAAATTTATATATTTTTTCTTTTCTCTTCCTTCTTTTCTCTTTTTCCCTATCTGAGTTATTTTTTCCTCTTTAAGTAGTTTCTTAACCTTTCACCATATTTATTGAAGATTTTGTGCCTTATTTACTCTTTCATTTTCTTACACTAGAGAGACAATACGGTATTTACACATGTGAGTTTGGTTTATTTTACTAATGAGTATGATCTCAAGTCATATCCATTTACTTATAAAAGCCTCAATGTGGTCCTTCTTTACAGCTGAGTAGTATTCCATTGTATAAAAATACCACATCTTTTTTATCCATTCCTCAGTTTATGGTCATTTGAGTTGTTTCCAACATTTAGCTATTACAAATGGTGCTAATTTAAACATGGGTGCACATATATCACTATGGTATGATGTTTTCAGTTATTGTGGAAATATGCCCAGAAGTGGAATAGCTGGGTCAAATGGAACCTCCAATCCCAGCTTTTTGAGGAAACTCCAGACTGATTCCCACAGTGGTTGTACCAACAATACAGAAGAGTACTTTCCCCCCACAGCCTCTCCAGCATTTGTTACTGGTGGTTTTCTTGATTCTGGCCATTCTTTCTGCAGTGAGATAGACTCTCGGTGTTGTTTTAATTTGCATTTCTCTAATGACTAATGATGCTCAATGTTTTTCCATGTATTTATTTGCCATTTGTATTTCTTCAGCTAAGAAGTGTATATTCATTTCAGATGTCCATTTTTGGATTTGGTCTTTGATTTTGGGGGGCCTGATTTTTTAAATTCTTTATATGTTCTAGATAGAAATCCTTTGTCTGAGGGACAGTTGACTAAGTTTTTTTCTCAATCCATGGGGTTTCTTTTCACTCTGTTGGAGATTTCTTTTGACATGCAGTTTTTTTTAATGAGACAAGATCTCAGTTATTGATTCTGGGAAGTATTTCCCATGCAGTTTGATTTTTGTTCATGAATTCTCTGCCTACTCCTGTGTCTTCAAGATTCCTACCTACTTTGTCTTCCAGCAGATTGTGTTTCTGTTTTAATACTTAGGTCTTATTCCATTTAGACTTTAGTTTAGTGCATGGTGATAGGCATGGGTCTAATTTTAGTTTTTGGCATACGGAAAGCCAGTTTTTCCAGTACCACTTATTAAAGAGCCTATTTTTCTTCCAGCAAACATGTTTGATCCCTTTCTCAAAGATAAGATGGCTGAGTGTATTTGTAGTTGTGGTTGTATCTTCTAATCTATTCCATTGATCTTCAAGTCTGTTTTTATTCCAGTATCATGCTGATTTTATAATAGCAGCTTTGTAGTATAACTTCAATTCAAGGAGTGTGATGCCTCCTGCCTTTCCCTTGTTGCCCAAAATTGCCTTTGGTATGCTAGGTTTCTTCTGGTTCCAGATGAATTTTAGGAGTGATTTCTCTAGATCTGTGATATGCTAATGGTATTTTGATTGGAATTGCATTAAATCTGTATAACAATTTTGGAAGGATGGCCATTTTCACAATGTTTGTTCTTCCTACCCTTGAACAAGAAATGACTTTCCATTTTCTGAGATCCTCTTCTATTTCTTTTTTCAGAGTATTGTAATTTTCACTGAATAGATCTTTTATTTCCATTGTTGGATTCATTCCTAAGTATTTCAATTTTTGGATGCTATTGTGAAGGGTGTGGTTTCTTTTATTTCTCTCTCAATGAGTTTGTTGTTTGTGTAGAGGAATGCTATTGATTTTTGAGTGTTGACTTTATATTCAGCTACATTACTGAATTTGGTTATTACATTTAGAAGTCTTTCAATAGAGTTTTAGGGGTCTTTTATGTAGAATATCATGTCATCTACAAATAATGAATTTAACTTCTTCCTTGCCTATCTTTATTCCTTTTATCTCTCTCTAATTGCTCTGGCTAATGTTTCCAGAACTATATTGAATAGGAATAGTGATAGTGGACATCCTTGTCCTATTTCTGAGTTTAGAGAGAAAGCTTTCAGTTTTTGACCATTTAATATGATGCTATTGGCTGGTTATAGATGGCTTTTATCAGATTGAGGTAAAGACATCTATTTCAATTTTCTGTAGGGTTCTTATCATGAATGAGTGTTAGACTTTATCAAAAGCTTTTTCTGTATCTATTGAAATGATCATGTGATTCTTGTCTTTGGCTCTATTGATATGATGTATTATAGTTATTGATTTGCATATGTTCAACCATCCCTGCATTCCTGGGATGAATCCCACTTGGTCATGATGTATAATCTTCTTACTGACTTGCTGCATTCTGTTTGCCAGGATTTTATTGAGGATTTTTGCATCTATGTTCATTAGAGAGATTGGCCTGTACTTCTCTTTTTCAGTTGGGTCTTTCTCTGGTTTTGGTATTAGGTTAATAGTTGAGTTATGGAGAATTGCTTCCCTTTCAATTTCATTGAAGAATTTGAGGAATGTTAGCATTAAGTCTTCCTTGAATTTCTTGTAAAATTCAGTAGTGAATCCATCAGGACCTGGGCTTTTCTTTGTTGGTAAGGATTTAATTACATTTTCAATTTCAATGATTGAAATTGGATTATTCAGCAATTTTACGTATTCTTAATCCATCTTTGGCAATTCATATGTTTCTAGGAATCTGTCCATTTCTTCTGTGTTATGAAACCTATGAGAGTAAAGCTTTTTGAAGTAGGTATTGATGATATTCTGTATTTCCACAAGTTCTGTAGTGATTTCACCCTTTTCATTCTTTATTGCATGAATTTTAGTTTTTTCTTTCCTTTTTTGAATTAAGATTGGCTGGTGGCTTATCAATTTTATTTATTCTTTCAAAGAACCAACTCTGATTCTTTAATGCTTTGTATTGTTTTCTTAGTCTCTATTGCATTCACTTCTGCTCTAATCTTTGTAATTTCCTCTTTTTTTTAACTTTGGGCTTGACTTGCTCTTCTTTTTCTAGATGTCTGATGTTTAGCATCAGGTTGTTTATTTGTGTTTGTTCTGTTTTCCTGATGTGGAAATTCACCACAATAAATTTCCCTGTGAAGCCTACTTTCATTGCATCCCACAGGTTCTGGTAAGTTGTATTTGATTTTGTTTATTTATAGATATTATTTAATTTCTTCTGTGACCCATTGATTGTTCAGAAGTGCATTATTTAATTTCCATGTGTTAATGGAGTTTTTGAAGTTTCTTTTGTCATTAATTTCCAGTTTTATGGCACTATGATTAGATAATATGCATGGGATAATTTCATTTCTTTTGCATTTACTTAAGTATGTTCTGGGCTGATATATAGTTTATTTTGGAGAGTTTAAGTTTTTATATGGATTACTTCTTACCTGCTCTCCTTTTGAGATTCAGAAACTTAGCCATAAATGTAATATTATACCCATTCAGGTTAGGAACTCAAGTGTTGTAGTCAGGGTTATGCAGAGAACAATTAGAGTCAGGACTTGGAGTTTATAATATTATTTTTATGATGGTCACCCAGGGTTAACACAAGAAAATGCAGGAAATCTATCCACATCACTAAAGACATAGAATATTCAGCCAAGGGCCTGAATCCCACAGCAATGTCCCACATGAGTCCAGATGAAGACCCAGAATCATGACAATGCCTCCCAGGAGTCCAGCTGCAGGTCTAGCGCCCACAAGGACTCACGCCAGTCTCTTTCACGGATCAGTGCTGGGAAGACCCAAAGGTCAGCGGTAGAAACTAGGATGTCTATGCCAGCAGGGTGAAGGAGCTGTGCTGATAGGTTGAGGATTCTACGCTAGAGCCGAGAAGTCACACTCACAACAAAGACCAGGGCTGTCCTGAAAAGCACCACAGCCACCCTCAGCGACACGGAGGCCCCGAGCTCCTCTGACGAAAAACACAGTCGAGTACACGCCCGGAAGCCAGCATGACGAGTTCATCCTGGAGACCAAGTGGCACACGTCTTCCTCTCCAGAGCCAGGAAGCAATGCTCGATGTGAGGACCAGAGCTTCTCCAGGAGAACCAACGGCTCAAACAGCAACACATAGGAGAACCCACAAGGCCTCAACGCACTAATGCCTTACCGCACTAACGTGATGGCTTCTCCTAATCCACGTCTCCATTTATGCTGGCGACTTTCCTCAGGTGAAACATCTACGCTCAGCACCATGCTGATGTAATCCAGCTGGCATTAAGTTGACCACCAGTTTTCAATCCATAACAAGTGTCTTTTTGAAGAATTTATCAAAAGTTTAAAAAGAATCAATCCCACACTAAAAAATGACTTTTAATAAAATTAGTAAACATTTAAGACAATTCCAAAAGCACAGCAACAAAGATATAAAAAGCACACAAGGAAAACTGAATTGTCCACAAGTTTTTTCTATTGGATTCAGAAGAAATGATTATAAAAATTAGTGCAAAGCCTTGATACTGTCCAGATTTTGTTCTCTCATTCTGTAGTTCAGGATGCTCAGGGCTACTTCTCTGTGGTCCACAGTGGACCATATCACATGCCAGTCAACCCTCATATAGCATTTGATTTCCTTATACCACTTATACCATGCTTCTCTTCTTAGTCTTTCTGTCTCCAATTGTTCACATCTTAGACTTTAAGAAACAACATTTTTTAACTACATTGCTAATTGCCAGCTATTTCAGTCTCTAACTGCAGTACAACAGTCTACTGCAAAGAAAACACTGTTTAAATGTCATCAATGCTTACTGTTGTTCCCTGTTATAAAATACCTTTTTCTCTCTCAGACAATGAATGAAGAGGGATTTTTCAGCTGCTGGACTTGCCAGGCATTGCACTAAGAGTTTTCATTTATAATGAAGATAGAAGCTGTTGCCTTATTCTTATAGGATGACTCTATCTTAGCTCAATGCCAATAAGAATTTGGGCCCTGGCTGGGGATTTAGCTCAGTGGCATAAGTACCTCCCTTGCAAGCGCTAGGTAATGAGTTCAATCTCTGGCACCACAAAAAAAAAAGCTATTTTCAGCATTTTGACATATGTAACTATGGACTTTAATAAAGATTTCAAAAGAGAAACACAAAAGAGTTCTTACATATCTTAACCAACTGTAACAAACATCCTAAACAGAGCCCCACACACATACTCGCCCACTCAGCTTAGTACCCCTAGGATTTTCCTTTCATCCTTTATTCTCCACGAGAAGAATTTACCATAATTCTCTGAAATCTTTCAATCTTTCACCTCCAACCTGCCTTTAATATACACAGTTGTCACAAATTAGAACCTTTTTTAAACAGGGAAGGGGGGTATTAATAGCAAGGTATTTTCTCATGTTAGATTCACATTATTTCTCACAACAGAGCTTTGTGGAAGGCTTTCGTAGGACACAATGCCTATTTCTTTGTGCAATCTCTGTCATTTTCCACTTACTTTTTTTTTCAGGGTTGAGGATTGAACACAGGGCCTGTGCACTGAACGGCATTCCCAGGCCATTATTATCACTATCATTATCATTATTAGTGTAGTAGTATTGTGGTACTAGGGATTTAGTCTAGGCCTTTTACACGAGCTAAATCCAATCCCTTTTTATTTTTTATTTTAAGACAGGTTTTGCAAAGTTTTAGAATTTCCCATGCTGGATTCAAATTTGCAATCTTTCTGTCTCAGCCTCCTGGAGTGCTGATATTACAGGCATGTGCCACTATGCTCTATTTCCATGCACATTTAATTAACTAAAGCTAGTCTTACGGCCACAGTTAACTTCAAAAAGAATTGGGAATGTACACTCTTACTATGAGCCCAGCAAAAGGAAAATGGAGTATTTGTAAACAAGACAAATAGTTACCATAAGGGACCACAGTGCTAACTCTGTAACAGCAAGGTAGCAGGTTGTCCTCCCTTGACCCTTTGATTTCCAAAGGTGACAAAGCCTGTCCCTGAACCTAAGTGAAATGCTATGGTTTCACCAAGGATTTCCCCATTCTTTAATGAAAAGAGATTAGAATTAATATCAGAAATTCTTTGTGCATCTATCTTTTATATTAATTAAAAGCCAAAGATCAAAGTTGATGTTAGCAAACTGGATAAATCATTGCAAAACTTGATTTAGTTATTTGCAGATAATGCTTTCAGTCATCTTTAAATAAAAGTGTCAAGTAAAAAGCCATCAAAAACTTTGAAAAAAGAGAAAAACCCTACTTAATTATCTGATAATTACAAGCAAGACTTGCTTTCAGTATTCCTGATGAGAATATACTTGGATATATTTCTTTTGGAAAAAAAAGTGGCCATGTATACCAAGAGTCTTAAATTATTCCTTATTCTTTTAACTAGCAATTTAACTGCTGGACTTTTGTTTAATTCAAAATGTTCAAAAACAATGCATTATTTTCAGTGCCACACTATTCATAATAGCAAATAATTTGAAAAAGTGAAAATGTCCAATACTGAATGATTTCAGGAAATTATGGTAAATTTATCTGAAATGTACATTAAAAATTGAATTGTTGAGAAAATTATTATAATAATAAATGGCAAAAATGTCTCAAATGGTGTCCTCAAATATAGGTTAACTGTATCTACATTGTATGTACATATTTTGACATCCATTATAGGCAGACCACTTACAGTGTTACTAAACCTATTTTCTCTTTTGACATCCTGTTACACACACAATCACTGGGACTGTTTCTTAATGAGATAGATGACCACCAGCTTGCTGGCAGCATGAGGGTTTGGAGTAAGATTTTGAGATCATTTAATTTTATTTATTTATTTTTATTATAGTACTAGAATTAAACAGGGTGCTCTACCACTGAGCTACATTCCCCAGCACCTTTTATTTAGAGACAAGGTGTTACCTTGCCCAGGCCAGCCTCACACTGGGGATCCTCCTTCCCAAGTACCGGCATTATAGGCACGTGCTCATGTACTCTCAGCTGTGAGTTGACTTTATAGAGCAGAGCAGCATGTGGTCGTGCACTCCTGTAATCTCAGCACTTGGGGACATTGACACAGGAGAATCTTAAATTTGAGCCCTTCTGGGCAATTTGCTGCTTAGCTAAACCCTATGTCAAATTAAAAATAAAAATAAAAGAAGGGCTGGGAATATATTTTAGTAGGAAGGTGTAAAAAAAAGAAAAAAAAAAGAAATGGGAACAAAATGTGTGTTGATGCAAAAGAAAAAGAGAGCCATAGGGAATTCATTTAGCAAAACCCCATTTTTCAAAGTAACTAGAAGGAACAAGTTTGATACAAAAGATGCAGCTGGAAAAGAAGTAGCAGAAAAATTACAAAGACTGAGTATGCCTGGAACAATTCTTCCTTGTATTTTACTATCAAATAGTTACAAAAATCTTTGGTTTTTAGACACTTTGGCAAGATAAAACAGAAAACACAGTTAAGTGTGAATTTCAGATAACTAACCAATTTTTGTTTGTTTGTTAGTGTCTGTGAATGGTGGGGTGGCGATAGTATCAAATAATTTTTTAGTATATGACACAAACATTGTAGGGAAAAACACATACTGTACAAAAGATATTCAATGTTTTCCAGAACTCAAATTTAACTGAATGTGTTACTTATTTGCTGAAATGGCTTTTTGTATTTTTGAATTGAAGATAAAGGTTTACGACTGTATTAGAAATATTCTAATTGGATTACTATTAACAAGCACTTTTTCAGTAGAATGTATTTGCAGCCTTTTTGAAAGGAATCATAAAAAACAAATTTCAACTTGTGAGAGGCTAAAACAAGAGGATCGCTGAGAGTTTGAGGCCAGCCTGTGCTAGTAAGAAAGTTCAAGTTCAGCCTGAGCTGTGTGGTGAAACCAGGCCTCAAAGAAACAAAAAAAGAAAACAAAATTTTGCAAAATAGGCTTATGTCTACAGAATATGCAAAATACAAAGCCTGAACAAAGCCACTCAAATATTTGAAATAGATGACTATTCTAAAAACAATTTATGTCATACATTTCAATAAATGATTCCTGCTTCACTTTAAAATTTGCCAATAATAAAACATTTCTTTCATGAATTTATAAAACTCTCCTCTAACAAAGTTGTAGCTCCACCTAATGGGAAAAGATACTCTCTTACAGAGCTTCATGGAACCAGGAATTAACCCAGTAGTTTCATGCATATTAGTAAAATGACATGTGCCTGTTGTCTATAACACATGTACCCATCTACTGGATGTCTTTCTGTGATTTACCTTTCTGGAGGCCAGATACTTGGTCATAGTTCCCATAAGACTTGCTTTTTTCCTTGGACTGTAACATGAAATACTACAAATATATTTTTACAGCATGTAACTACCAAACCCTGAGCTCATTTCTACTCCATGCTCTTTTCACCTACAATACTTAATGTTAAGAGTGCTTCATCTCCTGCCTTTAAAAACCATAGCCTCTTTAGAAGTAGAAAGGGCATTAAAAATTATCAAATTAGTGGTTTTGTACCATGACTGAGTATAATAAATCATTTGGGAAGTATAAAATAAAAAAAAAATATGAACAACAGAAATTCTTACTGAAGGGTCTGGGGAACGCCTAGACTTGGGTAGTACATAAAATCTGAGAAGATTTTAATGTGCAGCCAAAATTAGACCTCAATAAATTCTGAGACAGCCACATATTTTAAGTTGAGAAAAGCCTCATCTAAGGGAAGTCATTCTCTAGCCTAGCACATTTGAGACTGGCACAGAAGAAATCACAATTCTTTCCTTTGCATAGCAGTACTCTTCCTCACACTTTTTTGTATCTAAAACTTTCATGTAAGATATACCAGCAAGGATATATCTCACAGCTCAAACTGAATGACATCAAACCAGGAATAAGAACTGCCTTCACTTCTGAGACTCTAACCTCCACGGTCAAACTGTAGCCAATCTTAGCTCTGTTTTTCTTTCAAACCTTTCTCCATTTCATCAACAAATCCTGTTGGTGCTTCTTGTAAACTCTGAGTGGGCAGAGCCTAAGCCTCGCATTTGGCTCACAGTTAGAACCCAATAAGAATGTGTAAGATTCAGGAGATACAGACCTCTCATATTCCTCCACTGCTTCTTCTTGATACTAAACCCCTCAGTTGTTCCTGCCTGTGTAACCATGTCAGTCTCTTTGTTTATTTGCTTCATCATGGTAAATTTTCTAGCCTTTTTTTTCTAATGTCTACATCTTCAATGTATCCTATTGTTAAAATTAGAAATATTCTAGGCAGTCAGACAGGGCTAGGCCCTCAAAGAAGCCGGCACAGAGGACCAGATGTCTGGTGACGTTGCAGGAAACACACCTCTTGCTGTGGGGCAGATCTCAGGACAGAAGGCAAAACAAATACAACCATACCCTTAAGTATAATCCTTAGGGATTAAATCTGGATCACCTTGATAAACCGGGAGTCACCATCCCAAACCCCTAGAGGAAGAGTCACTAATGAGACTTGCTATCCCGTTTGTCCCTGATTTGGTCAATTTTACCTAAACAATTAAACTTATTGGTTGACCACAGCTCTGTTCCACCTCATGCCCATCTGCCTTTTGAGTTCCCAGTTTTCCCCACCTTAGACCCACCTCACTTCATGATTTTACTCTATAAAAATCCCGAGAAAATACAGAATCCTTGGCAACCCACTTGGGACCCCTTCTGTCTCAGACAGAAACTTTCTTTCTCTCAATAAATATTCCTACTCTTAACCTCTGCTGTCCCTAAAATTCTCTTTGATTTTAGAGAACAGGAACTCATTTCAGAGATACAGTAGGTCGGGAGTTTCATTCCCCTATATCACTATTATATTTTGCATGTTACTTTCAGCTTCACCATTTCATTGTTCCACATAAAAACACACATTTCCATTTTGGTTTCCTCCTCACTCTCATCCAATATAACATCTCTCCCCACTGTTCCCCACTGTCTGCTATTCCGGTCATACCTAGAGCTCTGCATTCTTCTGCTCATTCATATCTTAGTACATCAAAGTACTGAAACAAACAGGCTGTTGAATCACACTGATGGATAAGTGGTTTGGATTTCTGCCATGTAAGAGCTCTGAGCCTCAGTCACTTCACCTGTAAAGTGCGTCAGAAGAAAATAAGATTCATATTTAGCTAGCACCGTATTAGATGTGGTATTGGGCTAACCCATTACAGGCTCTGCAACAGCAGTCTTGATTCCTGCAACTGTATAGTAAGTTTTAAAGTCACATAGACTGATTTGTCCCATTCTATTTATTTATTTATTTATTTATTTAATTATTTATTTTGGTACTAGAGTTTAAATCCAGAGATTGCTGAATTAGGTTTTACTTTGAGACAGGATCTATCTCAATAAGTTGTTTAGGCTACCCGTGAAATTGAAACCTTCCTGCCTTAGCCTGTCAAGTAGCTGAGATTACAGGTATTCCACCATGCCCAGTTGTATTTTTAAAAAATGGTTTTAACTATTATTGGTCTTTGCTTTTTCATATAAATTCTAGCACCCATTTTTTTTTTTTTTTTAGTGAAAACAATGAATTCTTGATTTTCTTGAGGAAGCCCGTCCTCTCCCCTGCCCCTAATTTTGGGGGAATGTGTCTCTACCTTCTGCCCTTCCATCCAGGGCTGTGTCACTGGATTAAACCAAACAATTTGCCCCATTTCCTTTATTTCAGGAACCAACCAAGAAAAATTTGGTCCTGGGCTGGGTTTAAGTTTCCAGTATTTGCAGCCAAATGAGTTTTAACTCATGAGAAAGAAGAATAGCGGGAGCCAGTCGGGCACTCACGGGTCAGCTGAGGTACTCTGCTAAACATCAGCATGCCCAAAATACCACATCACACACACTCACTCTGTGGCTACTAGAGCATAAGGCAATTAGGAACCATGTCCGAGCTAAGGCTGGCGAATCAAACCACAAACATAAGCAAATAGCCTGCCTTCCTCTACCCCTCTTCCTTCCTTCTCTTTCTTTCTTTCTTTCTTTCTTTCTTTCTTTCTTTCTTTCTTTCTTTCTTTCTTTCTTCTTTCTTTCTTCTTTCTTTCTTTCATTCGTTCTCTCTCTCTCTCTTTCTTTTTTTCTTCCTTCCTTCCTTCCTTCCTTCCTTCCTTCCTTCCTTCCTTCCTTCCTTCCTCCCTCCCTCCTTTCTCTCTCTCTCTCTCTCTCTCTCTTTCTCTCTCTTCTCTTCTTTTTGCTTTTGAGACCGGGCCTCACTGTGTAGTCCAGGCAGGTTTTGAGCTCATGCAGATCCTTCTGCCTCAGGCTCCCAAGTGATGGGATCCCAGGCACGCACCACCACGCCCCACATAGCCCCCTATTCTGACCAATATAAGGAACTGCTGTTTTTCCGTTACTACGTTTTTAGCCCTAATGTATTCTTCCTACTTTCTAACTAGCATTCATGAAAACACTCAATCACAGAATTACTCCCACTGCCTGATAACACCCAGCAGTAGTGGAAAGTTGACTTTCAAATTTCAATTGTTTATTCTTTTTTATGAATTCTGGCACAAGTCAAATCCTTCCTTGAGTCCAAAGGTCACAGGGGCCTATAAAGCCTTGTGAAATTGTATGCAAAGCAGTTTATGGTGGGTGCATTTTTCTGGGCAAAGATCTAGAACCTTCATTAAAGGACTGAGTAACCCACAACAGTTTACCAAGGTTTCCTGGTGCTGTCACCTACATTCCCTAAGGAGTGCGCTCCCCAGAACGCCCTGCGTCAGAAGTGCTCTCCAGCCCCAGCTGGGTTCCACACTCTCACTCAGTCTTAACAAGGTGCAGGTTTCACTGTACACAAGCAAAGGCCCACCATGCGCGCAGGGTCTTTTCCAACAGTAGGAGGATCTAACGGAGAAGTAACCAGGGACTGAGGGGAGGGTCCGTGAGAAAGGGCTGTGAAACCCAAATCCTATTCCTTCAAGAGTCTGATTTTATATCTTTAGTCTTCTTGCTAAATATGAAGTTTCAAGTTTTCTTATAGATTTTATTTTTCTAATCTTATTTATATTTATTTATCATATCATTCAGCAGGGGAAAACCTCTGATTCTAGAAGCATTTCAGTTGATATTGCTCTTTACTAAATTATAGTCAAATGAACCATGTCTTCCTTGCTTAAGGTATTTGAAAAAGAACTGTTATAACCAAAGGTCAATTTATTTTGAAAACATCTCCCTCTGGAGGGCATTACTGTTTTTGCATCAATATACTATAAATCTAAACACTTCTATCAGTTGATGGGTACAAATGGATATAAGGGAATACAAAGATCTTGTTGACAACTTGACAACATCTATTAACATTTACAAAGCATGACTATGAAGACTGACAGGCTAGGACAGTAAATGAAGCAGATGTGGAGTCACAAAACTATAAATTGCCTGAATATCCGGTAGTAGATCACTGGGGAAAGTATAGTACAGCACACAGTGTTCATAAAAGCCCACTTACTTTATATACTGATTTTTCTTTTAACTCTCTTATTTTGTAACCACCCCATCTTCTTCTGTTAATAGTATGTGTATGTTGATAAAGAAACTCATCATTTATTGTTATAGAGTTTCTCATACTCTGGGTAACTCCCTCTAGTGTCACTTAACCTATTCTTTTTCCATAATTTCCCATAAGTTTTTTTACATTTAAAAAGTATATTAAGTAAAAGACACTTAACCATTAACACCCCTCAAAATGCACTGCCTCATTTCCTGCCCATGTCTCCCATTGTTCTCGCCACTTTTTAAGTTAAGTTTATTGGTACAATTTAGACACACATGTTAATCACATTGATTATAAGGAGTTTGTACCTGTACATGATATAGTTTGGAACCCTTTTCCCCATTTCCCTCCCCTGCCCTTAACCCATCTCTTCCCTCTTTATTTATAAAACTTTCTTTCCATTTTATCCTTTCCTCATTTTTCCCTTTTCCTTTTCTTCTTTTCCCTTCCCCCTCCCTAGTTTCTCTTTCCTTTTGAACAATTTCTTCCTATTTTACAATACCTATTGTGCATGTTAGTTGTTATTTACATTTTCAGTTTCTCACATCAGAGAGATATTTGCAATATTTATACATGTCCAATTTATTTCTCTTAAGAGTATGATCTCAAGGTCCATCCATTTAGCTATAAATGCCTCGTTTATCCTTCTTTATGGAAGAGTTGTACTTTATTGTATAAAAATACCACATCTTCTTTATCCATTCATTGGTTGTTGGGCATTTGGGTTGTTTTCACAGGAGCCACTATACACATGGGTGCTCATAAATCACTATGGTCTGATGATTTTAATTCTTTTGGGAAGATAGCAAGAAGGGGAATAGTTAGGTCAACTGGGACCTCTAGTCCTAATTTTTTGAGGAATCTCCACACTGATTTCCACAGTGGTTGCACAAATCTACACTCCCACCAACAGAGGGTTCCTTTATCTTCACAGCCCTGCCAGCACTTGTTATTGGTTGTTTTCTTGATGATAGCCATACTTTCTGGTGTGAGATGGAATCTCAGTGTTGTTTTATTTTGCATCTCTCAAATGACCAATGATGTTGAACACTATTTCATGTATTTATTTGCCATTTATACTTTTTCTTCTGAGAAATATGTGTTCATCTCAGATGCCCATTTTTGGATTGGGTCTCTAAGTTTTATAGCTTCAGGTCTTACATTTATTCTTATGATCCATTTTGAGTTAATTTTTTCAGTTTTAACTTATCAGTGCATGTTTGCTATACATAATAGTTACATCCCTCATGGGGAGTTGGTATATGTACATAACACACCCTAATAATTTTTTTATCCTCTTCCCTTCCCTCTCTTCTTCCTCTTTCTATCTCTTGGTCTCCTTTTTCTATTATCTTTTATTTTGCTTTTTACTTATTTTTTTATATAAGAAATCATGCAATATTTATACTCCTGTGTCTGATTTTTTTTTCACTTAACATTATAGTCTCAAGGTGAATCCATTTTCTTACAAATGACTTGAGTTTATCCTTCTTTATGGAAAAATAGTACTTTATGGCAAAATAGTAAATATTTATACTCCATTGTGTATAAATACAAGAAACTTCTGAACAGAACCCCAAGAACCCCTTGAGAAATAATGTTATTGCTTATGTCTAGATGTCCTCCCAAAACCTCATGCACTCATAGGTGGGGCTTTGGGAGGTGGCTAGATTATGGGTGTGATAACTGGATTAGTTTACTGACTGGTTTAGCATGGCTGTGGGTGATGGGGTTATTGAAAAAGGAAGCCGCAGCCTCAGTGTGAATGGCACCAACCAATAGGTTTGTGGTGTGAGTGGAATGTAAAGGGAAATAAGAAAAGTAGGTGTTGTAGTCAAGGGAAGTGAGGAGAACAATTACAATCAGGACACAGAATTTATAATATTATTTTATGATGGTCACCCAGAGTTAAACACAAGAAAGTACAAGAGATCTGCCCACTACACTAAAGATCCAGAATATTCAGCCAAGGGCCTGGATCCCACAGCCATATCCTGCATGAGTCCAGACGAAAACCTAGAGCCTATGACAATGCCTCACATGAGTCCAACTGGAGGCCTAAAATTCTGGACAAGGACTCACACCAGTCTGTTTTACGGATCTTCTGGGAAGGCCCAAAGGTCAGTGGTGGAAACCAGAAAGTCTATGCCAACGGGGTGAAGGAGCTGTGCCAGTTGGTTGAGGGTTCTGCACTGGAGTTGAGAAGTCATGCTCCAAATAAAGATCAGGGCTGCCCTGAACAGTACCACAGCCATCCTCAGCGACAAAAAGGTCCCGAGCTCCTCTGACAATGAGAACAGTCAAGTACATACCAGAAAGCCAGCGTGACAAGGTTCTCCTGGATATTACACAGTGCACATCCTCCCCTCCAGAGCCAGGAAGTAATCCTCAATGTAAGGAGCAGAGCTCCTCCAAAGTGAACCACAGCCATCCTCACTGACAAGGTCTTGAGCTCCTCCAATGATAATGGCCGAATTAATATCGGGGAAGGTAGTCATGAAAAGCTCCTCCAGGAGAACCAACGGCTTGAAACAGTAACACTTAGAAGAACCCACAATGCCCTGCTCTTGGTCTCCAAGTCTATTTATGCTGGCAACTTTCCTCATCTACACGCAGCACCCATACTGATTTAATTCAGCTGGAGTTAAGCTGACCACCATCTTTAATCCGTAACAGTAGGCTCACTGCTTTCTGCCTTCTGCCTGCCATGCCACGAACTGTTTCTCCCTGCGATGCCACCCTGCCTGGAAACCCACAACTATGGACCGAAACCTCTACCAGCTGTAAGCTGAAATAAGCCTTTCCTCCTTTTACTTGTGGGTATCAGGTATTTTGTACCAGCAATGAAAAAGTAGTTAAGACAATCAATAACCAACCAACAGGATTATATGAAATTAAAAAGATTCTACACAGTAAAGGAAAAAAATCAACGAAGTGAAGAGTTAACATATTTTTTAACCACCGCATTTTTTGTAAACTAGTAGTTAGATCTAGAGACTCAGTATGTTTCTTAAAATAGTAAATAAAGTGCTATCATATTCAGCATATATGGCAAATAGTGTTTATTTTTGGGAATCAATGTGTAGAGATTTACAGTCCTGAAAGTTCCAAGGAGAGGAAATGTTTGTTTTTCTTACCTATTAATTTTCCATGTATTTCTTGTTATTATACGATGTATCATGCTCACCTGGAACTAGAGTTCTATTGTATGTACTCTGATACACACTAGAATAGACTGTCAGTATGGCTTTGTCAGAATGCTGTAATTTTGTATGGTGTGAGACACATTGTAGATTCGATTCTCATAGAAGTTTGCTGGTCGACTAGCACAGTAGACACACTTAGTGCCTTTTTTGTTTCTAGTGGGCTACACTTGAACACACTATTCCTGTTTTTAAGAAATAAGGTAAGCTGATAAGTCAGCATGTGTTCAGGCTCATTCATTTAAAGGATGAGGCAATAAAAAAAAAAATCACCTGTGTCTACTGCAGTTAGGCAGCAGTGTGGCCTAATGGGGTTCAAGTGGAAATATCCAGTGAAGAGTTCAGCTTTGGAGTTAAGAAACATGAATTCAGAGCAGGTTAGAACAGAAAACAAAACAAAACAAAACTCCAGTAATCAGCATTCCCAAACTCGAGGAAATGAAGCCCAGAGACCAAATCAGATATTCCTGCTGCTAGCTTAGTGCACCCTCAGGTAGGTCCACTGGTAGGTAACGAGTTTTGTTTCACTTCCTTTACCCTCTTCAAAGGTTTGGAATTTTCTTTTTAACCTGTGGAATACAGAAATTTCTTCAGAAGTGTCTCCTTAAAAGATTTTCTCTTCTTCCTTTTTGGTCTACAGTCCTCTAAGAAAAACTTTTGTTGCTGGCATGCCCGTTTCTGAGTCAGTTGTTACAATGTGTTTAGCCTAGTTTTTAAAAATCTATTTGTTTTATTCATTTTGCTTGACCCTTAGTTGCCTTTCTACACTTATGAAATTATCCAACTTGGAATTTTCTGAAGTTATTTGTGTTTGTTTGCCTAGAAATGTACAGAGACAAATTTGTCCTGTGAAATGGGAGATAGTTCCAGTCTAATGAGGAAAAAACAAATTAACCAAAAATTATGTCAAAGAGAATACGGATGGTGCACCTTAAATGAAAAGGAGTGGTATTAGTTTGTGTCTGGAGTTATTCCATGGTGTGTTCCTCTCCTGATTTCAAAAGGCTACCCTAGGCTTGGGCTGGAAATGTGGGGACTGGCAGAGAAAAGGAAGGGGAGCAAAGATTTGACTTAATGGCTATAGTTTGATAATAGGACTCCCTGTGCTTGAGGAAAATTTAATGTTTGGGTTTGTTTTTGTTTCGTTTGTTTGTTTTCTGTTTTTGAGACAGGATCTTGCTATGCAGTTCAGGCTGGCCTTGAGCTCACTTTGTAACCAGGTTGGTCTCCAATTTGCAGCGATCTTCCTGTCTCAGCCTCTTAAGTGCTGGGATTATAGGAATGTGCCACCACACCGGCTTGTTCTTTTTCTTAAGAACTCATTTCTGAATTTCTCAAAATCATTACAATATTTGTAACATAGGCAATGTTTTCTTACATTTTTTGCTTTTTACCCACAGCTCCTGAGTATGTGGTGGTTCATTTTACACGGACTGTGTGGGAATGGAGGGCCCTCTCTTTCAAGCAGTCCTCCTAGGTAGGCAGAAACTTATTAAGACTTATTCCCCTTGAGCCATGTCAGTCCATAGTCTATTTTCACATGTGTTTGCATTTTTCTCATTGCTTTGCTGTCAGCAAGCTGCTCCAGCCACTGTCTTGGATTAGACTTCAAGCATGAATCAGACACAGGAGCCTTCAAACTTCAAGGAAGGAACTAAGACTTTCAAAACTAGAACTGGGCATCTCTCAATAAGCTCCGCATGCATTTGGGAAGTGGGGCTATTTGGCACCTTTAACTTTGTTCTCCATTGTTTTTTTCTTTTTCTTTATGAGGTGGTGTGGTCCAACTGAAATGAGAGAGTAAAAGACTCATTATGAAAACCTGTTTCATGTCTAAATGAAAAGTACAGGAATGATCAAATAAGGAATCATACAAGTTGATTTTGGGAGGAACTGGGCTATCTCCCATGACAGATTTTATAACAACAAAATTGTGGGCTGGGGATTTAGCTCAGCAGCATAAGCACCTGCCTTGTAAGTGCACGGTCGTGAGTTCGATCCCCCGTACCAACTTAAAAAAAATTGTATCAGCCAGTTTGTAGGTATCAGGCAAGATAGATCGTTGAGATGGATGGGTGGATAGACGGGTAGATGGATGGATGGAAAGATAGATACTCCTAAAAATCTGAATGGTTCATAGGCTTGGTTCTCTAAAGGAGTTGGTTAAGTGTAGAGACAATACTGCTTGGCAGAATGAAGTTTAGAAACATTCCACCATGAGGTTTTTATAGAGTGAGGGTGCTGAAGTCAGATAGAGTGAGTTTTAATGTCAGTTTGGAATTTATTAGCTGTGTGACCACAGGAAGCCTAGCACTCTGAGGTCTTGGGTTTCTGTTTTGTCAAAGGGAAATACTAGCTAAATGAAATGTAACTGTGGAGATTAAAGGGGATGTAATATGAGGACGTCAAAACAGAAGGCCCTTGGCAAGTACTGAGTAGAAGCCACCATCACTCAGCACCCTCGATCCCTTCCCACTTACTCTCTGTCCCATTAGCTCTCATTTATCCTCTAAACAGCTCAAAGTCAGCCACCCCTTCCTCTAGGCCTCCTGAAATTCCTTCTCCCACTCACTATGGTGTAAATGCTCAAGTATCTTGTGATGTCTCCAGCACAGTTCAGACCACACCTAACATGTCTGTGCTCCATAGGCCACCTATGACCTGTGTGAGGAGAGTGCCAAGGCAGGACAGGTGGGCACTGTGGCGTGCCTTGGGCAAGCCTGCAAATATGAAACTTGGTTTCCTTGTCTGCAAAATAGGGAAAATAATATTCTGTGGCACAGGCCTACCAAGAGATCAAAAGAGAAGAGAAAGCTTTTGATAAACACCAGCACATTTAAAATGGCCCTGTGGCATTTAAATCACCCAGCTTGTAGAACACTAATCTATAATTCAGACTTTTGAGCCACTTCAGCACAACCACTAAAAGGTCTTCCAGACAAGACAAGAAATAGGAAAATCAATGCCAATCAAAACTTCTTGAGTACTTTTAATCAGAGGCAATGGTATAAATGCATAGTCACAGGGGAGAAAGATAAAACTGGATCCATTTCTCACACTTCTCAAATTGTAAAACATGGTAGATTTCAAATAGACCAGGAAGACATTTTTTGTTTGTTTGTTTTACAGGGGATTAAATTCAAGGTCTCACACATTTTAGGCAAGTGCTATACCATACAGCCCCATCCACCAGAGAACTGCACCTTCAAATATGTAAATATACAAGCACTAGAAGAAAACACTGGTGAGTTCTCTAACCTGAAAAGGAGGAAAACTTTTCTAATCATGGGTCAAATTTATGAAGCAAAAAGAAAAATTAATAGATTTAATTACATCAAAATAAAAATGCTTCTATAGCAAAAACAGAACAATGCGAAACCACTATTAGCAGGAGACAAAGATAAATTGAAAAAGATTTTCTAATTTATGTCACAGACCAAGAGTTATTAGCCTTAATATAGAGAGAGCTTCTAAAAATAAAAATGATTAAAAGTAACACATATACTAGAGATAGAAGCAGGCTGCTCATAGAAATACAAATGCAAATAGCTTATTATCAACCTCATGAACAAAATGCAAAGTCAAGGTATTCTAAAAAGTCTAAGCAGATAGAGGAAATTGGACAGTATATTGGTGGTCTAGTGAGAAAAATCAATGTTTTTAAGCATTGCTAGTGGGATAGCTACTAAGAGGGCAAAATGATAAAATCCCCATGGAGAGAAATTCAGCATTATGGAGTGAAATTACCTTCTGACAAAAAAGTCTCACTTCTAGAAATCCACTGTAAAGGTAGGATAACCAAAGTATGGAAAGATATGTGCATAAGGCAAAAGTCTAGAAACAACTCAAATGCTTAGCATTAAGGCAGTGGGTGAAAAACCATGTATATCCACAAGGGAGTGATCAACACCAAAATATGCAGTTGCTAATAGATTGGATTTTGACTGTCCTCCAAAGGCCCACGTATTAGCTTATTCCTCAGGGAGGTTTCTCTTGGGAGGTAGTAGAAAACTGAAAGGTGGGGCCTAGTGGTTTTTAGGAATTTGAATGAGATTGCAACCTATACTCCCCTTTTGCTTCCTGGCTAATGTTGCTCTACCACATGCTCCCACCATGATTTGCTGTGAAATTCCCTACTTCGTTCCAAGTTCCAAGGTCGGTCTATGTGATCAGTAAGCAAACAGGACAACATGCTGCTTCTGAGGTTAAGCAGTGACGGTGAAACTTTTAGACCTTTCAGTGGTTAACAGCTGGCCGCAGCACACAAGCCATAGGTTCCCTACCGCTGGATTACTGTACACTACAGCTTCCACTGCGGTCTCCTTTCTCTGGCTTTCTGGTAAAACACTTACCATGCCCTGTGCAGCTTCACGCGGACACCAAGAAAGGAACCAATTCTCCTGTCAACAGCCTTGTGTGTTCAGCAACTTGCCCTGTAGCCCGTCAGGTCTAAAACAAGCTTTCTCTGAAATCCACTAGATGGCAAGTAGTTGGGCATCTTAGGCCATCTCTACAACTACTTTGCTGTTGTACAGTGAGGAATAAGGTGCATGGCTAAGTACCAGAGTTGTTTGCCTTTTCCTGTCAAATTTCTTTTGTAGCACAAAACACAGGGTATTATAAAAAAACAGTATTTAAAAGTTTAATTTAGTAAGGAACTTCAGTTGTGCTGTGGCTGCCTCCATTCAAAATAACTTAAGTCACATGGTACCAGGTATGGTGAACAAACACCATGTTTTTCACTAGTAGCACTCAGCAGCAGTACTCACATTTTGATCAACTTCCAAAGACATGAAGACCTCTAAACTGCTTCAAAAACAATGGGAAAAGTGAGGGTTATCTTTAACTCTGTAATTTGTCATAGCCCTACAGTTACTGCTTCATCTTAATTGCCTTAGGGTAGAACAGATACTTCCTCACCATTTCTTTTAGGAGGGAAGGCACAAAGTAACCACTTGTGGAAAACATGAAACCAGGCAGAAGCCAATTATTTCAAAGTCCCAGAGCTAGTTCTATATATCTGCAGGCTGGAGTTAGGACCTGCTTCACTGTTTTTTTGGAACTGGGGGCCCACCTAAGTACCAAAAGTACTGGTTCCATTTTCTAATCATTTGTATAAAAAAGCATGTAACTCTTTCCTGTTCTCAATCTCCTGAAATCTGCATTCTGCTTAAAGTGCTTCTCAAAGACATTTTTGGGGGACAGGGAAGGGTCTACCAAACAGCATAGATCAGTATCATTCCTCCAATACTCACTGATGCATGGCACAGTAGAAAGATAGGACTCCAACTAGCTATTTTTGCTGTACTAGAAATGGAACCAGGGACTTGCACACACTAGCGAAGTTCTGACTAGACTATATCCCCCAACTCTTTGCTGAGACTTTCCAAATAAGGTACATAGAGCTTTAGTAGATAACAGTTCAGATTTGAAAGCTTTGAGTTTCTGTTGCCTAGAAGGCATTTAACTGCCATTTTTTTTTACTGTGTTTATTTTAGTCTACACTGGCCTCAAATTTACAACTTTCCTGCCTTAGCCTCCTGGGTGTTGGGATTATAGGCATGTGCTACCATCTTTGCCTAACTGGAGATTTCTAACTGGTCTGTAGGACTCACACTCATCCATACACAACCTCTATGCTACTTAGGAAACAGTATCCTCTGAAACAAGAGTATGAGAGCTATTTACAAACTACCACATATCTGAGGTTGCCAAAATACTTGTAAAACTATCCTACAAGAAAATCAGATATACAAACACTACAGTCTTATTAAAAGAATAAATGAGACTGAGTCTAAGAATGCAATGTTTTTATTCACCAATAAACTAAATGTCCATTTCTGGATTTTTCCCTAACATTTGTTTTGTCACAAAGCAAAGCTCTGTAAGTGGAAACCAGCTAGTCCTCAGACTCTGATCCATCTTCATCTTGACTAATCTGGAAGTATCGGAGTTCGTAAGTCTCTTTGTCAGATGCAACCACTCGAAGCCAGTCACGAAGATTATTCTTCTTAAGGTATTTCTTGGTAAGATATTTCAAATACCTTCAAAATAAAAACATTAATTACATTAAAAAACAGCATATATTATGTAAAGGCTTATTACATGGAAGATAAGCAGTTATATTCATCTTATATCCCCAATTTCCTCCAAATATCTCACCCCTTTCATCTATACAAAACATTGTATAAGGCTGCTAGGAATACAAATAAGAACATTTCCTTAACTTCCACTGTAGTTCATGCTCTGTGAAGCCCTCATCCTACTGCCCTAAAATATTCTTTACATTGGAAGCTAATATACCGGATAGAAATAGTAGCTTTTCATTCTCACTGTAATAGTCAATTCACTCAAGGACTATACAATTTCACGCTTTAAATATATACATAAACTAAAATGCCAACATTCTGTTGATAGCAACCTCTTTAATTCCACCTTTGATCGACTAGGCTAAGTCTATTTACAGGTTCAGTGTTTTTGAGAGAGCCTTTCAAATAGTATCTGTCTTGGTCTTTAAGCATTCCTCTCAAGAGTCCCACTCTTTGCTAATGCTGCTGCTTCTGTTTAGAATACCTCACTGTACTGACAAATTCTGTTTAAGTCTCAGCTTCTCTGCAAACTTTTTGTGCTATTTCTTCCCCATGTATACCAATTAAAGAACTGCATATTAATTTTCATGTCTGTAAGCTTCTTCAAAACAAGTCTTTTAAGTGTTTCATTTCCACCAGGTGCACTATGCTAACCAGTAGCCAAGGGGTTTCCATTACACATTAAGATAAAACACAAAGCCCTTATCAGGGCTTTTAAGATCTGCTCCTCAGTTAACTTCAATTTCAAGACTGTTCCCACAGCACACTATACTGCACACACAGGCATCCTTACTATTTTTATAGTACCCGGCCAAGGTTCTAGTTTATTCTTCCTTAGCAATTATTTCTTGGCATACAAGGCTTGCTCCTATATTTCATTTGGGTGAGGTGTTTGCTGATTGTTTCTTGTACCAACCTCAACACTGTCTTCACATAGCACAGATTTATTATTCCTCTTCTACAGAAGTGCCTTTGTGATAGGTAATTTTATTGGCTTGGTTTACTAATGGGCTGCCTAGTCCTACAACAGAACTGTCAAGTAGTATTTATTTATAGTGTGCTAAACAAATTGAACCAACAAAAATCAGCAAGATGTTAAAAGAGATTTTGCCTTTGACTGGCTTCCCCTACTTTAACGAAAACCTTAATTAAGAAAATGTTTCTATTAGTAAATTGGGACATTTTCACAAGCACAGACATATCACAACATACATTCAAATATTATGTCACAGAATAAAAACAGCCTATAATTCACTGACCAAGGAACCCTGGATGAGTTGCCATCTTCCAGTTAGTTACTGAACCAGAGTAAGGAATTGGCTCTTGAAATACTAATTTATCTTCCACTCATAAGGTGTGAAATAGGTTTGGGCATTTTGATACATTTTATTTTCACTTACTTATTCCTCCAGATTAACTGTACTAGGATTATACGTTCTATATAACATTCCACAATTATAGAAATTTCATTAGTGTTCGCAAAACAAGTACCAACCTTTTAGAGAACTGTTTCTCGGAAACAACCGTGATTTTATTCTTGAAGCGTTCAATGTGAACAACATTCCCAAGGTTTCCAGTTTTTCCATTGACTTTAACCTTCTCCCTCAGAAACTGTTCCTATTTTAAAACAGAAAAAAAATGCAAAACTAGGGAAGAAAACCCTAGATATTCACTAGGGAAGGTACCCTAGGAATGGAGTTCAGGTTAACATCAAATGTTATATGCTTAATACCATAACAAAAACAAGGCAAGTAGATGAATACCTACAAAATTTCCAGAATCAAAAATTCCATCTTCTACTGGATGAGTAAGGTCCAAATTAAACTTCCAGGTTGATCTCTTGGGCTTCTTGTCTTTCTGTTACACAAAGTTAATTATAATGCTGTAAGATATTTTTACTCATTCACTTTATACACTTGACCAAATATTTTGTTAATTCTGAAATTTTTCTTTTCTACCATTGTGTCTCATAAGTACAAAATACACACACACACACACACAAAACCTGTCAAGATTTAACCGGTTTTTATTATTTTCCAGGCCACTCAAAATCAGTTTCAAAGTATCACTTCCTGTTTACTATGGTCAGTTTCTTGTCATCACCACTACAGATGGGTGCTGACTTTGCCCACTTGTGTCACAACATTCAACCCTTCCACTATTATAAGAGAAAGGGAGGTATGTGTGTGGCAGGAGCCTTTGTGTTTTTTTAAAACTAAAAAAGATCACATGAAACTATAAACCTGACTAGTAACAACGTACATCTGAGATAATGTAAACAAGACGAAACCAACTGAGACTGACACCTCCACATCAGATCCAGCCAAGTGAGTGTCAACCATTATGTAACAATAATAACCCCTAAAGGATTTAAGGCCACGGTGGACACTAACCGGTATCATATCTATCCCAGTAATTTTAATCTCATTCTTAATTTCTGGTGACTGCCAATACACATCTAGTTTCTCACATTAGCATTGTTTTCCTGTTAATGAAATATATGACGCACGTTTTTTCACGCTGCTGGGAGTACCGTGACTTTTGCATTTTAAACGTATCGCTTTAAGAACAAACTTCTTCCCCGACAGACTCCTAAGATTCTCGAAAACTTCGTAACTGCGCTGACGGGGCGCCTGGGAGCGCCCTCCTCCCACCGAATCGGCCCGGTTACCCTCCCCTCCCCTTCCTGGTGCCATCAGCGGAAACTGAGTTAACTGAAGAGGAAAAGACCGCCAAAGCAGTCCAACCGCCCGCCGGTGGTGCTTCTCTCTTTGTGCGCCCATAGCCACCCATCCTAAACCAACTCGCGGCCCAGCTCGCGCTCCACCAGGCCGCATGGCAGCCATAGTCTCGGAAAGCCACTGGGCAGCCTAAAGGCTGAGTAGAATTCCCGACGCAATCTCTATTTCTTCCCTCCTTTTATCTTGAATGAAACATTCTCACTCTCCAGACTCAAATATCATTTACACTGCCACAAACCGGTCCCGTCAAGAGGGAACATACTCACCGGCGCCATCTTTACCGCAGCTGGATCAGCGAGAGAGAGAGAAGCGCCTGCGCAACATGAATTTATACTGAAACGTGCTTGCGTCACGTGCCGAGTGCGTAAGAGCACCGCCTCCCGGAACAGGATGTACCTAGGAACGCGGATGACAGTCACCTAGGAAACCGGGGGCGTGGCCTTCCACCTGTGCACTCCCTCCAACTGCAGCGATTGAAATTATTGCTTTTTGTTGTTGGAGACTAGAGCCCATTGGCCAACATGATTTCTGCGGTTACACGGTGTCTTCTGCTAGATACAGACACAGAAGGTACACAGAAGCCATCTTTCCCTAATTATTGGACCTTCTTCCAATCAGAGCATGCCAGTGTCTCAGGTTGCTTTGGGATCTTTTCTCTTATTTTTGTATTATCTCCGTGAGCTTATTCTGTTGCGGGAAATCAGCCTTGGGGAGTGAAAATAAACTGGGTTCTAAGAACATCAATATGTATCAAAGACGAAAATACTCTTCAGAGCTAACCCTGAACCTACTGACTTCCCAGTTAAAATTCAGTGAATATTTGCTGTGACCTGTCAATACACATGGGGATGGAGGTGTCCTAATGAAAAAAGGGAAAACAGCTTTTGAGTTCTGAAAGATTGTATTTTGATGTCAAATCAGAAAAAGTGTCATACCTCTCTGAAGATCTATTGGACTTGAGGCTGGAATAAGAAGTGGGCTGAACTTATGTTGTTAATTTGGAAAATGACCCTAAAATATAACTGGGTATGTCTTTTATACAACAAGTAGCTATAGTGGAATCTATCCTTTAATAAACCACATGATCTGTGGAGTCTGAATAGAAATGCTTGATTCCTAGAAAAATTCATTTCTGCAATTTTCTTTTCCAAACACTGGGGCTGGGAAAGGGGATTGCCATTTCTTCTTTACAGGGTGCCCAGATTGCAGAGCTGAAATAATCGTTGTGTTCCTTGTTATTTTGAAAATAAACCATTAATTGGCACGTATACTATTTTATTTGACAGTAAACTCATTAAAAGTATTAAGCCATTTGTACAAAGGGACACAAAAAACAATATGTTTCAAAATAACTAGCAATCCAGAAATATCTAGTTGAAGCTATAATAGGGGAAAATATCTCTCAATTAGAAAATAAATTAAGAAAAATATTAACTAGAAATGTGCAGATGGGAAAGCTAAAGACATCACGATTCTTTTCAATGTCTGGAATTCTTCCTACATAAAATATATCAACAAATTACCAGTTAATATATCAGTTTTTTCCAGTTTTTTTGACAGCTGTTTTTTTTTTTTAAAGATTTTTAAGACAAGATCTCTGTGTAGACAAGGTTGGTCTTGAATGTTCAACTATGTGGCCATGGCGGGCCTTGAACTCATGCAGTCCTCTCACTTTATCCTCCTAAGTGCTGAGATCACAGGCCTGTGCCACTATGCCCAGCGATATTGATATCCAATTCTAAAACAAACACAAATGTCTCAGAAGAGTAAGAAAATTTAGAACAATGAAGAGGAATGTGCCTTTCCAACTATTTGAATATACTATATAACAGATATATTTCTAATATAATATAAACTTCATTTTATCTATATGACACTGGAGCCTTAATAATGGAGATCAGTTAAACAAATACAGAACTATAGCATGGCAGGTTATATTCATAGGAAAAAACCTTGATTGTAGCCATGTTTAAAAGTATCTAACATACAATTTTATAAATAACTTTGAATATGTGGTTAAGCCAGTGGAAAATTAGAAGAATGGTTTGGAGATCAAAATAACACACCACAGTCATATTCGTTTGCAGTTTGAATTAGTTGTGCCCAAGTAGCATGAAAAAAGACCAAACTAAAAAAGTAGCTAATGTGTGCTTAGATTGTTAGTGCTAGGCAAAAGTCAATGCAAATGCAGTGTGGAGCACTATACTTTAAATTAAGGTACAAAAAGTTCCCTGAGACAAACTTCCATATATATGACCTGAAAAAATTTTAAAAATCATAGGAAATAAGCTACAATGAATAAAAATCAGCACCTAAAACTTATAAAATCAGACTCACAGAGTGCATACATTGAAAGTATAAAATATGAAATATAAAGGCAGGGCATGGTGGTGCATGCCTATAATCCCAGCACTCGGGAGGCTGAGGCAGGAGGATTTCTTTGAGTTTGAGGCCAGCCTTGCCTACAAAGTGAGTTCAAGACCAGCCTGAACTGCATAGTGAAACTCTGTGTCAAAAACTCAAAAAGAGCTGGGGATTTAGCTCAGCGGCATAAGCGCCTGCCTTGCAAACGCGTAGTCATGAGTTCAATCCCTGGTACCGTTTAAAAAAAAAAGTTTAAAAAAAACTCAAAAAGACAAAAGAGAGAGAAAGATATGAAATAGAAGGATTTTAACATGTCAGAGCCGAAGTTTATAAAATATAATAAGGAAATTACAGACAATACAATTTTGCTAGCATTTAAAAAGTAGAGTCAAAAAGAACTTGTTATGGCTTATATCTAGATATCTCCTCAAAGCCTTATGTGCTCATAGGTAGGGCTTTACAGAGGTGTCTAGTTCTAGAGTATGTGATCCTAGGATTGTGTGATGCTAGGATTATCAAGTGGTGTGATGCTGGGATTAAAGGTGCATGATTACTAAATCAGCTCACTGATTGGTTCAGCATCATTCTGGGTATGAATAATGGGAAGGCCAATCCTGGTGTGGTACCCAAAAGATAGGTAGCCTGGAAGGGATAAAAGGGAGAGGCTTTTGCTTCCGTTTGCTGCTGCTGCTTGCTGGTTTACTGTCTCCTGTCTGCCCACCAGGAACTACTTCTCCTCTGTGATGCCCCTCTGTCATGCCACCCTGCCTTGAAGCCAGCCAACTATGTACTGAAACTTCTACAAATTCTGATCTACAATAAGCCCTTCCTCCTTTAACTTATGGTATTGGATATTTTGTCTCAGTATCGAGAAAAGTAACTCACACAGAACTTCTCTGAATTAAAAACAGAAAAGGTGAAATTAGAAAATTAGTGGAGAAATTAACAGGAAAGTAGAACTATCTGAAGAGAAAATTACCAAATAGGAACTTACTTAGTATGCAATACAGAAAATTAAAGAAAAGAAGCTAGGTGTGGTGATACAGACCGATAGTCCTAGCTACTCTTAACTGAGGGAAGAGGAACACTTGAGTCCAACGGTTTTGACACCTGCAGTGAGACTATCTCAAAAAAAGAAAACATTAAGGATATAAAACTGCTCAAGGACACATGGCTGTAGCTACTTGGAAGGCTGAGATAGGTGGATCAAATTTCAGCCTAGGGGATCAAGACCCTGTCTCAAAAAAAAAAAAAAAAAAGGCGGGGGGAAGCAGGATGGTGCTGGAGTGCTTAGTGGTCAAGCACTTGCCTAGCATGCATGTGTGTGTACACAGACACACACTCACAGAGGAAAGGGAAATAACAGGGATATAACAAAGATAATGGGAAAAAGACAGTATGTGGACAGATAATGGCTGAATTCTTTGACGCAGGAAGCCCAATAAAACCAAGCAGGATAATTTAAAAGAAATACACATCTAGACCCATTTTAGTGAAATGTCCAAACACAAAGATCTCAAAAGAATTCAGCAAATGAAAATACAAATTATCCACTAAAGGAATTATGTGACTTCATATAATATGACTTTATATGACAACAATGGAAACTAGCAACAAGGAATATTCTCTACCTAGAGGTACAAAGTATAAAACTTATCTTTCAAGAGTAAAGATGCATTTAAGACAGTTTAGACCATAAAATGGGAAGTTTGCTACCAATAGATCTTTAATAAAGGAATTGTGAAAGATATACTTCAGGAGGAAGAAAAAGTACTAGAAAGAAGGGCCACATCCAAACAAATGGTAAACAAAAAATTACTAACTTGTGAGTAAACCTAAACGTCACCAACTGTATACAGCAATAATCATGTCTGATTTATATACTTAAGATGCTATTAATGTTTTACTTCTTAATCTTGATGTTTATATTATATAGTTTGTGAAAATTTATTGAATTATAAATTGTGACTTTTTTCTGTATTTTTTACATTTCATATAAAAGGTGGTATAACATACTATAAGGAAAAATATGGCAAAGTAGATAAAATAAAAAGTTCTTAGAAAATATAATTTTTAAAACTTTAGGCTGGAGATTTAGCTCAGCGGCATAAGCACCTGCCTTGCAAGTGCACGGTAGTGAGTTCAATCCCCAGTACCAAAAAAAAAAAAAAAAAACAGAAAAACTTCATACGAGAAGACACAGAATATCTTAATAGTGTTACACTTTTAAAATGAATTATAATTAGGATCGTTCCACAAGGAAAACAGATAGCTTCATCAAGAATTCTACCAAATATTTGACACATAGTGCCAATTTTATTGGCCTTTATCTGGACTCACTTTACTTTTATTGGCCTTATGTCTAGACTCACTTTCAATTTTATTGGCCTTATGTCTAGGTTCACTTTACCTTTTATCTATGCAGATGGAGGTTTTATCCACAATTGCCTGTCCACCATTGATAAATGTCCTCAGGGTGCTCGCTTCTTTCCATTTCCAGCTCACAGATATGTGAGTGTTATTAGACAGGTTCCTACAAGTGTCCCATCATGTCAGAAAAAGAGTGATATGCAAGTGAAAACTGTGTAGGGACCCACTACCAAGTTATATATACACAAAACTAGTTGCTGCTTCCTTCTTTGCCGTGATTGGATGCTCCATGGCCACGTGGGAGATCCCAGGTTAGGCCTCAGTTAACCCTAATGTATTTCTATTTGATTTTGCTCTTCCCAGTTCTCAGTTCCTTACTCTGTTATTTGCGGTCATTTCCTAAATAAACCAACTGCATACAGTCAATGGGATGTAACATGAATTTTACAGACTCTTTTAGATAACTGAGAATTAGAACTCACTTTATTTGACAAGCATAATAACCTAGATCCTGAAACCTGATGAGGACATTCTGAGAAAAAAATTATAATAGGTTCATAAACATGTGTTATCATAGTAAAAGATAAATTATTCACAAAACTAAACCAGCTATATGTCATGAAGTTGGATAATAATGTCATTAATTGTAGTTGATATAGTTGTATATGTACAACATTTAAATGACTCTGGCTAAATGATGATCAGAAAAAGTAGTGAGTTTATCAATTGCTGACTACCAAATTCATACACTATAATCAATTGCATACCTATAAACCAACAATAAATCAGATAACTGAATTTAAATAAAATATTTTCAATTGTATAAAATATACCCAAAGAAAATTAACAAAATATGTACAAGCTTTCCATATCAAATTATGACATACAATTGGAGAAATTAAAGAAAAACAAATAGGACACTCAATGTTCATGGATTGGAAGACCCAATATAATAAAGATGTCAATTCTGATTTATAGATTCAGTGAGACCTCAAACAACAGCTTGAAAGTGCCCCTCTCACACCCTTCTCCAGCCTTTCTCTATCTCTTGATAAACCAATTCAAAAGGTTGTATAGAAACACAAAGTACCAGAACTGTAAAAATATGTTTGAAGAAGGAAAAATAAAATGAAAGCATTTCTCTGTGAGAGCTGAGACTTATTTCAGGTACTATCATTAAAATAAGGGAATATGTTCTCAAGGTCACATGACAAATGGATTAGACTTAAGAGGTCCCCGAAATATATATATATATACATGTTATTTATGGTGAAATGATACTTCAGATCAGTGTGAAAAAGACAATTCTTCTGACTCATCATTTTTTGAACTGAAAAACACTATTGTAAATCAGTGTACATGTGCAAAAACAGAAACCTGTGATTACATAAAACTTCAAATTATCTATAAATCCCCCCCCCAAACTTTTCCAGTCATCGGTGCTTATCACTGATTAAGCAGTAAAAACAGTAAGTTGTGTTTGTATAGTAAAAGTGTCGTTCCATTTCTTTCTGTGCCACTTTCTGTGCGCCAAAGAGCAGCACGTTGGACATTGCAAGGCCATCACACTCCACATCCCTGGAGAAACATTCTTGAATGACACTGTAGTGGCAGCAGCCTCCTGAGAGCTTTGGCAAAGGATGGGCTATAGCCCTTCAGTGAAAACAATGAGACATGGGGCACAAAATTACTACTCCTGAAGAGTATTATTTTTGAAGCCTCAGCCATATTCATGTATGGTTCCTTGTTAGATGCTCAGTAATGAGCTAAGAGGACCAGGTAGGAGAAATATGCTCCTGAATTACTGCCCCTGGCTCCTTCACTAAACTCATAGGAGAACGTTAAAAACTAGGATTTAAAAATTTGTACTTACTTCAATGCATCTTTTCTCTTCACTAGTATTTAGTTACTGTTCTTATTATTACTAACATATTGCAATTTTAGCTAAGTAAGATTTTCTTGTTATACAGTGCTGCAGGAATTTTAATACATACTGATCAACATTTAAGATGAGAACAAGTATGTTTTTCATTGCTTAATTAACCTTTAAGTGTATTTTTCATTGCTTATTTTTTTCAGCTTATTTATCACTTCATCTATTGTTAAGTCTGTTCACTATATCTTTTTGTTCCCATTGTAAATGGCTTCCTCACATTTTGTATTCTAACTGGTTAAGATTTTTGTTATACAGCCACTAATTTTTGCATGTTACCTTTGTATTATGCTGTCTTGCCAAATTATTTTATTGTTAGAATTAGCTATAAATAATTATGTAGGAGTTTCCAGGTATACTATCAGAACATCGCAAAACAGAAAAATTTTCATTTCACATTTGCATTTTTAATGTGTCTAATTGTTTTCTATTTTCCAATTGCATTGGCTGATACTTCCAAAACATAGTAGTGATCTTTCTTAACCTAGTTCTTGACCTGAGAATGCCTTTAGCATTTTTCTACTAAGTAAAAGGGTAGAATTTTGAATTTTATATACACAAGTGTAAATGTAAACACACATATACATATAAATTATATATGTACATGTGTGTATATATACATACTACACATATATATTACATTAACATATTTATGTTAAGTACTCATCCATCTGGTTTCTGAAGTGTTTAGAATGGATAATACTGAAAGTAATGGTGTGTTGTGAAGTATCCACAAATTCGACTAAAAAATTATTTAATGGATTCAGAAATACTTTCAAATTGGACATTGGACTGATACAACCTTGTAGGTAGGCCCTTTTGAGATAATACATACTCAATCATTATGGTATCGACGAATGTATTGTGGGAATGGACGTATTAAAGACTTTGGCAGAACACACAGTTTAGATAGCAATTTTAAATGTAGTGATTCCCACAGGAGACCTATTTGGAAAGAACTTTTAATCAGAGGGAGGGGGTAGGAGGAGACCCATAAAAGGTATGACAGACACAAAATACATAATTATCCCTTTTCACTCTTTTTGTTTTTACCTACCATGTATGATTCTGGAAAACTGGGCTTCTGGTATTTTTTTTTTTTTTTTTGGTACCTGGGATCAAACTCATGACCTTGCGCTTGCAAGGCAGGCAATTAAGCCACTGAGCTACATCCCCAGCCCAAATTTCAAGGATTTTATTTTTTATTATTATTATTTTTTAATCGGTACTGGGGGTCGAACTCACAACAGCACGCTTGCAAGGCAGGCGCTTATGCCACTGAGCTAAAACCCCAGCCCCCTCTTTTGGTATTTCTAAGTGGCAAAAAATAAAAGTGAGATGGGAACCACAAGACTTCTGTAGTTCTTTTACTAATCAACTCTGTGTTTTGTTTTGGAAGGTTAAGGATATTAGTAGTAATAATGGTCACAGATATGAAGTAACAATTACCATGGTAACTCTGGCACGTCTCAGACCAGGAAGCAGATGTTCTAGAACTGTATAGTGTATAAAAGGAAATGGCTGAGTCACCCAGGGAGGAACTTGTTCACACTGTGTTACTTAGACATGAAGACTGGAAAGGGGTGAAAGGTTGGTTTTGGGGATCCATCACACCACTTATGTCACCATGGAAAGAGGAGAGTAATCAGAGCTGGTAGCAAAGGAACACCTCAGGCCTTGGGAGACCAGATGAGGGGTCTTCACACTAAATGTTTCTGGAAGGGTGCACAGGCAGCGAATGAAGATAGAAAAGTATTTTCACTCTTTTGTACCTGTTGAATTCTGAACCAGGTAACTATTTTCTATATTTTTACAAACTATGAAAAATTTAAAATTATACCTAAACTTAAAATGAGAATTTAGAAATTAACATTCTTGGCCAGAATAGCTAGTGCCATTTCTGAGGATCTAGGGAAAAAAACCACTTAGTGGTAATATACACATAATATATTTCTAATATGAAAACATCTTTAAGAATGTACATAAACAGGAGTAGTGCAAGCTGTTAAATTTTTATTTTTATTTAATGTAACTGATGAAGTTAACGACAAGTATTATGTTTTAATGTAACAAAATGTTATCATTGATAAGTTTATCGTCTACATTTTAAAGGATATTTTAGCATAGTCAAAGATTTAACATTTGTATTTTTACCCATTTTTGAAATGTAAAATGCACACATATCATATCCATACATCTTACAATTTTAAAGTTTTAACTAAAACATCTGAATCTCTACAAGTAAAAGCAAGACTTCTCCTATATCTAAGACAAATAAAATACACTACTAATAAAGTGCCAATGGATTAGAGAATCCTGTTTCAACTACCTTTTTAGGGGAGGGATAAAAGCACATAGCAGTATAGAACTGGTCATTTTTAATCATACCAGTAAAGAACTAATTTGCATTACATTTTGTAATAAGCAAGAGTGCTTATTTATAGTAGATCTAACCATAATAAAGGATTTCTCCCAAGAAAGATCACAACTATAACTTATTTGTTCAGTCACTGCTGAATATAGTGTCCAGAGTTTTTTAAAAGTGCAAACTGGATCTGAGACAAACCTACTTCTACCAATATCAACAAATGGTTTTAAGGACTTCATATATAAATCTTTTTATTGTAAAATAGGTTTCTATCTGTTATAACGAGAGGAGAATAGTGCTGAATGCATGGCAAAGTTTGGTTAACAAGGATGTTTATAGTGGACAAAAGCTTGGTATGCATTGCTGAAAGATGTGTTTTTCACATAAAGAAAATATGTTTATTAGACGTCTATAGCACTTTTCAGGCACTTGACCTCACTTGGTAGTTAAGTTGGTGTTCAGATGTTTACTTAATGGAAAAACACTGAGTTATACTGTAACTTTAAGTCATGTTCCCACAGAACATCTGTGTTCCACAAGCTAAACCTAAATGTTCCTGCTAAAATCAAATAAGGATTCCATATACCCAATTTAGAGAAAAAAGTTCAATAGATTAAACTTAATAGATTGAATTTTGTCAATTTTAGGATTTCCGCCATGGATTTTTGTTAAATCTTTGTTGCCTATTACTTCATTGAATGCTAAAAAAAAAAAAAAAAAAAAAAGGCTTGATACCTATGAACTATTGTGTTTAAAGGACGTTGGACAATTTAAAACCTTGTTAGTATAATACACTGCTTATAGAAATATGCTTATATTTTTGCTCTTATATTACTTAAGAACCATATTTCTTCAAGGTAAATGTGTTCCTAGCTCATATAATAGAATTAAATATGTAAACACTTTAAGGTACCCAAAAGAGCATTATGAATTTTCAGTCTTTGTTTCTAAATACATTTGAGAACCTACAATGTCTGTTTCAAACTATCATTGGGGTCCATGCCAAAGGAATGCTATCAAATATATATATATATATATCACTATGGATAAGGTTCTGAGGTAAGACCACTCAATGCTATCCTAAAATGAAAAATACAGCAAAATTCCAGTATAGTTGCTGCTGAAGTTTCCATTTTTCCTTAAATACTCGGCATATAGTTTAAATATATTGATATTAAGAATTTTATATGTATGCATTAGAGTATTACAATTTGGGAAAATTTTGCTTTATACTTTCAGGCAGTTAGCTTTAAATTAATGAAACTTCAATTCTTAGCATGAACAGTCCTGAGAATAATGCATTTAAATTATAGCTCAACTAGAAATAATCCAATAAAAAATTGTAAGCTACAAAGACAAGTTCTGGAAAGGTTGTAAATTAAAAAAATTACCAACGTTTGAGGCACTACCAGGTACTTTTAATAGTTGGAAGGATTTTGGAAAAAGAATAAACACACAAAGTTATGTGTTCACATACACACACTCACATTGTGCTGTAGTGAAAAATTGTGTCCCCAAACTGTACAGCCTAAATAGTTTATTGCAGCATCTTCTGTAACAGGTACCATGGTCCGGCCGCAGAAATTTTGGTAATTTATATAAAGTACTGGTACAGAAATTTGTACCACTAAGGGAAACAGAGTCAAGAGCTCAGTTAACAATAACTTCTTCAAGTGACTAACAGCTCTTGGAGGGGAGCATGAAAGAAATATCATAATTAGGTTCATGATGTAAATACTAAGTCAAAGCAGCAATGATTTGATTTATGTGCAAGGATATACAACTTTGTAGCAGATAAAGCATAACAGTCTTCACAGTAGAAATAAAACATGCCCTAGAAAGAAATATTCAACCTGCTAATGCTGTCTAAAAATTGGTGAAATGTGTACAGACAAAAATGGTACATTAGTGTATAACCTATCACTATGACAGTCTACATTTATGTATGATAACTTGTGATATTTAACATTTGCTACAAAAAAGTACAACAGTACTAGGAATCAACTTGTAACATTTCTCTGATGTCAAAAAAGAACAATGTCACTTCTATGTTAAAAAATATATGCTCCCTGCTTCCCTTTAATACAATTTATAAAGCTTTACTAAATGAAACATTTTGTTCTAGAGAAACATCTATTGATTTATGTGAAAATAAGCAATCCTGTATCTTTAAAATCTATACATATATGTTAGATTATTTACACTCCATATAGTATTTAAAATGAAATGTTTATACATAAATAGCTTTTGCCATTCAAGGTATGGAGATAGAGATGCATTATTATAATTTGTACATCCTTCTATCACAATTTAAAATATATTTATGCAAAGTCTGACAAGTTATGAAGAACAAGGGCATGCTAATTTAGAGTTAATACTAAATCAGAACACTAATTTGTTTATAACTGGAGTCAGCTAAATGACCAGCAAGCAGCACAGATCAGTAACATTATGGACTTCCTCTGGGTAACTATCATCCAATAGCAAGTAAGGTAAACATCAGAGGTTAGAGCACTAAAAAACTAGAATGGTGTGTAGTAGATACTTAAATAGAATGCTAGGAAGAATTCAGCCCAATTGTTAATTGTGCTTTGGATGGGCAAAAGCTAAAATGTCATACTAAACTCAACCAACTAAAATCTCAGTATTTCTTGTGCTTTAGAATTCTCTTCTTCACACTTCTCTTGAAGTACCTTGCATCTTCTTCAAATGGGTTTGCTTAAGCCAAAGTAAGATTTAAAAATGTATACACATTAAGCAACTAAAACTTTGGAATCTTAAGAGCCAAAGTGCTATTTCTAGTCATTGATAAGCATTACATATCTTTCCTCTAGATGATAAGAACAAATGTTTCTCTGGCTGTAGCACTGTGTGAGAGATCTCATAACCAGTTTTAGAGAACTGAGGCAAAATGAGATATAGTGATTTTGTTCCTGGTTTTCTCCATTATGATTGATACTGAGTCAAATCTTATAACAATGTCTAAAATTCTGAAAATACACATATAGGCTAAAAGACTAAACAGAAAGGCAATGTGATTTCACCTGAAATACTTTTTAAATAATTTGATTTACATAATTCTTTTGTAGTTAGAGTTCACATCAGTAACTAAAGTTACAAGACAATCAGAAAAATTATATGTACTTAATTTTCAAATAAAGTAGTATTTCTTCCATGATTCACTTTCACTTAATTTTGGACAAAAATGTGCACAAATTAAACAAAGTCAAGAATTCCGAATCAACTTAAGAATCCCCCGTTTTAGTCTAACAAGTATTTAATGTAAAAAATTCTACTTAAATGGTTGGAAAGGAGCAGTTACTGATTATATAGATCTAAAATAAAAAGCATAGTTTTAGTAACTTTCTTTGCAACTGTCCTTTGTGTATTCTTCACAATCTGACTGGTTCCAATGTCCCTTTGTTAACTGTAAGCTGATACTAAAATCACTGTAAGGCTGCACTAAGCTAGATAACATTTGGCAAAGAGTAGTATTAGTGAGTACACGTGGTGGCACATGGCCATCAAAGTAAACGACACTCTGATAAACATGATTTGTGTTTAAAGATTTGTGTTTGCCAAACACAGGTTGAAATTGACAATTCCAGTCTATAATCTACATATTCTATGATATTAAATCTAAAACTAATGCAGAGCAATTCTACTTAAGTGTGGTACTTCTATACCACTAAATGCTACATTGTCTGATTTAAAACCCTGGTTCATTAATCATTTAATCAAAATTGAGGAATCATTTCCTCAGACAAATCATATCTGCTGAGGCAGTCTTATCTGTTTCTTGGACTTACATACTGAAAACCACAGAAATGTTATAAGAAAGACACCTATAAAATTGAAAAAAAAAGATAATTATACAGCTTGATTTTTTTAAAAAGTTACCAACTGCCTGAAAAAACCAACACAAACAATTTAGGAAAAAAAAAAAAAGGAGAGATAAACTGAGGTTACTTATGGAGGCCATAGCTTTGGTGACAATTAGAACCAAACTTTATCTCTGCAGCTGATCCAACCGAGTTTGCTCTTGTCTTACATTCTCATTTACTTGCAGGGCTTTATGGCTACAGCATACTCTTCACTCATGGCACACATGACAGACACCTAAAAGCAAACATGAAGGCAAAACAGTTATTCAGAAGGCAACCATATAGAAGATACACTTAGTTCACCATATATTATTATATATTTGTGGATATTTTATATGGATTGACTTTGAAAAGGAGTACTCCAAAGTAAATAATTTTTTTATAGTTTTCTGAACTAGAACTTCTCAGATTGTGGTTTTACAAGATAACTTCCAAGGAACAGGAAAAGGAAGAACTACAAATATTACTAGATATTATATTTCTGAAAGTTGCAACAGAGTGTATCTCCTTCACTCTTTAATACTCCTTAGCATCCTTTTCTACCCTTAAGAATAGCTTATATGCAAATCTTTAAAGTAACATGGAACTCATAGTGTCCATGCAGCAAAAAGTGAACTTCAATATCTTTTTTGGTAATTGCTTTTGAAGATCATATTCATCATTTCAGCAGTACTTTTAAGAGACGTTTCATGTGTTATTTCATGCAAACTAGTTTAGTTCAAAGTTTTACAAAATAGTTTAAAAACATATTCCTTCCACAGATCTTTACCTGTACATCTTCCCCTGCATTATATTTTCCTTCTATTTCTTTGCCTAGTTCACCTTCTGGTAGTTTAAGATCCTCACGGACTTCACCAGTTTCTGTCAGCAGGGAAAGGTAACCATCCTGAATGCATATCAGCTATTAGAAGAAAATGTATTATTCGTACTCATTAGATTATATCCATTCGCAATCCACATTGATTTGTGTAAGTACACTGTAACACATTAATATTTTATATATTTAAAATGCCAAAATACAAATGTATAAAATACAAAGAGAAGTACAATATAAATCTCTCCCTTTCTGTACTCTTGCTGTTTAATTTCTGTATTATTAAACAGTTTAGGCTTTTTGTTACATATCCTGAAGCATTTAAAATTAAGTACACAATATAAATATGGTTGCTTTTCAAATGGGACAAGTATTTTTCAGCAATATATTTTTAATTTATATTTACAAATCTCTCCAAATCAGAAAATGTAGACCTACCTTTATCTATCTAACCACTACACAAGGGCATGGATATACTGTGACTGAAATTATTTTCCCATTAATGAGCATACAAATTATTTTCAATTTTTTACCATTACAAACAAAATATATTATAATTTGATTGTAAACAAAGTTAAGTTGTAAAATTCTGGTCTCCAGCTAATAAGATTTTTGAAAATCTGAGTAACTACTTTGAAGATAATGATACACAATGTGTTAATTGTTACGATTTTAGTATGAAAGTAGTTTAATTTTTTCATAATTTTTTTAAAAAACCAAATACTAGCTTATTGATGACATCAATATAAACAAACCCAGTCATCAACTTAATATGTAAAAAGCACAGTTTTAATATAATTTCTCCAATAGGACTAGGCAACAGTGAGCCCTTTCCTTTATTTTAAAAGCATACATGCCATCAGTACACCTCAAATTACAACAGACTTTTAAAAGATAATCATCTAGAATATCAGATGATAACACATAAAAGGAGTCAAAGACAGAATTAATTATTTGGGGCTTCAAAAAAATTTATGCTTTAATCTATTGTTATTATCCTTTTTGATTCTCAAATTGTTCTATCTTTGGCCAGTCAGAGATTATCTAAATTTTAGGTCCCTTTGACATATGGTTTTAATGAAATTAAGAAAGCTTAAGCTTTATTGATAGAAGTTGCAAAAATAATGCAACAAAATCCCATATTCTTTACCAAGATTCACTCATTAACATATAATAACATAAATATTTTATATATATACACACACATATATAAGTTGTACATATTCTCATTTTTACTGAATCATTTGAGAGTTGAGTTTCACAGATCATAACTGTTTAGTAATACTTGAATGTTTTCCCTAAGAACAAGGATATACTCTTACAAATCCAGTTCACTTTTTGAAATTGGGAAACTTAATATTCATTGCTCATTTTCCAATATACAATCCATATTCAAGTTTTCCAATTGTTTCAATATTGTTTTTGATAGCCATTTCTCTTTCTAACTCCAGGGTCACACTGTGCATGTATCTGGCTGTTAATACTGATTTAGTCTCCTTGAATTTGGAACAGTTTCTTCACTCTTTGTCATCCATGAGTTGATATTTTTGGTAAGTATAGGTTTACTGTTTTATAGAATTTTCCACAGTTTGGGCTTATCTCATTGTTTTCTTATGATTCAGGTTAATATATTTTTGGAAGGAATGGTGGGTCCTCAAACTGTCATGTCAGGCAGCAAATGATGGCGATTTGTTTCACTACTCATGATGTTAACTTTGATCACTTGGGTAAAGTGGTATATGTCATATTTTTTTGTTCTAAAGGTACCCTTTTCCCCTTTGTAATGTGCATTTAAAAAGCCTGTGAGGACTGGGGGTTTAGCTCAGTGGTTTCAGCGCTTCCCTGGTAAGTGCAAGGTTGTGAGTTGGATCCCCAGTACCAAAAAAAAAAAAAAAAAAAAAGCCTGTGGTGCCACTGGTAAGCCTCAAGAGTACTTTACTTTTGTGCAATTCTTCACCTTTTCTCAAAGCCATCTATGATACTAGAGTTGGATGGTGGGGATGGTGAGGGGAATGTTATAAGTCAATTCTAAACATTTTCTTCTAATCCTTCACTTTTAAACAAATCTATACATTTCATAAAGATTACATGTTTTTGAACAATTTTTATTTTGGTAGGGAAGTAATCATTTTGATAATAGCAAGCAGAAAGAAGGCAGAGGTCAAGGTCAGGGAACTTGTAATAGAGGTGTTAGGTATGTGGTAGTCTTCTGTGTTCCTGAGTAGTATATGAGATTTTAGTAGTACCAGAATGTGGTGTCTTTTATTTCCTAGAATATAGGATTCCTTAGAAAAATAGGTGATTCAATATCTAGAGTGAGAGGTGTATAAAATGAACCTAGAGCAGGCCATTATACTAGAAAGCAAGGAGCTATCAAGGACCATTAGTTAGCCACATGTCAAAGGGATCTAGAATTTAAATAATCTCTGACTGGCCAAAGATAGAACAATTTGAGAATCAATAAGGATAATAACAATAGATTAAAGCATAAAAATTTTTTGAGGCCCCAAATGCTGTTTAATTCACAAAGTTGTCCTCAGCATAGCTGGGTTCCTGAGCAAGTTTACTTAAGAACATTAAAACCAATTTCATAGAAATTTACTATGTCATAAAATATTTTTCCCCTAAATATTTAAAAATGTAAAATCCATTCTTAGCTTGTGGGCCTCATAAAATGACAGTGGACCAGACTTGGTCCATGTGCTGTCATTTACTGAGGCTTCTCTAGGTCAGTTTCCAATGTTTTTAAAATTACAGATATTTTAATGTATAAATTTATCAAGTTTGAGAAGATTTTGATGATTTAATGCTCTATGAAAAATCTGAAATACAGTTATAATGATTCAAGTTACAGAAAATATCACTGAAAAAGCAAAAGGGAAAAACAACTTTAAATGTTCAAGTTCACAGTGAAAAAAAGCCATCTTTAGTAGATACTAGGAACCAACTTATTTTGTGAACTGGTAACTGAAGGGAAAGAATCACTTATACTGGCTTTCCTCACGTATACATACATACATACACAATGTATACACTCAAGGTGAACAAGAGAATGATGACGGCAATTTTTTATATATTCTGGCTTTTAAAAAGGAAAGCATGCTGGGGATTTAGCTCAGCAGCATAAGCGCCTGCCTGGCAAGTGCTAGGTCGTGAGTTCGGTCCCCAGTACCAAAAAATCAATCAATCAATCAATCAATCAATCAATCACAAAGGAAAGCATGAGGGTGGTCATGGTGGCATACCTGTAACCTCAGCACTGAGAAGCTGAGGCAGAAGGACTTCATTTTAGAGCCTTGGACTACTCGGTGAGCTGGCAAGACTGTCTCACAATAAAAAACCAAACCAAACCAAACCAAACCAAACCAAAACAAAACAAAACAGGGCTGGGGATGTGGCTCAGTGTGAAGGCCCCGATTCAATTCCCAATACCACAAAACAAAAACCAAACCAAACCAAGAAAAAAGCAAAATGCCTAGGAATGACAAATCATTAATCATCATTATTCTTTCTCCCTTAATTAATGGATTGAGGCAAAGGTAACATATAGGATAACATTATAAAAACAGGGAACAGATTTACCTGATGGTCATATGCAACCTCACCTATGAAATAATCTCATTAAAAAAATAAAGAGGAACGAAAAAAAGCTAAACCAAATCTGACCAAGCCTCCTTATCTCATCAAGTTTCAAGAAATTAAGCAACAAAAACACATGTTAAACCACAAGGAAACACAATTAGCAAAATCAAGGCAATGAGAAAGTCAACAGAACAAATGATCCATCCAGTTCTTCATTAAAAAATTGCAGACACACACAACCCAAGTACATGTGTGGGAAAAGAGAACATACATATTTAGGAGATAACAATTTCATTTGTGTGGACCTTACATAGGCTCTGACTTAACTTTTGAGATGTGATTAGTTTTTTAGTTCTTAGCTTTCAGAAATGTATAATAAAACACTTGAAGGTAAAATAATGTCTAAGATTAGCTTCAAAATAATCCAGAGGCAGTGTATAGGAAATTAAATGATATGTCCATGGTATTCTCGTACTTTGCAGCTTCTTACTATAAAAAATGAAACAGAAAAATGCTTCGGTATATCAAAATCTAGAAAGAGCACTACAAACAAATACTGAGATACACAGTAAGCTAAGGAAGCAAAGGATGAACTAAAATGAAAGGTATAGGGGGAGTTTATGACTATAAACACTGTCCATGATACAGCCTGAAAAGGAAGAATAACAAGAAAATCAACACTGCACAGGGAAATTGTAAGAAAACTTTCTTTTGTGCCTGTCTGCATTATTGGTATACAAAAGAAGGTTGGAGAAGATCTATCATCACTATAGTTCCTTCTTAGCCCTAATTTCTGAATTTTGTTTCTGAATCTATTTTCAAAGAAATCACACTTGTTTAGGTAGGTAAGACTTTTCTACTTCTTTCTTTCCCCACTGCACTCTTAAGCTATCATTCCTTGCATTGCTGGCTCCTGGTAGAGGGACTGGTGAGACTGTTTTATTTGTGTGTAGGGGGTGGTAAGGGGTGCTGGGATTCGAGCTGAGAGCCTCACAAACGCTAGGCCAGTTCTTTACCACTGGGCCACATCCGTGGCCTGAGACTGAATTCTTTGGTATACTATGATAATAACATCTAAGCAAATAACACTATCACCAGCTGGGGTGTTATCTGACCCACCAAATCATGAAGTTGGGTATGCACAGGAACACTCCACCATCAAGTGAAAGTAGCATATATGAGTTTGTCTTGAGCAGGTTCAACAGGTATAAACAAGTTTTACTAAAGGGCTTAGACTCAAAGAAGCTGAGACTCAGAAAGTATCTTGACACCTTTCTACCCAATGAAGTCACACCAATGAGTGAGAGGGGGAATTTCCTATTACCAGGTAACTTTGAAGAAAAAAATTCAGAATGGTCTCTAGATGGTTATGCATTATGAGACTCACCATTCAGAGGTAGCCCTCAGTAACAGTGAGAAATGGGGAGAATTTTAAGAACCAGCCCTGAAGAAAATAGAGAGCCAGAGGTGTAGACTTACAATGATTTTAGATAAGAGAAAAGAATGTGGCTGGAAGGTCAAGGACACTGAAGCTTAATCTTGACTGTCAACCTGACTGGCTCGAGAAACCTTAAGAAACTAGTAAAGCACACTTCTGGGATGCCGAGGGTACATTTCCAGAGATGACTGGCTTGTGAGACAGTACATTGAGGGGAGAAACAGAATACAGGTGGCACCAGCCACTAGGTTAGGGAGAGAACAGAAGCAAAGGAGGAAGCCTGCCAGCACAGGCTTTTTCATTCTCTCTCTGCTCCCCAGTGGCCACGAGGCCTCCCCATAGGTCTAAAGCAAAGCAGTCAGCCAACAGAGGACTCTTAAACCTAGAGCCGAGATAAACTCTTCCTCCTGTAAGTTGATTTCCTCAGATATTTTATCACAGCTATGCAAAGCTGACTAACACAGATGCTTTAACATCAAGATATGAAAAGGGCTGACAATAAAATCTGGAGAAGCAGTAAACCTCTCTATATATGTAACTAGATAATGTGCGCACACTAGGGCACACCAAAGGGCAACTGCTATGGACAACACTGTAAGTAATCAGGTAGAAATTATGATTCTCGTTGACATTCAGCTTGGCTTTTTGTTGTTGAAGGGTTTTTTTTTTTTTTTTTTGGTCTTTTTGAGACAGGGTTTTTCTGCAGTTCAGGCTGGCCTTGAGCTCACTTTGTAGCCTAGACTGGTCTTGAACTCGAAATGATCTTCCTGCCTTAGCCTCCAGAGTGCTGGGATTACAGGTGTGAGCCACCACACCAGCTTGTTGAAGGTTTTTGGTTTATTTGTTTTGCACTGTTGCATAATGTATTCCATGTGTGCCTCGAACTCACTATATACCCTAGGCTGGCCTTGAACTCTTGGTGATCTTCTTGCCTCAGCCTCTGGAAGGCTGGGATTATAGGTGTATGCCACCATTCAGCTTGTTTTGTTGCTGTCCCAGTCCTTGTCTATGGCTCAGTGACACAAATTTTCTCTCATTAAGGCTGATCTGACCATAGCCACTACTGGAAACCTCACAGACAGAACCAATATAGGGTCCCTGATAAGTACTATATCCCAAAGGGAACAATTAGCTCCTTGGTAACACTACCTTTTCTAGCACAGAAGAGGCTGTATTTTTTGAACTGACTCAAATGGACTTATAGTCTACATATGGATTTGCCTATCCTGTCTGTGGTGCTTCTGCTAAAATTCTGGATTTATGCCATGCCTGATTCTCACATGGCAACACTTCCAAAACAAGCTGCTTTACAGAAAAAATGAGAACATGGGTGACACCCAGGAAACTGGCCCATACACTCAGGACTGGCCTACTCAAAACTCCTTTGTGGTACCTGCTAGAAGATACTATGGGGGCCTAGGGACTTATTTTATAGCTTACAATATATTTCAGTATATGGTACTATTTTTCCCATAGGTAGAATACATATGTCTAGGAAATAAAGGTGATGGCTCTTCTCACTATTACCCTTAACAATCCTGTAGCAAAATATTTGCTTCTTATCACTGCAACATTGGGCTTTATTGGTTTAGAGGTTTTTATTCCCAAAGAAACTTTTACAAGGGAAATAAGAATTTCACAGACTATGTTAAAATGATAAAAAGACTTTAAGTTAAGGAAAATTTATAGCAGCATTATTTTCTTTGTCGTTGTTGTTTTCAGTTGCAACGGTAAAATTCAACTCATATATCCAAAAGACTTATTCATTTGAAAAACAGACTTGGAATTAATAGTCATAATTTTGGCAATTCACCAATAATCTAAAGGTTCACAATGTGTATTTGATGTGTCCTGTACTATACTGTTTTCCTCCTTAGAAAATGATCTTCATATGACAGATAAATTGTGAATGAAGAAAAGGCAAGTAATTTATGGTGGGGAGCATAGCAGCCTGAGCAGGCATTTCTGTATCAATTTGGGGATTCTCAAAGGTATCTGAATGTATTTGAATCTTAACCATCACTGAGTCCTAAACAACAGTAACTACTTTTAGGAGAAGTAATAGAAATTAGCAATTCTAATCTAAGCTAATCTTGGAAAGGAAGAGTCTAAAGACATTTTTTTTCATCTAAACTTATGTAAAAATTCACAAAATCAAAACTAAATATTAATATACTTTTCTAGAGATTTACTTTTTGTTACAATGAACAGATATACTATACATATTTCACTTTAGCCGGCTGTCAAACTGGCACTCAAAATACTGAATTCAGCAAATATGAAGAACTACATATAGCCAACTAACAATAAAAGTAGGAATTTAACCAAGTCTCTTGGACAAATGAGTAAAGACTAGCATAGCAAATATAATAGGAAAGGTTCACAGAACTAATTTTTTAAGAAATGAACTTCTACAAATAAGTAGCATATATTGACTTGACAATGAGGAAGATGTGGACATTTACTATTCCAGGCACTGTCTTAAGTATTAAGACTCAAAATGATCCCAAGAGAGTTTATTATTTGCATCCTTATTTTATTAATAAGTCACGGCAACAGACGTTAAATAACTTGTCAACCAAGGTCACACACTTATTCAGGACTTTAATAAGGATCTGGATCTACAGTCTGGCTTAAAAAAATTGTCTTTTAATTCACCATGCTATATGGATCACATAAGGGCTGAGAAAAGGGGAAAAGTAAGTGAGACACTTGTTTTGGGGTGTAAAATTAAGAAGGCATCAAAAAAAGAGTAGTAACCAAATATTTTAATGTATTTAAAAAACAAAATGTAAAAACTGCATGATGAACAAAATATTAACATTTAAATGAAGAGAGGATCTGAATTACAAATGCTTCCTTTCATGTAGAGGTTATTACTATGAGCCTCCATATTGTAACTACACTTGTCTTTGTTAAAACTTTTACAGCTGAGGCAAAGGCCTCATTCATTCCATTTGTTAAACCCCCTTAGTGAACCTGTATATAGGAAAATAAAGTCCTAATCAAAATTTTTCCTTGAGCTCCAATGAATGATTGGCTAATTTTATCATAGTAGTAATTACATAAACTATTTCTACTACCTTTCTAAAATAAGCAACAGACAAAAGTATTCTATATTACATGAATATTATGGCCATAATAAATATTGAGTATTCAAAGTATTGTTCTTTTAGGGTGGAAGGAAAACTCATTTTGGAAAAAGAAAAGCCTATGCTTAGTCTGCTGCACCATCTTATAAATATTGCCAAAATGAATAATTATGCATGCAATTAAGTGTTTATTGAGCAATTACTATTCACTGCATCTAAATTCAATGATCCAGTAATAACTACATAATTAAGTGGATTGACATACAGCGTAGGAAAAAAAATATCCTCTCAAAATACAGGTAGGAAGAGTACTACTGTTTGGTACGTATGCACCTATGGGTATATTTTCTCAGTTATTTCTCATACTGTGTTTGTTTTATATATTGGAAGACAAAGGTTTACAGAAGTTTCATAACATCTAAAATCATTGAACTAGTAAGCAGCAGAACTAGACCTACTTAATTCAAAAAAATCCACTTGAGGTTATACTAAGACAATTTAAGTTTTACAAAAACTCCAAAGCTGTCTAAAAACCATTAGTAAGTAGGAAAGTAAAATTATAAAAATGTTTACTAGATTAAAATTACATAGAAAAATGTTTGCACATGGGTAGAATAGAAAGAAATCCTTGGGTAAATTAAGTTGATAGCAACATTCCTTAAAATTTTACATGATACAATAAAAGATATGGAAAGAAATCAGTTTAAGTTGAACAGAAAAAAAAATCTAACTCACATTTTCACTATAAAAACTGAATAGAAGAGTCCAGTACATGGTATTCTTGAAACAGACACTAAAAATTTTCAAGAACTGTTTTAGTTATTGTTAATACAAGCTTTCATATCCTGTAAGGTCAACTGTTTAAATTGTCATCAATACTCCAAACAATAAAATGTTATTAAATATGACCTATTTGAAAGTATAACTGGATCTTAAACTTGAACTTTATACATATAATTTCACAAAATGTGACAGCATGTTCACTGAATATAAACAATTACATAATTTTTGTATTTTGTTTATCATATTCAATGACTTGTATTAGATATTATGTTTTTACATTATTTTTTGTGGCACTTGGAACATGTCATGCTCCTGCCTCAGCCTGATCAGTAGCTGAGATCATTGACATGAGCACCATATGTGGCTTATTCTTTATATGTCTGGCTTTCACTTATTTTCCTATTTACTTACTACCAAATTCTGATTCACCTTTATTAACACAAAAATGTGGTTAAAACATGAATTCCAGTAATTTTCTTGAAAGCCTTACATCTGATTAGTTAAAAGAAAACACTAAGAAAAAAGTTGCTTGAATTTGAGGTATTTTCCAACATTAAGAATTTATTAATTCTTAATAAGTTTTATTAAACACTACTTAGTCACAACATGCAGTCAGTTGGTATGAGGAATGCTGAAAAATGTTCAAGTTTTTAAAATGCAAGAATGCTAAAAAATTACTATATTTTTCCAACTTGTAAGATAGGTGTTGCCTAGTATAGTAGCTGGTTAGACAAACTCAAAAACTACTTGGTTTTGTTACATTACTACAGCTAGTAGAAAGTATTTATATCTTTAAGAGATAAGCAAGATTTTAAAGAAAATTAGTACTTACTTGATAGTCATTTCTTTTAATATTTGGAACATCCATGTTGTGAGTAGAAGGGCAAATATCTTCATATTTTTTCCCTGTGAAAATGTCAATTCCAACAAGGTGTACCTAAAAGATGAAAACAGGAAACCTATTTAATCTCTGCCAAGCATATCACTCATTACATACACAAGGGTACAATACCAATGCTGATTAAGACAAATTCTCCTTTTTCCAAGGTCATCTAATTTTATTTTCTTAAAAAAATGCAGTCATAGAATTGAGAGGTAGTAAACTCTAAACAGTATCATATCAAGATTACAATATATAATGCAGTAATTTAATTAAAGAGTACATAAGAAAAGTTAAGTTTCTTAGAACGTTAAAACCGAAGAAGCTGACGAATGACTTGGAAGCACACTTACTTTGGCATGACCATGCTTTCCAGTTTTGGAAGTTGACATCTCCACTATTTTGCATGGTCGTCCTTTGAGCACCACGAAGCCGTTTTTGCGCAGGGCAGAGCACTGCATAGGGTAAGTACTGGAAGCTCCAGCATCACCAGTAGTGAAATCAATTTCGTCCGCCATGGTGGGTTAAGGAGATGGTAGTTTTTCCGTGGGAACTATGCAAAAAGTTTTAGTTTGGTTTTTACTAAGGAGCACGCGAGGAGAGCAATGTTTCATTTCAGGCAGGTTAGGTGCTAAGCATCACGATCCGTTATTTTTACATTTATAGAAAACACCCACTCAAGACTAGTGGGTCCTCTCTAACTCTGGCCTCTACAAACTTTTCCAAGCATCGGTGGGGTGGTGGGGAGGGAAGCAGCAGAAGTGCTGGCTGGGGTAGGGGGACACCCTCACCCACGCTGGGTACAGCAGGTCCTCCGGTGCCCATCGCCCCCACTGCACAAGCCCGAGACCTCCTCCTACCGCGCCCGGGGCCCTCCGCCGCCGCCCCACTCCACTGCGGGGGCCCAGCCCAGGCCGCACGTCCCCGCCGGCCCGCAGCGCCGGCCTTCGGGCAGCGGGCGCGCACTCCGCCCTGCAGCCGCAGCGCAGCCGCCTGGCAGCACCGGCGCCCCCAGTGCTGCTGATATCCCCGGCCCAGCCCTGCAAGGCTCGGCCCAGCTCCGCAAGGGCCTGACAGAGCCCCGGCGGGTCCCGCGCTCGCCTCCCTTCTCCCATCCACCTTTTCTCCTTGCCTCGGTCAGCGCTGGGCTCTGGCCGCCCGCCTCAGCCCTGCCTGGTCCAGTTCCAGCCCCGCCAGTTTCTCCCCAGATCTTCACCTTTCAGCAGCCTCACAGCACCTCTCGCTTGCGTACCCGCGCCGGTCTCCTACAGCTGCTGCGGCTGCTACAGCGATAGCGGCCGCAACAGCTCGGAGAGACGGGGCGGGGCCGCCACACTTTCCACACCCCGGCCTCCCCGCCCCTTCCCGCCCCCACCACAGCCCCACTTCCGGGATAGGCCCCAGCGCGTCAGAGGCACCGCCCCCCAGAGCTATCATTGGCTAACAGGTACCCAAGGCCCCGCCCAGTCACGTGAAGCGCGCCCTGGCAACCCCACGTGCTATGTATTAGTGCACTTCCGGCGTGAAGTGCGCTTTGTACAGTCTGGCTGCTGAGGGAAAACTCGCAGGCGAGGCGGCTCGCTCTCTTCACTAGTAGTTCGGGCCCTAGTCGATGTTAACAAGGACGAACCAGGCTCCCAGCGGCCCCTGCCCTCAGGTGCGTGGCAGTTGTCACATGACAGTTTTCACCACTCGTGAGTCGCGCGAATTCTCCGAGCGGCCCGCATGGCTGTGGAGGGAAGTTAGTTAGCATTGGAGCTTCTAGTTCAGCGTGCAACGCTCCTTGCGGGTTAGAACCCACACGTGTTCCTCAAAAACAGCACAGTTGCAGCATTTGACTAACAGGCCTGTATCATGAGTTCGTCCATAATAACTGTCCAACATGTGGTGAGATTTTGGCGGCAATTTTGGCATGTGCCCCACCAGTCAGTAGTATTTTCAGGGGTGGGGACTCCAGAAACATCCCACAGTAAAATGACCTCATCCAGTCCACGGAGGCTGTGACAAAGTTGTGGAGGAAGATAGTTTGCCATCCAGAAAGGTGTGCTACTAGCCTTTCTTCCAGGCATTGGCAGTCCTTTGAGTTTGGATTTGTTCGTACACGTTGGAGAAGTTCGATTGATTTCAAAATAGTCTTGGAGGATATAGGCTAGAACCTTTTTTCTATTATTACTGGAATGATTGCAGAAATTTACAGTCGGTGTACTAAATGTTTCATCTGCGTTGTATGTTTAATCTTGACTGGTAACTTAATATTTAACCTTTTGTCATAATTTATATAAAATTTGTTTTTACTAAAGTCAGTTTTGGAAAACAAAGTTGTATCACCACCACTATAATCAAGATACATAATATTTTCTTCATTCCAAGGGTTTCTGATGCCTTTTTGTGATTTGCCTTTCACATTCAGACCTTGACAACCATTAGCAACTGTTTTACATGCATTTTGAGTTATAGAAGAAGGAAAAGTAGTTTGCTCCAAATCACACAGCCAGTAAGTCAGAGAACCAAGACTGAAATCTAGTATATTGTATTCACACAAAATTTGTATTTGGAATAAGATGATTGAACTTTATTCATTCAAAAAATATAGTCCATTCTCCTGAAGTTGGTGAATTAGCAAACAGGGAGGCATTACTTCTTAGGGGAAATACAGACTGAACTTTCTGTGAGCCTCTGATCACAACAGTTTAATTAACTAGTCAAGATACTGTTATGTGTTTTCTTAAAAAGATACCTTGTTTAATGTATTTTGAGCTCATTGCCAACTACGCCAAAATTCATGACTTTGGGTATCTTACATTTGCATATTTTCTCTGTAAGGCAACGTATAGCCTTCATGTATTTAGGAATACTAGATAGCTTCTCAGGATGATGCTTGGGGCATTTTAAAGCAATGAAATAAAAAATGGCAATAAATAGACTGAAACGAACACTTCTTTACATTTCGACAGCTGATATTAAAGGAGAGCAGTGCCATGTCTGACCTGAGCTAAGAAAATGTACATTGGATGACTCGAATCTCTGTGCATGTTCACAAATGACTTAGTACAATAGCACAGTAAATATTGATTTGGGGTTTAGGAGAACATTTTATCATGTATGTAAATACCCAAATATGGAATCCAAAATAATGATAGACTATATATGTTTTAGCCCCCATACCTCTGAAATCCCCATACTGATCAAGACAATCCTTTGTTTATAATGTGCTTAGAGTCTAGTGCAAGAGATAGCCTACAATTTTAAAAGATAACTGCTTGTAAAAAAATAAATGCAGAACTGAAAAAAAGGACTGAAAAAAAGCTCCCACTCATGTAGTATCTGATTACATAAAACCCTTTTTAAAAGGAGCTCCTTCTTATATAGTATCTGACCACATAAAACCCCCTTTAAATGATGAGATTAATTTCAAATATATTTTATTTAACCCACTAAATATATCTAAAATATTCACATATAACCAATGTAAAGTTATTAGTAGGATATTTTGCATTCTTTTTTTTCCATAGTAAGCCTTCAAACTCTGGTATGTATTTTTCACTTAATGAGACATCTCAATTCATAGTAGGCATATTGCAAGTGCTTAGCAGCTGTGTGTGGCTGGTGGCTACCGTACTGGATATCACCAATCTAGAAGTGAAAACGTCACTTTGCTGCTCTGGAGATGACAAGTCTAATTAGAGATTTGAAAAGCAGGTAGAAATTATCAGTACAAGGGGGTTTGGATAAGACATTTTGCCAAAGAAAATGGGGATTCAAGGCCCTCTTGATAGGTGACAGAATCATAGAATCTTTCTTCTACTGCAAAGGACTTAATGCATGTCACATTCTTTAAAGAGTGATGAGTTGATTTAGACTTTCTCCCCAGGATCATAAAAAACACTTAATTGTATAAGAAAATGACAAGTTTTTAAATCCAGGAAGACCTATCTAGTTATGATATAGAAAAATTTTAGAGGTGAAACTGTTGGAAGTAGAAATTAATTATAAAGAAAAATTATCTTGGTCAACAAAGTGGTCAGTTATAAAGGAAAATGAAGATATTGTCATAATTCTATGTTGGAAACAAAATAGGCATAGGATATAAAGAAGAGGAATGAGTCCACGTATGACTGTGGTTATGGCATGAAAAATTTGGGCAAATGTTGGTACCATTGAGATAGAATAAATAGAAGAAGCCATTTTCCAAGGAAAGTTGAGTTGCCTTTTGACTAGACTATTTTAAGATTCTTGTGAGAGAGAAATCTATCCAAAATAGACACACATTTGTGAATTATCAGTATACAGATGATTATTAAAGGGTTTTAAACAGGTGGAATCTTTTTGGGGGTAGGTGTGCAAAGTGAAAAGGCAAGAAAACCTAAGACAGAGCGATGCCATATTTAAGAAATAGACAAAGGAAGAGGAGAATGAAAAAGAACATTGTATTTTTTAGGATTGTTTTGTGGTAAGCAACAGAAACCAACTCCTACCAACTTAAGAAGCAAGAATAAAGTAATGATAAAGAAGAACCCAGGTTTGAAGGGAATCCTGATAGGACAAAAACCATAAAACTTTACAGTTTGTATAGAAAGAACCATTGTATAATCTCATCTGAAGTCACTAGAATGAACAACCTGTGTCAGTAGAGAGAATCTAAGAGTTAATGTTCTAAAAGATGAAATTCCAATTGCTCTAGCTTTTACGTCCTTGCCACCTCTTTGCAAGGTACCTTGTTCCAAAAGTTCTATTTCTATCTCTGTTTTATCAAGGAATTTCCACTATGTAATTTTTCATTGAAACTGAACACTGGAATTAAAATAGCATTACCCAAACCACAAACTATTTTACATAGCTCCATAAACAACATGTATTATCTTTCTATCATTGAAATAAATGCCTGAGACAATCAGCTTGTAAAGAATTGGCTCACAATTTTGAACATTCCAGTTTATAAGTTGAGTCCATTACTTTTGGATCTATGGTGAGGCAACATATCAGGGCAGGAGTGTGCAGCATAGCAAAACTTTATGGCCAAGAAACAAAGGGGAAAGAAGAATGGGGCCAGGGTCCTACAGTCCCTTTTGTGGTCACCCCCACCCATGACCTAAACATTTTTCTAGGCTCTACCCCTTAAAGTTTCCACTGCCTCCCAAGAGCACCACCCTGGGATCCAAGCCCATAACACTTGGGCCTTTGGGAGTTACTCATCCATAGCATAACACATTGACATACATACCTACACCAGCAAATTAAGCCTGCTTAATTTTTAAAATATTTTCTCCCACAACTGTGTTCTCTTTGTTTCCACAAAAAATTTTCATATTTTTTTTCACATTTTAAAACTTATTTACATATTGTACATTTTTATAATTAAAATCATTTGAGCAAAAGATAGCACTCTGATTAAACTGCATTTTACAACATGCTGGGCACTTAGGATCAGCTTAGATTTTATGCTAGAGTTCACATCCTCCCACCCGGCTTCCTTCAGTGACATACACATTATTTTCCTTCTTTAACTGTCAAGTAGAAAGATGGCAAAGCAGGAGTAGCCTTCATTGTCAGTAGTTTTCTGTTCTTTGATGTGAAAGGGGTGTCACAGTCATTTAAACTTGATCTAGATTCTTTGTATCTTACAAAGCTCAACAGCTGAAAGAACACAGTACTTGTAGAATGTACACTACATATGGATGGTACATGGCTCATTCTAATTCACCTATTTGCTACTCCTAAGTAATAGTTTCTTTAGAAGGTAGAGGACTTTTGCATTTCTTAATCTTAGCTATATTAAATTTGTTATATATGGTTGTGGAGGAAGTAGGGTGAAATGCATAAGAAAGATGAGTCCAGTTTTCCAGTGGCCAACACCAAGTCTTTTTTTCTCTTCAGTGTTGGAGATTAAACTCTAGGCTTTGCACATGCTAGATAAGTGCTCTACCACCAAGCTATATTTGCAGCCTTCTATATTTTTGGCTACACTTGTCCCCTCATCCACAGTTTTGCTTTCTGCGTTTCATTTATTATCGACCATGGACATGACTGAAAATGCTAAATGAGAAATTCCAGAAATGAATATGTTAAGTTTGAATTGCATGCTTTTCTATGTAGCATAATGAAATCTAACACCATAGCTGTCTGTTTCACCCAGGACATGAATCATCCCTTTATCCAGTGTATCTGTGTTGTATACACTATCCACTTGTCAGCAGCTATTACGGTTATCAGATCAACTGTTGTGGTAACACAATGCATATGTTCAAGTAATCTTTAATTATGCCCCCAAAACACAAGAATAATGATGTTGGTACTTTCAGTATGCCAAAAAGAAGCTATGCAGTGCTTCCTTTATGTGAAAAGTTAAGAGTTCTTGACAAGGAAAGAAAAATATATATTGAGGTTACTAAGATCTATGGTAAGAAGAAATATTTACAGAAATTTGGAGAAGAATAAAGAAACTTATACTAGCTTTGCTGTTACATCTCAAACTGCAAAAAATGATCACAATGTATGGTATTTAGTCAAAACAAAAATGGCGTTAAATTATAGGCTTTGGTATTATCTGTGGTTTCAGGCATTCACCGGTAGTGAGTACTATAATATGAATTGAGAGATGCTTGTATAATTCTGTTTATGGCCAGACTTTTGCTACCAGGTAGTTTAGTTTTGCATTCTGCTTCCATTCTAGAAATTGGGGTTGGGTTCTGATCTAAGTAACAATGAAGGGTGGGGCATAAGGGAATTGTTGCCTTCCTTCTCAGGGAGTGACAGTTTCCTCAAGCAAGGCAGAACAGTTGCAGTTGCTTTAGACAAGAGAAATATTCATAGTTAATTCAGTAGTATTTTCATAGTGATATAGGTGAATGAAATGCCCAACCTACTATGTCCTCGAGTTCGTGTTCTCTAAAATCGAAGAATGAATTTTAGGAACAACAGAGGTGAAGAGTACAATAGATTGAAAGAAAGCTTCTGTCTAAAGAGAGACAGAAGGGGGTCCCGAGTGGGTTGCCCCTGACTCTGACTTTTCCAGGGACTTTTTATAGAGGAAAACCATGAGATTAGATGGCTCAAAGGTGGGGAAATGGGAATTTGCAAAGTGGGTATAAGGTGATCCAGACTTAACCCCTAAGTATTATACTTAAGGGTGTGCTTGTATTTGTCTTGAGATCTGCCCCACAACAAGAGGTGTGTGTCTCCTCCAAGGTTATCAGACATCTGGTCCTCTGTGCCAGCTTCTTCGAGGCCTAGCCCTGTCTAACTGCCTAGAATATTTCTAACTGGTTTAGCTGCCTGTAACAATAGTATTTAAACTATTCAAATTTGTATCTATTCAGATATCCTTATTCTTTTTTAGGATCTTTTCTTATTAATTTCCTAAGGTTTACAAATATGACCAGTAATCCATAAACTCAAAATCTTAAATTTCTCTCAAAGCAAGTCAGGCTTTTAATCATGATTTTTCTTGTTTTAAGGCAGAAGTGATTAAACTTCTTCAAATGGCCAGCTGAAATAGCCCCAATGTTCCTAGAAATCCTGTTCCCAAAGTTCTAGAACTTTTCTCATCCTGTGAATTTTTAAATTGTTTCATGGTAGCAACAACCAGTTTCCTTCAACTAATGCTTTCATTTTTCAGTCAGCATACTGCCCAGGAAATAAAGTGTTGACCTGTTTCACCAGTGTATAACACAAACTACTATGTCCTGCTTTTGTACTGTGAACTGTAATATGTTATTGTCTTTGACCTCATCTTGGCTCTGTGGTTGGGTTTTTTTTTTCCTTGCAGTACTGACTATTGAAACCTGAGGCACTCTACCACTGAACTCTATGTATAGCTCTTTTCTAAATTTTGATTTTGAGAAAAGGTTTTGCTAAGTTGCCTAGGCTGACCTTGAATTTATAGTTCTTTTGCTTCAACCTTCCACAGTGCTGTGATTACTGGTCTGTCACCACACTTGTAAGATAATGTGCGACTTCAGCTCTGGTAGATGACTGAAGGGTTTTTGATTTTGAGTGAAAAAAACCAGTTTTTTTTAAAGTTATGCAAAAATGGAATTCAATAGAGTAGTATTGATACAGGGAAATGAAACTCCCGACTTGCTATATGTCTGGAATGAGTTCACGTTCTTTAATATCAAAGAATGAATTTTAAGAACAGTGGAGATTAAGAGCAGAAATATTTATTGAGAGAAAGAAAGCTTCTGAGAGAGACAGAAGAGGTCCCAAGTGGGTTGCCAAAGATTCTGTATTTTCTCAGGATTTTTATAGAGTAAAATCATGAGGTGAGGTGGGTTTAAAGTTGAGGAAAACTGGGAACTCTCAAGGTAGATGGGCATGAGGTGGGACAGAGCTATGTTTAGCCAATAAGATTAATAGCTCAGGTAAAACTGATTAAATTGGGAACAAATGGGGAAGCAAGTCATGTAGAAAGCAGGCATTCTTAGAGAGCAGTGACTCTTGAATTGAAATAGTGACTCTTGTCTTCTCTAGGTGATCCAGACTTAATCCCTAAGGGTTATATTTAAGGGTGTGGCTGCATTTGTTTTGCCTTCTGTCTTGAGATCTGGCCCACAGCAAAAAGTGTGTCTGCTCCAAGGTCATCAGACATCTGGTCCTCTGTGGTCCTTCTTTGAGAGCCTCGCCCTGTTTGACTGCCTAGAACATTTCTAACTAGCTCAGCTGCCTGTAACAGTATGAAGAAGCTGCAACAATGAGGGGAAAAAAACGAATACTGTAGAAACTTACCAAGCAGATCTCTGCATATTGATAGCAAATATGGCTCAATTATTGGAACAAAGATGTTCAATTTGGGATTACCTAATTGTTTCTTTAGTGGAACCCTTAGTTTTCCATTACTGTAATGAAATACCTGAGGCGGGGTAACTTTTAAAGAGAAATGATTTATTCATCACACAATTTTGGAGCCTGAAAGTCTAAGCAGTGTGGCACTGCTTCTGGCGAGAGTGCTTCTGATGGCATCACAATCATGGGAGAGATCTGTGGCAAGATCAGGTAGCCAGAATGAGAGAAGGAATGAAGTTTATGCTGCCTTCCTCCCTCCTGTCTGTCTTTTATCCATCCATCTTCCTGTCGTACTGTGTGTTTTGACTGTGTGCCTGTCTTTCTTGTTTGTCTGTTCATTTGTTCCTTCATTTGTTTATTCATTCAGTTTTTTCTTTGGTAACAAATCCTCTTTCAAGAAATAACTCTTGATCCCACAACACTACTTTAATTTCTTCTGGGAGCATGGTTCTAGTGATGTGAGGATGTTTGAGTAGGTCTCAATTTTTAAGGGTCCCATATCCTCTTAACATCATTATACAGGGGACCAAAATACCAACACACAAACCTTTGAGGAACACGTTTAAACTATATCTAGAACATAGTGCTGGGCAAGTATGTTTTAACCTTGGAAAGATTAACATTACAATGAATAGTAAATAGTAATAATGAAATAAGGCAGCCTAAGAATTTTGATATTTTACATTTATTGGTACTGATTTTATTTTGAATTGTTTATAATACTGAAGATAATTTAGCAATTAAAAATAAGACTTGAGATTCCAAATTAAAGATGTATAATTGGTTGACTTATTGAACTTATGGTTTTAAATTGAAATTTAAAATTTAAAATAATATTGGAGACTGGGAATGTGGCTCAATGGTAGAGCATTTGTCTACCATGTACAAGGACCTTGGCCTTATCAGTGGATAATGGTTGATTGATTGTATCAATTTGAGAAGTTTAGAAGCATAACTAAATTGGCTCAGCAATTCTACACTCTAAGGTGTAATAGACCTACCCTAGGGGGCTTGTCACCTGGATAGTATAAAGGGGAAATGAAGGACAGATCTTCTTCTGTTCTTCAGAGGGGCTCCAGTCTTCACCTTCAGTTTGGATGTCATCTTCTGGCTTACAGCACAATCTCTTAGGCTTCCACCATGGATCCTTTAGCCTTCAGCATAGATTCTTCAACCTTTTGTCACAGATCCCTTGACTGCCCGTAAGACTTTCACAGACACTGCAGTGAACTCCAGATCTTGTTCTAAAACGTCTGGTCTCCAGTGTGCAGATACACTCTGCACTCTTCCTAATCCAACTTTGTGGGTGACCTTTGTAAGCTGATCTTGTAATTTCTTATACAGTTGTATATTTTCTGTTATATCTGTTTCTCTAGTAAAACACTGACTGATACACATAGGCATTGTAATAATAATAATTACAATACTGCAATACTTAGAAGAACTTAAAACATATCATATTTATAAATTAAATTTATTGAATTTATAAGAACTACATTCATACTTTTGAAGATCTTATTAGCCTATTAATATATTTAAAAAGAAAACTAAATGTGTTCAACTTTGAAATACTGTGTATAATATTTAAGAGTGCATTTTAATATTTGTAACTGGTATCAAGCATTATAAACATACTTAAGGGGCAGGGATATAGCTCAGCAGTACAAATGTGAGGTCATGAGGTTTGATCCCTGGCACCCCCAAAAACCAAACAAAAAAAACAAAAAGCTAACTTTAATGCTTCTGAACTTGAAAATGTCTGGATAAATATAAAAGATAGTATATTTTATCTTTTCTTAATTTCTTTAAAAGTCATGATTAATTACAGCAAAAATTATAACACATACCATATTCTGTAGTTTATATATAAATATAAAACATATAACAGTATTATAAAAGGTAGAAAATATATGAAAGAGTATAAGGTTTTAAATTTCTCAGTAGGTGATATATTAAGAATCTGTATTACAAATATATAAAACAGTCTCATTATAATTCCTAAAACAACACTAAGAGCAATATAAAGGATAATAGCTTAAAAGCCAATGAAATAATTAAAATAAAATACAAAAAAACCCAAAATACCCCATGAAAAACCCAAAATAAAAGCTAGATCTCTTTCATGCCAAGCAGAAAAAGATAAACAAAAATCCATAGCCAGACAGAACAAATGGAAAATAAATAGCTGAACAATCAATCTAAACTTGACCATATCAATATTATCAAACTAAATATAAATGAATTAAACTCCAGTTAAAAGGTAGAGGACATAAAATTAGACAGTACCAAACTATATGCCATCTGTAAAAAATACATTTAAAATACAGACACATAATTAAAAGAAAAGGATAGAAAAACAGATATAATTCAAACTTAAGTATTAAAGTACTGGAGTGGTTATATTAACATTAGATGAAGTAGAACTCAAGACAGAATGTTACCAAAGGAGAAGAGACATTTTAAAATAATAAAAGGTTATACATTAGAAGGACTTTATTGCATGTATGCCTAACAGCAGAGTCTAAAAACACATGAAAGAAATACATCAAAATTAAGTGGAGATATAAGTCCACAATCATAGTTGGATATTTGAAATACCTCTGTTAGTAATTTCTAAAACAATAGATGATCATTAAGAATATGAGGCATCATGAGACCATCAACTACCTAATTGTTATTTTTAGAGCACTGAACTTGAAAATCACAGAATATATATGTTATCCACCATCAAAAATATAATGAATCAGTTTTTGAGGATGGTTTTCTGAGCTCAATGGAGTTAAATTAGAATTCAAAATTTCTGATATTTAAAAATTGACAATATTGTTGACTACAGTTAAAGAACATTAGACAAAGAAATTATACTTCAAAATTATTATTTTAGAAAAGAAGAAAAGTTTTAAATCAAAAGGATAGATTTATATCTCAAGAAAATAGTGAAAGAAGAGCAAAGTAAATCTTCAGCAGAATGCTATAAATTTCTCCTGGGGCTAGGGATGTAACTCAGCAGCATAGTGCCTGCCCGGCAAGAGCAAGGTCATAAGTTTGATTCCTGGTATCAAAATTTTTCCTGTAGCACGTCAAATAATATTTTAGACTTTGTGGGTTATACAGTTTCTGTTAAAACTACTCAACTTTGCCACTGTCTCTTGAAAAAAATAGACACTATATAAACATAAAAGCATGCTATATTTTAATAGCATTCTACTTATAAAACAAGACGGGCAATGTTCTTTGGGTTGTAGAATCATGCTGTGGCCTGAACAAGTTCCCCAAAATTCATGTATTGGAAACTTAATTTTCAATGCAGCAGTGTTACATGGTGGGGCTTTTCTTAGGTCCTTATGTCATGAGGCCTCTATCCTCATTGTTAGATTAATATCCTTGTATAAAGGGCTTATGAAAATGGGTCTTTCCTATCTTCTGAAAAGTGAGGATTTAGCATTTGTTTTCTTTTGCCCTTTTACCATCTGCGATACGAGGACAGAGAAAGTAGGTCCTCACCAAATGCTACTTCCTTGATCTTGGATTTCTCAGTCTGCAGAACCGGTTTTAGGCAATCTCATAGCAGCATAAGGTGGGCAAAAGCATGCACTAATCCCATCACAAAGCTCTGCCCTATGATCCAGTCACACAAAGGTCCCATTTCCTCATCTTATCATTTTAGGGGTTAGGGTTTCAAAATGCAAATTTTGGGGAGATATGAATGAACATTTAGTCCATTGTAGATACATAATTTTACCAAATATACAACTTTAAAATAATATGAAATGTAACATATGGAACAAAAAGAAATAATTTAGGAGATTTGAGATCCAGAAAAGAGTACAAACATGACAAATGAATCTGTATTACAAATGTGAAACAATCTCAGTAAATGGGGAAGAGGAGGTGCTGACTGAGGTAGCTGTGGAAATGAATGAAGTGTGTAAAACAGGTCAAAAGAGACAGCATGTAAGTGCTGTGTTATAGTTAGAAAATATTCTCCCCATGAGTGTCTGACACTCCTCTCTCTGAATATTTGAGTTAAGCAGTTAAATAAGTGGAATGTATAATAAAGGCAATTTTCTCACTGATAGAATAAGAATTTAAATATAAGCAATGGGAAAAAACTAGAATAATCTATATGTAACATCTAAGAGTTAAAGACATTTGTATGAATTCATATTTGGCTTAGGATAGCTACAGATGGTTACATATAGAAATACTTATAGTTATGCTTATTTCACAGTTTAGTATACACACATGTATCTATCAGCTCTGTCAGCTGAGAAGGACTAGAAGCAATAATGTCCCAGTAACACATCTGGTGCCAAGATCTCCAGTAAAAGAAACCAGGACTTCTTGGAGAATTGTCTAATTATATAACCAATTCAGGATTACACAATATAAATTAAACCCATCTTATGTTGCCATCATGTAAAGAAATAATTGAAACATTCCAGACCTACATTAATGGGGATCCATTAAAGAAGCACAGGAGCCAGCCAATTGGAAGAACTTCTGACGACCTAAGCTGCAACACTTGAGCAATACAATAACATCATATTTGGTTATAGCTCAAAGTATAAGATAAATATTCATGATTCTACTGATAGGCATATATGACTACATAAATAAGGGAAGACAGATTAATTACCACTGTAGAAGCTTTCCCAGTAATTTATATAGATATTCTACTCTTTAGGAAATAGAGCATAACTTCCCATTCCTTAAGTGGGGGTTGCACTTAGTGACTTTCTCCCTAAATGGAAAAAAAAAGTACCAGTGGAGAAACCTGACAAACACTGTCTGAACCAAGGGATCAACATCAGTAACAACAAAACAGTATTAGGTTATAATCCAAAGTACAGAATAAATATCCATGAATTCAAAATGGTGTAAATAAATGACTGAATAAAGTGAATTAGAGAGAAGCAGCACTCTCCCTTGTAGAAAAATTCCAAATGACTTTTGTAGACTCTTCATCCTCAAGGGGAGGGGATAACCCCCATGGTGCAACAGGACTTCCTTTGAAAGTATTGTGCAGAGTATGCTATGAGAAGGGAAAAAAAGTGTAGAAATCTGACAACTACCTTTAGCTCGGTTATCAAGGTCAATATGACAATGATAAATCATTTTGTAATAAGCAATGATAAATCATATTGATGTGGACATTTGATGTGATGTGAAGAAAATGATACTTTACCTCTATGGTTATTCTCCCCAAATCCATTATCTTTTTTTTTTTTTTCCGGTACCGAGGATTGAACTCACAACCTTGCGCTTGGCAGGCAGGTGCTTATGCCACTGAGCTAAATCCCCAGCCCTACCAAATCCAGTATCTCCAGTCTAACTTTGAGGAAGAACATCGTATTTCATTGGAAGAACATTCAACAAAATATGTGCTTGAGTAGTGTGCAGAACTATGAAGATAATCAAAATGAGAGTTCTGAAGAACTCACAGTTAAGAAGAGCACAAGAATACATGACAATGTATCTTAAAGAGGATGTTGGAACAGAGAACTATATTAGATTAGTCTGCATGGATATGGACTTTTGTTGATAATAATATAATAAACATAAAAGCATGCTATATTTTAATAGCATTCTATTTATAAAACAAGATGGGCAATGTTCTTTGGGTTGTAGAATCATGCTGTGGCCTGAACAAGTTCCCCAAAATTCATGTATTGGAAACTTAATTTTTAATGCAGCAGTGTTACATGGTGGGGCTTTTCTTAGGTCCTTATGATACATTAATTGTAATAAATATAACATGCAATTTTGAGATATTAATAGTAAGAAAAATAGGGTAAGTATATAGAAATTCTGTACTTTTCTCAGTTTTTCTGTAAATACAATGCTGTTGTAAAAAGTATATTTAAAATACATATGGCAAAGATTTTATATCCTTGTTACTTAAAATAATCATACTTAAAATGAAACCAATTAATGGGCAAATGACTTGAACAGATGCTTCACAAAGGGAAATTATGAATGCTCAGTACATGCATGAGGTATTAATATCATTAGTCAGTAGAGAAATGGAAAGTTAAAATGAAAAACCACTTTTGGTCTATCAGAATAATTAAAATTAATTATAATTAAAATTTTGGTCAAAATCTATAACTCATATATTGCTAGTGAGGTTATAAAATAGTGCAACCACTTTGAGAAATGTTTGGCAATTTCTCATAAAACAAAGCAATTCTAATTTTATGTACTTAACCTAAGAAAATTGAAGACATAGATTTATAAAATGGCTTGTACATGAATGTTTATAATACTTTCAGGCATTATAGCTTACACCTGGAAATAATTCAGATTCTCTCCAGTACTTGTCCTCTGTGAGTTCAATAGTTTTGTATTTAGAAAATGGAGCAATATTCAGCAATAAAATGGAAGACACTGATGACCGCAGTATGGATGAGTACAGTCACAACATGAAGATATCAGAGTACATTATTATGCTAAATAAAGGAATCCAGGCATAACATAATTCATACTTTAATGCACTTTGTATGTTGTATGCAAAACTAATCTTTGGTGAATGGTGAAAAAAAATCTGAAAAATTATGTTTTCTGTGCAACAAGTGCTGTATGGCCCAGGAAATGGCATGAGTACTTTTCTAAGTGATGAAAGTATTCTCTATTTTGTCTGATGTTAATTGTCTAGGTGTATACATTTACCAAAAGTGATCAAATTATAAAACATATACATTTTGATGTAAATTTTAAGAATTTAGAGGGAAAAGCTTAAGGAACTGCTAATGTTTTGAATCATTAATTTTTTTTTTTTTCGTACCGGGGATCGAATTCACGACCTCGTGCTTGCCAGGGAGGCGCTTATGCCAGAGCTAAATCCATGGCCTGAATCATTAATTTTAATAAATAGGACTTTTAAAAAAACTTGTGTGTATTCTCTCTGTATATATAAGTTATTGGGAGCCCGACCAAGAATCCCAATTGTCTGTCTTAAGAGTACAATGAGAAAAATAAAAGAGACAAGTATAGGAATGCATCAGTGGCTGGGAAGTCACTATCTCTAGATGAGTTCTCCTCTACTCCCAAAGCAGCCACTATTTTTATTAGGTGTATAGAGTGAGAGGTAGGTCTAGTAAGGGATTACAATCTTGCAGAAGACTTGGACCCAAGAGCATGTAGATGATCATATGCTAAGAAGGATCTTGTCCTGGAGTGTAATCCTGAGATGACTCAAGAAGGTGTGTATAGTCTTTGCTAAGAAGGATCTTGTCCTGGAGTATAATCCTGGGGTGACTCAAGAGGACATAGATGATCTTATGGTTAGAAGGACCTTGTCCTGGAGTATAATCCTGGGATGACTCAAGAAGGCATAGATGATTTTATGCTTAGAAGAGTCAATGGGAAATCTCATATGGTTGGTACCAGTAATCCCAAACCTCCATTTTATCCCATAAGGGAAGTATGCAAAATTTGTCATTGTGAATTTGTGATCCCTAACATAAAAGCTATCAACAGAGACATTACCACAAGTTTACATTGATAATAATACCAACATCAATTAATTTTTTCAAGAGATTTCCATCAGGAAATGAAATATAACAAATGTAGTCAAGAGAGTTATTTTACCTATTTACATTTACACTTTTTATTTTGGAGGTGTTACAAAGGTAAAATAATGTGTTCCCATATGCTCTTTGCCAATTTTTCCCTAAAGCCTGAGTCTTTTTTAATCACATTACACTTATCAAAAGTAAGAAATCTACCTTACTATATTTTTACAAATAATTGATATTTCATCATTTACAAATTTATTCATTTTTCCTCATTTCTGATTTCTGTTTATGTTCCAGTATCCAATTCTAGATATCACACTGTTATATTTCATTAGTCTCCAATATAATGTACAAAAGTTTTTCAATGTTTCCTTGTTTTTCATGATTTAGTTTTAGTGGTATTAACCTCTATAAATTGAAATTCCCTTGGCACGTTTTCTCATTATTATACTGCAGTTATGAGTCAGGGGAAGAATACCACAAAAGTAGTGTCTTTATCATTGTTGTCATTTCATGGGTACAAAGTATCAACATAATATTTATGATAACTTTGGATATGATAATGTCTGCTATGATTCATTGCTTAGTGTGTTTTTCTTTACATATTCTATTTATTAGAAGCAAATCAAGTAATCCAGAAAACAGTGAAGGAAAAGAAATTAAAATCTACCTTCTGATAGGAGACATGTGAAAGAATTTTTGGCCCTGTGTTAGAAACACCCAAATTGTCAATGTGGTATTCACATAGTATGGTATGTGATTTTTTGTTTCTTTCATCCTTTATTTATTTATTTAATTTTTTTCGTACTGGGGATCAAACTCACGACCTTGTGCTTGCCAGGCAGGTGCTTAAGTCACTGAGCTAAATCCCCAGCCCCCTTTTTCTGTATTTATTGCTTGAAGTTATTTTGTAAAGATCTTCTGTCCTCACTTGTTTACTTACATTAATATGTACCCACAAATATTTATTTTATTCTTTGATATATATTGAAATTTGTCCAAGTGATACTGAAATATCACTATTGATAATTTGTTCAGTTGTATAAAGTATCCCAGCTTTGACCATGGGGATCCTATGGTCTGTTGGCATAGCCCATGCACTCCTTCTTTCCTTAAAAAAAAACAAAAAAAAAACTTACTTTCTATCATTAAATATGCACTAAAAATAATTTTGTATTTTTTCTACCCATTCCTAAAATCAAATAGTTTCGCTTTAGCAACCCAGTGTATTTATTTATAAATACCTTGTTGCTACAAACCATACTTGTGGCTTTTATGTTCTTGCAACAGGCTGTATTAGGAAATAAAGGCATATATACTAACCCTTGCATAAATGGATTGGGGATTCAGTGTTCAGTGTTTTCCTTGACTAACTCACAAAACTCAGAAGTTGTCATATTAATGGCTTATTACAGCAACATAGTAGAAAATGAAATAAGCAAAGAGGAAAATCATATTGAAATGATGTCTGAAGGATTATAGGGGCAAACATTCAAGAGTCTTCTTCCAGTTAAGTTGCAAAAATGCACTTGATTCCTCCCTCAATCAGTTGTGACTACAGTACCTGTTCAAAGTTCTCTACCTGGGAAACTTGCTTGAGTCTAGGAGTCCAGAGTTTTTATTAGGAGTCAACCACATTAAACACAATGAATGTTTTTGAAGTTCCGCATCCTGGTGAAGGAAAACATTCATCATAAATTACACTGTTTACACAAATTATCCAAACAAATGACTAGACACATTCAAGGCTCTGACAATACAAAATATTTTTATCAGAATATTCCAAAAACTCAGTTCTTAGAAGTAAACCAAGGGCTTGTCATAAAAACAGGAGCTGAGGGAATGTGCAAGAGCGTGAGCAACTTGGTCTTCCTGAGTTAATTCTGCTATCAATGTACTCATATTAAACATGAGCTCATATGCAGGGCTGGTCATTCCAGTAGCACAAGGTTTATTCTATCTTCTGCTTGCTTATTTATATCTTTTTTCTGGCAGCAAGACAGAGTTTCCATCATCTCAAACGTATTTACTTATTGAGTTCTAATATATATGTAAAATAGTTTCAGAGTTACTAGCATGTACTTCTGAGAAACATATTTTCCAACTAGAGTACTGTTTTTTGTTACTTTTGTCTTTAGCCTTACAGTATCCAATCAAAACAGTAATTTCTGTAGTTAATTAATCTCCTTTCATCTATACCTCCTTTAGTGAAGTTATACATTTGAAATCTTCTTGAAATAATCTACAACCCCTCTACATCCCCTCATGGAATTCTCCAAAATACAAGTTGATTTTTAATACTGATGGGAGATTGAAATTTACTCTGTAGTTACCAATCTATGAATTTTGACAATTTTTTACGTATGTGTACACTACTCAAAATACTTATTACCTTAATAGTCTTTTGTTCCTTTGTAGTCAGATACTCTCCCCTCCTCCGCATTCTAGCATGGACCTGTTTTTCATGCTTATAGTTTTATCTTTTCTAGAATGTCATATAAACAGAGTTATATAATATGCAGCCCTCCCCACTTGCCCATCTGAGATAGAATCTCATTGTGTAGTTGAGGCTAGCCTTGAACTTGCTGTATGTAAGTCAGACTGACTGAGATCCCCAAATCCTCTTGCCTCAGCCTCCCAAGCCTGGGACTACAGGCATGTCCACCATCTCTTCTAGTATGAGTCTTTAAGGTCTGTCTGGCTTCTTTCATTTAATAAAAATGCACTGAAGATTATGTAGCTGCATGAATCAAATTTTGTTTCTTTTAAGTGATGAGTACTATTTCATCTCCTGAATGTATCATGATTTATCTATTTACTTGTTGAAGGACAACTTCCAGTTTTTAGAAATTATTAAAGCTACCATAAATCTATAGGATTTTATACTGAATACAATTTTTAATTTCTCTTGAAGAAATACTTGAAGAACAGAATTTCTAAGTCATGTGTTTTCATCAGCATTTAGAATTGTTTGATATTTTTATTTTATCTATTCTATGTCATGGTAATTTTAGTTTGCATTTTCTTAATAACCATTTATGTCCTCTTCATATAGTTGTTTGAAGTAGCTGTTCAGATCTATTGTCTACTTTTTTCAGTTGTTTTCTTATTGTTGAGTTTCAAGCATTCTTTGTATCTTCTGAATGTGAGCCCTGTATTAGATATGTGCTCTGTAAAATTTTTATTTTAGTCTGTAACTTATCTTTCATTCAGTTTACTATGTCTTATGAAGAACAGTGCTTTTACTTTTGAGTTTTGCCTTTTGGTATCACAGTTAAAATTTTTTGCCTAACAGAAGGTCACAAAGATTTTCTCCTATTTCCCCCCAGAAATAGGATAGTATTCGATTTTATATTTTGGCCTCTTTGTTTGAGCTTTTTTTAACGGTATGCAATAAAAATAACAATTTCTGGTATATATTTCTGGTAATTGTTGTTCACCATTTATTGAAAAAATTCTCTTTTCTGTACTATATTACTGTTGTGTCTTTGCCAAACATCAATTGTTTACATACAAGTGAGCTTACTTAAGGTCTCTCTGTTCTCCCGATCCATATGCATAATGTTTATGCAATACTATGTTGCTTTCATTTCTATAACTCTATAATTATTGAAATCAACTAGTACTAGCCTTTTATCTTTGCTCTTATTTATCAAAGTTCTTTTGGCTGTTTAAAGTTAATGCTTAGAATAAGTGTTTAGAGAGAATTGACATCTTAATACTGATTATCCTACTTTGAACAAGATATATCTATTCATTATTTAGATCTTGATTTTATGGCAGGTATATTTTATGGCCCTCACTATACAGGTATTTCATATTTTTGCTATGTTTATTCCTAAATATTTAAAATTTTAATGCAGTTATAAATAGTGGTTTTAAAAATTTCCATTTCAGTCTACTTGCTCCTAATTTACAGAAACTTAATGGATTTTCTATATTGATATTATATCATATTACCTAAACTAATTTACTAATTATACAAGCTTTTTGTTGTTGTTTTTGTAAATCTCATAACAATTTCATGTTTTTCCAAATGAAACAATTTTACTTCTTACTTTCCATTTCCATTAATTTATTTTATTTTATTTTTGCTTGATTGTACTGGTTGCAACCTCCAGTTCAATAGTGAATAAAAATGTGAGAAGAAATTATCATCATATTCCTGATCTTAAAGGGGAAAGAATTCAGGTTTTTTTTTTCTTTTACTTACTTTGGCTTAATTTTATTTTCTTTTGGTAGTTTCTTAAGCTAGAAGATGTGAGGTTTATTTGTTTGAAACATTCATTTTTGAAAATCAGTACTTACTGCTATACATTTCCATCTGAGCTTTGGTTCATGACACATGGTAGTTGTGTTTTCATTTCATTTTAATTTTAAATACTATGTGATTTCTTTTTATTTTTTGAATCATGCTATCTTGTATTGCTTTAAATAATTTGGGATTTTCTGTATGATTTTTCTAATATTGGTTTCCTTTTAACTCCACTATGGTTAAAAAGCATATATTTGTATAACATGAATTCTTAAGTAATTGAGATTTTTTTCATGGTTCAGAATATGGTCTATTTTAGTAAATGGTTCAGATGACTTTCAGAAAGATGCATATTCTTTTTTTTGAAAGGTGTATATTCTGTGACTGTTAGGTACAGTGTTCTAAATATCAGATCAGTTGATAGCATTTTTCTGACCTATTATATCTTTACTGGTTTTCATTCTTCTTGTGCTATAGAGTATTACAGGGCTATTGAAAAAAAGCAAATATAATTTATAGATTTGTCAATTTCCCTTTGCATTTTGATCAGTTTTTGGTCATATTTTGAAACTTTCTTGTTACATGCTTAAATATTTCTGATCATCATACATTTCTGATTGCTTTATCTCTTATCATTATGATGAAAAAATTTTCCTTATTAATATTCTTTACTCTAAAATATGCTGTCTAATAGTAACATGGCCCACTACCACTTTGATGAGTGTTAGCATGATATATTTGTTTTCTAGATCTTTGCATTTTTAACTTACTTGTTCCTTTACATTTAAAGAACATTACTTAGAAGGTAGATGTACAGTTGTGCACTGTTTAATGAGGGGGATGTATTTTGAGAAATGTGTCAGTAGAGAATTTCCTCACATTCTCCCCAACATTTGGTATTTTCTGTGTATTTGTAGTTTTTGTGTAATAGCCAGTTTAACAGATATGAAGTGATATCTGATTGTGGTTTTGCGTATTTGTGTATCCCTAATGACTAGGGATGTTGAGCATCGTTTCATGTTTTTAATGGTCGTGTGTATATCTCTTGAACAAAATGTCTGTTCAGATCCTGACTTTATTTTTAATGATTTTTTTTCCTTTTTTTTTTTTTGTTACTGGGGATCAAATTCATGACCTTATGCTTGCCAGGCAGGCACTTACACCACTGAGTTAAATCCCTGGCTGATATTTATTTTTCACTGTTACAATTCTTACTTGTAAAAAATTTTAAACTGAAATTTTTAATTGGAGACTTTACATTTAATTATCAATATGATTAAATTCGAATTTATACTTTTATTAATTGTTTTCTATTTGTTCTTTGTTCACCTTTTCCTCTTTTTAACTTCCTTTCTTAATCAAATATTTAAAAATATTCCATCAGTCTCATTCGTTAGCTTTCTCTTTGTTAGTTTATGATTGCTTCAGGATTTACAGTGTACATCTTTTGCTTTTTAATGTTTTCCTTCAAGTATGTCGTATGTTCTCATGACATAAGAATCTTGTAGTATCCTGCTTTTTCTGGCCTTTATGCTGTTTTTGCAAAGGGTTCTATTTGTCATATACTATAAATAATGGACTATCTTCATACTATTATTTTTTCTTGAGGAGTTTGCTGAAGTGAGCACAGGAATCAGTTATCTTTTATACAGATTTAAATATTAAAAAAGAATTGTATTCACCAATGTGCTTCTCTTTATATTCTTAATTCCTTTTTATACATTTCTGTCTGCTATGATTTTCTTTGTGTTTGAACAGCATCCTTTGACATTTCTTATAGTACAGGCTCACCATGAAAAACTATTTTAGTTTCTTATGTTTGAAAATGTGTTTGTTTTACTTTCGTTTTTGAAAGATACTTTTGCCAGGTGATGTGGGTTGAACTATTTGCACACAAAAACTTTGTTGAAATACTAGCCCCCAATATTTGTGAATGTAGTCTTATATGAGTATAGAACTTTATAGATACAATAAACTTAAAACAAGGCCATACTGATTAGATGGACTCTTAATTTAATAACTGCTGAATTCAGATACACATAGATGACAGCTTATGTGAGGATGATAGTAGAGATTGAAGTTATATTTCCATAAGTTAAGGAGTATTTGTATCCCCCCCAGGGGCCAGAAGAAGCAAGAAAGTAACCTTCAGAGGAAGCATGATCCTGTCCTTTCCTTGATTTTAGATTTTGTATGCAGAATTTAAAAATAATGTATTTTTGTTATTTTAAGCCATTCAGTTTGTAACAGTTTGTTATGAAACTAAACACCAGCTATAGAATTCTGGTTAAGAATTCTTAGTTTTCTCCAGAACCAGAGTTTTCTTATATTAGCTTTGAAACAAACTTAAGTCAGACCTCCTGTGATGACCTGATCAGGAAAGTTGTGGAAGTCTTCAAGCCAGGAAAATTTGTGACCACCTTGTTTGTCAGTCAGAGTTCTAAATGTCACACAGTGCTTTCTTCACCCCAGAAGATTGAAGGTTTTAAAAGTCTTGATTTCCAGAGTGCTGTGTTCAATGATTACAATTTTGTGTTTACCAGTTTTGCTAAGAAGTAGCAACAACAGCTGAGTTGATTAAGAAAAATGAAGAAAAAACGCAAAAAGAGAACACACATAGAAGGTGGTGGCCGCTTTCTAGATGTTGATACCGGGGCCTTGCTTTCCATAACCGCTGCCATGTAGTTGCAGAAAGTCCTAGATGTAATGATAGTCTAATCATTTTGAAGTGTATGCATTATTATATCAAGGAGTTAGATATCTTGCATGAATGCCCTCTTCTGTGTTTAGATATTCTATGCCACTCTTGCTGAGACATTGAAGTGCATGTAGAAAAAATCTTTTACTATATGAAACTTTACAACACTTTTGACAATAATTCAATTTGGTTTATGCACAGTGTAATATTTCTGCTGTATCATCCAAAATTCCCCATAGACAAGGCTTTTGTCATCATTAGGTGTCGGCCTCAGCCTACTATCTGGGATAGTTCTATTAAATTGCTGCTGGAATTTTACATCCAGTTACCTCCACTTTCTAGAACATATTCTGTACTAATAATATTGAAACCAGTTTCTACTTTACAAAAAATGTTTTTGCAACAGCAATTGAAGTTTTTCTTCCTTGAAAAGTGCTCCTAAGAAAATGATTCCAATTACTCATTGTATGTATTACTGTTTTAATAATCATTCCTGCATTTGTAGTCCTTGATTTCTTCCCTCACTGTGGTGTCTTTCCCTTGCCTCCGTGCCCCCAAATAAAAGCAATATAGTGTTGCACTGTGGGTTTATATATTAACCTCACACCCCAGATGGGGATGTGGCAGGTGGGGTGATGCTCCTTGGGTTTAATTTTTTTTTAAGAGGATGAGAATTTGGCCTCCCTTTGAACTCTTAAAGATGAGGGAGAAAATTGAATGTCTCCCCCCAAAAGAAACATCTCCACCGATAATTAGCAAGCAGGGAAGAGTCCAGATCCATAGAGTCGTAGATTGAGATTGGGGTATGCTGGCTGAACTGTGGAAACCATGTACTGTTCTATGCTTTTCAGCCAGTGAAATTAAATTCTCATGGAGTACCATCCCCTTACCTTTTCTTTACTTGCTAAGTAGTGCTATAAATGAATTTTTGTCACTAAGAAAATAAGCAGGCAGATTTAACATGAAGATTGTCCTTGGTGTTGAGTAAGTCCAGCCAAGTTGGAGCAGTAATTGCAACTAATCTCACTACACAGCACAGTATAAAGTTGGGTTCACAGCAGAATTTTGGTGTTTCTCCATTTGTGAAAAAGCTGTGTAGTTTAAAAAAAAATTATTTAAAGAGAGGGGAAAAATAAAGCAAAACAGAAAAAAAGGGTAGAAACAATATAGAATTTTAAAAAAATGAACAGTAAGAAATCACTAGTTGGTACATTACATATCGTCTTCCTGGGTGTAGTTGTTCAAGTTACAAAATCAAAGCATGCAAAGTGAACATTGAAACGGTGAGGCTGCCAACAGCTCGTTCTCTGATCCAACAAAAACTTAGCAACATAATTATCAATCCTACATCCTTAAATATACATGCAGTTATATCCTTTAGAGCACTTGCTTTTCCTCCTTTTGCTTTTTAAGTCCATTATCTGTTTAGTTATATCATGTTTCAGGTTGCTCAGTACCTTGCTGATCTGTTTTGTTGTTGTTATTTACTTTTAAAATTTTTTCTTCTTATTATTTTTTATTATTTTATTTATTTATTTTATTTTGAAGGTAGTAAAATACAGCAGAACAAGACAGGACATAGCCAACTTAGGCAGTGCAGTGAAATTGGTGCAGGACCTTACAGCAGGCCACTGGGACAACAGCAATAGGCACAATAGTATGTCTGGTTTTCTTCACAATAGATGTTCCTTCAATTAGGCAGAGCAATATTGAAGGAAATACAGAAATTGCAAGAACAGAATATTGAATAGAGCAATACAATTGATCAAAACAGAACAAAACAGAAGTAAAAATATTTGCCCTCAAAGAGATGGCAGAAGAAAATCCCCCTTATTTGCTGTATCACATATAGTCAAACTTGCAAGACATGCTCAGATCTCTGGCTCTCACTTGCTAGCAGTGTGTGGGGGGTTGGATGTTTGATTCTTAGCCCGCACACTGGTAGGCTCACAGCCGCCCACCAAAGGAGTGAACTGGCTGCCCATTTCCCCAGCGCCCCAAAGTCCAACATGGCACATCGCGGATCTCAGGAAACGCTGATAGGGTTCTTGTCCCGGGGCGGCTGCGGCCTGCCAAGCCATAGCCACCCAGCAGAGTGGCATGCTGGCAGCTGCCTGTTTTTCCAGCATCCCAAGGACCAACATGGCACATCGCAGATCTCAGGAAACGCTGACATGGTTCTTATCCTTGGGCGGCTGCAGCTTGCCAAGCCACAGCCACTTACCAGAGTGGCATGCAGGCCGCTGCCTCAAAGCTGTGTAGTTTTGTGATACATGTATGTGTTCTGACTTAACCTTTTATTGTCCAGTCTCCCTTTTACTGTGGCATTTACTGCCAAATGGATGACTGCCCAAGTTACTCAGATTGAATTGTGCCGCAGAATGGATGGATTTTAAAAAAAAGCTTAACAAAATTCCCAAAATATCTAGTGAGGAGTGACTAGAAATAGAAGCTTTCAAGAGTTGGTGTCTTTCAGCTATATTTGCAAATACTGTAATTTAAGTAACTGAGAGGATAACATAGTTGGCTAAATTTTGCAGTTGTTCTCACAATGTTTTCTTGATAATTTCTGGATTGATGCAGTGATGTTTTGTTCCTTCTGTATTTATAAACGAAACACCTTTTTTAAGTGTTTCTAAACATAAAATCTACTTGATTTGAAATCAAGTGATTGGAACACTTTCACTTTAATTTTAACACTATTAATTGTTTCATTGAAGAAGCTTTCAATCAACTTTATCAGTTTGATTCTGTAGTGAGCACAGCACCTAATGTTTTGACTTGCTCTGTTGTGAGGACCAATGCTCAAGGTCAGTTTTGTTCTTGAACAGTTTCCCAGTAGCTTTGGTGAAATTTGTTGGCTTGAGATCTGATTCTTTTTTTTTTTTCCTCCAAAAATACTTAAGAATTCTAAATGTTAAGCTTGCACAAATTTGTATGAAACAAAGCCTAGAAAAATGAAAGCTGTAGATTAATTTAGTATGGCAGAGGAGGGAAAATTTTTGTGCCATAATTTCTCTTCATTGGTTTTGGGTTAAATCACCTGAAATGTATTTCTGTACCACACTTTAACCATCAATAAAAGTTTGCTTAATTTATTAAAAAAAAAAAAGGAAAGGAAAGAAAAGAATTGTTAGTCTTTGAGTATTTTAACTGTATTTTACTTGTTTGCAACTAAGAATTTGATGTAATTCTTATCTTTATCTCTCTGCATGTAATACTTTTCTTCTATGTTTGCTTTAAAATTTTGTCTTTATTACCACTTTTGAGCAATTTGATTATGAAGTACCTTGAGGTAGTTTTCTTTATAGTCCTTGTGCCCTGAATTTCTTAGTTATTGTTAAGTTTAGAATGTTTTTGGTTATTATTTCCTAAAACTTTCTTTGTTCATTTCCATGACTTATAAACTCCAATTATCCATACATTAGGTTGCTTGAAGTTTTTACATCATTCATTGATATTCTTTTCATATATATATTATTTTTTCCTGTGTGCTTCACTTTGGATAGTTTTTATTACTACTTATCTAAATTCACTACTCTTTGCAATGTCTCTTCTGCCATGAATTCCATTAACTATATGGATTGCAACTATGTAGTTAATTCCATTAACTATATGGATTGTAAGTTTGGATTGTAACTTGGATTTTGTAAATTTGATTTAGATCTTTTTTTATATTTCTAGGTTTCAATTTATTTTGTGGACATAAGGAATTCAGTTCTAAAAACTACTTAAATATCTATCTGCGCTATCTCCAACACCTTTTAGTTCTGAGTCGCTTTTTTTTTTTTTTTTTTTGTACTGGGGATTGAACTCACAACCTCACGCTTGCCAGGCAGGCACTTACACCATTGAGCTAAATTCCTGGCCCCTGAGTCACTTTTTTTATGGATGATTCTTCTCATGTGTTCTGTTTTCCTACCTGTTTGCATGACTGGCTGCCAACATCCAGTTGTTGAGTGGTGGATATTTTTGCACTCCTGTAAATTTTCTGCACTTTGTTGTCAGATTAAATAAAGTTACTTAGAAAATTATTGATTCTTACAGGTTTTGCTTTTTAGTTTGTTTGGTGGGTTCAGAGCAACTCTTAGTTTAGCGTAAATTATCACTACTGAGGCTATGCTATCCTACCAGTATCTACTCACTCTCCATAAATTACAAAAATTTTGCCACCTACTTGGTAGGTAAGACACTGCTCAATGTAAATTTTAAGCATTATTCCCTAATCTTTTCAGTTGGTTCCTTCCCTCTTCTCAAATAATTTCTTAAGCACTTGCTCTGAAGACTATGTGTGGGGGATGTTTGTCAGATCTGTGGAGCTCTTTTACTGTGTAGCACTCTTTCCCATCCTGCAAAATCTGGCTTTATTGGGCTCTGTACTCTTAGCCCCATCTCTTGAACTCAGGAAATCCACTGGGCTCTACCTCAATTTTTCCCTTACCTTATTTTTTTTCTGCTTCTTAGAGATTATTGTCCTTCATTTTCTAATGTCTAGTTTCTGAAAAAGTATTGTTTATTGTATTTTGTCGCTGATACTATTTTTTTTTTGTTCAGGCAGGAGAGTAAATCTCATCCCTTTTACAAAATCACAAGCCCAGATCAACAATTTTAAGAGGATGAGAGAAAAAAAATCAGAATTTTCCATCTAGCAAAAGTGTTTTTTAAAAGATAAAAGGAAACATTTTCAAATAAATACAACAGAAATTTTTTATTTACTTAAAAAAAGCAAAACAAAAAAAGGGTAGAAATGAGTCAGAATTTCAAAAAAATAACATTAAGGGGAGCCAAATGTGCACAAATTGAATCTCAGCACACAGGGAAGCTTTGGAATGTTGCTTCAGCTGGTAAGACCACACCCAGCATCCCAAATCACCAGAGGATGCAGGAGAGGTCTCTGCAGGCCTAACTGGGCCATGCCCACTGAAATTCAAGCCACTAGCAGTTGCCTGCAGTCTGCCCTGGGAGCCAAAAGTGGGCCAGGTGATTCCCAGCACACAGGGGAAGCTTTGGAACATTGTTCAGAATCTAGAAATATAAGAAAATGACAAAAGACAAAAATGCAATCTCAGATTTATAGCCCAACCCAAGCAAGCCTGGGAGACATGAACACAGAAAAAAAAAAGTAAGCCATACATCTGAAATTCCTGAAATGATAACAACGAAATAAAACCCTGGAAAGCTATAAAAGAACTCAGATCAGAAACAATCTCCCAGGTAAAAGAAGAAATGATAAATGTAATGAAAGAAATGCCAAACACATCTAAAGACATCATTAAAAATTAGAGGAATAATGCAAAAAGATGGAAACCCTGAATGAACAATATAAGAAACAAACAGAATGTATGAAGCAGATTCAAAGAGATATACAGGAAATCTAAAATTCCATCAAAGTTGGCAGAATCACCTCAAAGAAAGTGAAGAATCAGGCAATAACAATTCAACAGCTGCAAGATGATGCAAAGAAAAACAACATAAGATTGATAGTTACAAATGAAAAAGGAGATGACAACACAAATGATATCAACAGTATATTTACAGAAGTTATAGCTGAGAATTTCCCAAACATGAGAATGGAAACTGACATACAGATCAGTGAAGCATATAGAACTCCAAATAACTATAACCAAAATAAAACTACACCCAGACATATAATAATCAACATCCCAGAAATCTAAGATAAGAACAGAATATTAAAAGCTGCTAGAAAGACAGATCACCTATAAAGGAAAGTCTGTCAGAATCACAGCATAATGCATAATATGTTCTTAACTTAAACAAGTCAAGAAGAGTATGGAGTGAAGTATTTCAGATCCTAAGGGAAAATGACTTCCAACCCAGACTGATGTACCCTGCAAAACTGTCCTTCAAAATGGATGGAGAAATAAGATACTTCCACAACAAAGAATAGCTGAAGAACTTCATGACCACCAAACCAACCCTGCAAAGACTACTAAAAGACATTCTAGATAGACATAGGAAAAAACCACTAAGCAAGGCAAACAATTAAACAGAGTAGAACGGTAAAGAATCAACAGCGGAAAGATAACATGTCAAAGTAAACCAATATATATCAGTTATAACTGTTGAATGTAATTCATCAATTAAAAGAAACAGACTGGCAGAATGGATCAAAGAAACAACATCCAGCCATTTGCTGTATACAGGAAACATATCTAACCCAAAAGGAAACTCATAGACTGAAAGTCAAAGGATGGAAAACAATACTCCATGCAATAGGATCATTAAAAAAAAAAAAAAAGTACAGGTAGCTACTCTGTTTGCAGACAATGTGAACCTCAAACCAAGAATGATCAAAAGAGATAAAGAAGGTCACTACATACTAGTGAGGGGAAAACTTCAAGAGGAAGAAATAATCTTAAATATATATGCACCAAATTTGGGAGCACCCAGCTATACAAAACAAATATTAACAGAAATGAAAAATCAGATAAGCAATAACACAGTTATAACAGGAGACCTTAAAATGCCATTGACACAAAGGAACAGATCAATTAGACAGAAAATCAGCAAAGAAATAACAGAACTGAATCACACCTGTGAACAAATGGACTTGGTAGACCTATACAGAGTGTTCCAACAACATCAGAATATACATTCTTCTTAGCAGCACAGGGAAAGTTCTCTAAAATAGACCATATACTCGCCCACAGAACATGCTTAAGTAAATGCAAAAGAATTGAAATTTTCCCATGCATGTTATCAGATCATAGCGCCATGAAACTAGAAATTAATGACAAAAGAAACTGCAGAAACCCCACAAACACATTGAAATTGAATAATACACTGATTAGTGGGTCACAGAGGAAATTAAAGTGGAAATTAAATTATCGACAAGCAAGTGAAAATACAAATACATCTTACCAGAACCTGTGGGACACAATGAAAGTAGTCCTCAGAGGAAAATTTATTGCAGTGAATTCCTACATCAGGAAAACAGAACAAACACAAACAACCTGATGCTACATCTCCAACATCTAGAAAAAGAAGAGCAACTCAAACCCAAAACCAAAAGAAGGGAGGAAATTATAAAGGTCAGAGTAGAAATCAATGCAACAGAGACTAAGAAAACAGTACAAAGAATCAATGAATCAGAGTTGGTTCTTTGAAAGAATAAATAAAATTGATAAGCCCCTAGCCAACCTTATTTAAAAAAGGAAAGAAAAACTCAAATTCATGCAATAAGAAAAAGGTTGAAATCACTACAGATCCTGTGGAAATACAGAAGATCATCAATTCCTATTTTAAAAACCTCTCCTCTCAGAGGCTTGATAACAGAAGAAATGGACAGATTCCTAAAAACATAAATTACCAAAGCTGGGTCAAGAAGATGTGTAAAACTGCTGAATAACTGTATTCCAATTAACAAAATTGAAAATGTGATTAAATCTTTACCAACAAAGAAAAGCCCAGGTCCTGATAGATTCACTGTGGAATTCTACAAGAAATTCAAAGAAGACTTAATGCTGACACTCCTCAAATTCTTCAATGAAATTGAAAGTGAAGCAATGCTCCCTAACTCATTCCTAAAAGCAAATATTACTCTAATACCAAAAGCTGAGAAAGACCCAACCAAAAAAGAGAACCATAGGCCAATCTCCCTAATGAACATAGATGCAAAAATTCTCAGTAAAATACTGGCAAACAGAATGCAGAATGTCAACAGGAAGATTATACGCCATACACCATGACCAACTGGAATTCATTGCAGGAATGCAGGGATAGTTCAAATGTACAAATCAATAAATGTAATCCACCATATCAATAGAGCCAAAAATAAGAATGTGATCATTTCTATAGATGAAGAAAAAGCTTTTGATAAGGTCCAACACGTACTCATGATAAGAACCTTACAGAAAATTGGAATAGATGATCTTTACCTCAATATGATAAAAGCCATCTATGACAAACCAACAGCCAACATCATATTAAATGGCCAGAAACTGAAAGCCTTTACCCTAAAATCAGGAACAAGATAAGGATGTCCATTATCACCTCTCCTGTTCCATAAAGTGCTGGAAATACTAGCCAGAGCAATTAGATAAGAGAAAGAGAAAAAAAAGGAGTAAGGATAGGAAAAGAAGAAGTTAAATTATCATTATTTGCAAATGACCTGATACTCTACATGGAAGACCCCCAAAACTCCATTGAAAGACTCCTAGGTATAATAAATAAATTCAATAATGTAGCTTAATACAAAGTCAACACTTAAAAATCAATAGCATTCCTATACATTAACAACAAAATCACTGAGAGAAATAAGAGAAGCTACACACTTCACAATAGCATCCAAAAAAATGAAATACTTAGGAATCAATCTAACAAAAGAAGTAAAAGATCTATTCAGGGAAAATTATAATACCCTGAAAAACAAATTGAAGAGGACCTCAGAAAATGGAAAGACATCCCTTGTTCATGGATAGAAGAACAAATATTATAAAAATGGCCATTTTCCCAAAATTGTTACACAGATTCAATGCAATCCCAATCAAAATACCATTAGCATACCTCATAGATCTAGAGAAATCACTTCTAAAATTCATCTGGAATCAGAAGAGACGTAGAATAGCAATGGCAATTCTTAGCAACATAGGCAAGGCAGGAGACATCACAATCCCTGACTTGAAGTTATACTACAAAGCTACGTAATAAAATCAGCACGGCACTGGAGTAAAAACAGACCAGAAGATTAATGGAATAGATTAGAAGATACAACTACACTACAATCACACTCAGCCACCTTATCTTTGATAAAGGAGCCAAACACGTCCACTGGAAGAAAGATTCTTTTTAATAAATGGTGCTGGAAAAAGTGGCTCTCTACATGCTGAAAACTAAAACTAGACCCATGCCTATCACCATGCTCTAAACTAAAGTCTAAATGGATCAAAGGTCTAAATATTAAAACAGAAACACTAAATCTGTTAGAAGACAAATTAGGTAGAAATCTTGAAGACATAGGGCTAAGTAGGGAATTCATGACCAAGAATCAAACCACACATGAAATACTTCACAGAATTAATAACTGGAATCATGTCCTATTAAAGAGTTTTTGCATGTCAAAAGAAATCTCCAGCATAGTACAAGAAAACCCACAAACTGGGAAAAATGTCTCAGTGAACTGCCCCTCAGACAAAGGACTTCTGTCTAGAATATATAAAGAATTTTTAAAAATCTGGTCCCCAAAATTCAAAGACCCACTCCAAAAATGGCATCTGAATGAATACACAGTTCTCAGATGAAGAAATACAAATGGCAAATAAATACATGAAAAAATATTCAGCATCATTGGTCATTAGAGAAATGCAAATTAAAATGACACTGAGATTCCATCCTACTCCAGAAAGAATGGCCAGGATAAAGAAAACTACCAAAAACAAATGCTGGAGAGGCTGTGGGGGAAAAAGGAACTCTTCTGCACTGTTGGTGGGAGTGCAGAGTGATGCAGCCACTGTGGAGGTCAGTCTGGAGATTCTTTAAAGAGCTGGGATTGGAAATCCCATTTGAACCTGCTATTTTACTTCTGGGCATATTCCCAGAAGAACTTAAAACATCATACCACAGTGATAAATGTGCACTCATATTTATAGCAGCACAATTTGTAATAGCCAGATGTTGGATACAGTTTAAATGCCCATCAACTGAAGAATGGCTAAAAAAGATGTGGTGTTTTTTATACAATGGAGTACTACTCAGCTATAAAGAATGATCATATTAAGATATTTATAAGTAAATGGATGCAACTTGAGACCATACTTATAAGTGAAATAAATCAAAATCACGTGTGTAAATACCGTATAGTCTCCCTAGTGTAAGAAATGGTAAGAGTACATAAGATACAAAAAACACAATAAATACAGTGAAAATATAAGAATCTTCTTAAAGGGGAAATAATATCTCAGGGAAAATGAGGGAAAAGGAAAAGGAAGGGAAAATAAAAAATATCTAAAATTATATAAATACACTTAGGATAGCTAAGATGATTGTGCTATAAATTCTTAGAACAAAATAGTTAACATAGGATTGGAACAATTGTACATACTACTGTATGGTGATCTAAGGAACTCTTGAAGATCATTATGTAAAATAACAACCCTAGTTATGTTCATACCCCCTTGTTTTGAAGGCCTGTATTGTTAGTGTTTTGGGCTGTTTTCTATTGTTATTTATTTGTATTTTTTGATTCATGTTTTTCTAGGAATTTGTTTTGTTTTTCCCTCTAATACAGAAATAGGTATACATATAGAGACTCATACATGCGTAGAACTTCTCCTAAACAGTTTATGAGAATCGATTATATAATGCATGAGGAAATGAACAGCTACTTTAAAAAAAAAGAGACACTGAGGTACCCAGTGCTGATTCCATCGTGTCATGAAGTGTAATCCAGTAATATTATTATTATTTGTTCAGAATGATTTTAGTCTGTTTGTATTGTTTAATTTCAACATACATGAAGGTATGGACAGCTATTTTGAAGAGAACAAGAGACATTATGGCAGCCATTGTTGACTTTCCTATTGTCTGGTTTTGAAGACCTAAAATGCCTTCATCATTTTGTTCTGATCAGTTTAATATAATTTTTCTTGTATGAATTCATTGTGTGTGAAGATATGGACAACGGTTTAGAAGAAAATAAGAGCCAATATGATAGACAGTGAAAATCTCCTGTTTTGTTTTGAAATCTTTGTCTCTTACATTGTTTTCTTCTGATCTGTTTTGTTAAGTTTAATTTACCCTCTTTAAAACAAAATTAAAACAATAAAAAATGTAGAAATCATAACTAGTTGATATATTACATATTGTTATCTTAGAAGTAATTGTTCCAGTTACAAAATCAATGCATAAAAAATGAACAGAGAATCAAACAATGACAGCACAAACTATTCTGTTTGATGAACTATCAAAAACTTTAATAGTATGGTTATCTATCTTGCACACTTAAACATACATACAGTTATATGTGCATACCTACAAATTGTTCTTTCCTTTTGAGAACTTTATTTCCCTTTTATTATTCTAGTATCTGTTATACATTTTGGATCCTACTACTCTTTCAGTTTTTTTATTATTTATTTTTTACACTAGAGAGACAATATGATATTTACAAATGTGAGTCTGATTTATTTCACTTATGAGCATAGTCTCAAGTTCCCTCCATTTACATATAAAAGCCTCAAGATCATTATTTTATATATTTGAGTGATATTCCATTGTATAAAAATACCACTTCTTTTTCATCCATTCTGAAGTTGATGGGCACTGGTTGTTTCCAAGATTTAGCTATTACAAATTGTGCTGTTATAAACATGGGTGCACATATATCACTGTGACATGACCTTTTCAATTTTTTTTGGGAATATACCCAGGAGGGGAATAGCTGGATTGAATGGAACTTCCAATCCTAGTTTTTGGTGGAATCTCCATACTGATTTCCACAGTGGCTGCACCAGTCTACACTTTCACCAACAGTGAAGTGTTCCTCCACAGCCCCGCCAACATTTGTTATCAGTTGATTTCTTGATGGCAGCAATTCTTTCTGGAGTATGATGAAATCTCACTACTGTTTTAATTTGAATTTCTTGAATGACCAGTGATGGTGAACATTTCTTCATGTATATATTTACCATTTTTATATCTTCATCTGAGAAATGTGTATTCATCTCAGATGCCCATTTTTGGAGTGGGTCTTTGAATTTGGGGGGCTTGATGTTTTTCAATTCTTCATATGTTCTGGATATAAGTCCTTTGTCTGAGGGACTACTGGCTAAAATTTTTTCCTATTCTGTGCATTTTCTTTTCACTCTGTTGGTGATTTCTCTTGAAGTGCAAAACTTTAATAAGATGAGATCCCAGTTGTTGATTGTTTGAAGTGTTTCTCATGCAGTTAATGTTTTGTTCATTAACTCTTTGCCTACCCCTCTATCTCCAAGATTTCTACCTACCTTGTCTTCAAGTAGATTTAGTGTTTATCTTAATATTTAGATATTTGACTCATTTTGACTTTAGTTTAGTACATGGTGAAATTATAGATCCATCTAGTTTCAGTCTTTCACATGTGGAAAGCCAGTTTTTCAACACCATTTATTAAAGATGCTATGCTTTTTCCGGTGAACATGTTTAGCCCCTTTGTCAAATATAAAGTGACTGAATTTCTTTGTAGTTGTGTTTGCATCTTTTTTTTTTATTTTGGAGAGAATAAAACCAAATGAGAAAATACAAAATGGGGTCAGTCAGAGCAAAAGGAAGGCCATAATACATGATTTAAAAGCAAAATACAAGGTGATCAACAATGGTTACCATAATGTCTCTTGTTATCTTCAATAGAATTGCCCATATCATCTGGCATAAAAAAAAGAACATAACAGTATGAAACAAAATTAATAAAACAAAACATTAGAGACTTTATAGGACTTCAAAAGAAGATAATAGTCAAACCAGAATGGGTATCATAGTGGATCTTACTGCCTTCGGATTAGTTGCCTATACCCTCAGACTTGATACTATCAAACATAATAGATTAGAATAAAATCAGTCAAGACAAGAAAGCAATCAAACAAAACAGATTCAAATAATATCTGTCAGTACAAGACAGCAACACAGGGCTTCAAATTAAGTTATTGGGAAATCAAAATGGTTGCCATAATATATCCTGCTATCTTTGGAATAGCTGTCCATGCCATCAAATCTAGTACAAGTAGACAAACTGGAACAGAATATAACCAAACTAAACAGAGTGATGAAAACAATATGGGTTTCAAATCGTGATACAAGATTAACAATGTCTTCTGCCTTCCCTTTTTAGACAATTCCTCCCCTTGCACTTTCACAGGGTGCTTTGTACATTTTGTATCCCACTAACTCCTTAAGTTTTAGATTAGGGAGGCAACCCACTATTTACCTAGGTAGTTCTGAACCTTTTTACCTCTGAGCATGATTTCAAGTTGTGTCCATTTACCTACAAGAGCCTCATGGTTTTCTTTCCTTATAGCTGAGTAGTTCTCCATTGTATAAAAGTGTTATGTCTTTCTAACCAATATGCAGCTGAAGGGTGAGCTACTCCCATTTTTTTCTGGTTCCCGTCACATAAAGCATTAATTTCCCATCTTTGACTTTCAGTCCATAAACCCTCTTTCAGGTTAATTATATTTTTTATATAATTATATTTCTTATCTTGATGGATCCTATATCCTGATCTGCCTATGTTTCTTTTTATTAGTGTATGAGGCCATCCATATTAGTGATTATGGCCAACCTTCTCTGCCTCATCTCTGCCATGCTATATTTGGTTGTCTACCTTTCCTCTTCATTCCAGTGTCTGCCCCATTCATTGAGCCCTCTCTGATGCTGTTCCTGAAACCATGGTCTTTTTTTCTCTCTCTCTAGAATGTCCTTCAGTATTTTTTGTAGGGATGAATTGGTGGTCATGAACTCCCCCAGTGCCTCTTTATCAAGGAAGCATCTTGTTTCTCCATTAATTTTGAGAGATAGTTTTTCTGGGTATATCAGTCTGGGTTGGAGGTTAGTTTCTTTCAGGGCTTGGAATGCTTCACTCCAAGCTCTTCTTGATTTGATGGTTTGTTGTTGAGAAGTCTGTCATGATTCTGATGGGTTTTCCTTTATAGGTGATCTGTTTCTTTTCTCTGACAGCTTTTAATATTCCATTCTTGTGTTGAATTTTTGGAATCTTGACTATTATATGTCTGGGTGTAGATCTATTTTGGTTGTAGCTGACTGGAGTTCTGTATGCCTCATATGTTTGAATATCATTTTCTTTTCCTATGCTTGGGAAGTTTTCTTTAATTATTTCTGTAAATAGCCTTTGTATTTCATTTGTGTTTACCCCTGCTTCTTCACTCATGTTTTTTATTCTTAAGTTATAGATCCTCTTGTCATCTTCTAGTCTTTGTATTGTTACTTCCTGATTCCTTGTTATTTTTAAGAGATCTTTCCTTTTGTGATCACATGTTGCAAATCTGTCTTCAAGGTTTGATAGTCTATCTTTAGTTTCTGTCAAGCAGTTTTGCCAGCTTTCAATGGAGTTTTTAATTTTTTCGAATCTGTTGGTAATCTCTTCGAATCTGTTTTATGTATTCTAAATTTTTAAAATTTCTTCATCAAAGGTTTTCCTCCTTTTTCTGTGCTCCTCTCTTCTTCCATCTGTGTCTTCTTGAGAGCATTTATTTTATTATTTTCCTTATATATTCCTTTACTTGTATTAATATTTCTGTTTGAAGTTCTTTTATAATTTCATGAAGATATTTCTTTATGTTAGATGCCATTTCTTCAGAAACTGCAGATGTGCAACTTCCAATGTCTTCTGTGTTTATTTCTGGGCCAGTACTGCTTGGGATAGAGGCTGGAGACTGCCTTTTGTTTCTTCCTCTTGTCATGTTTTTGGTTTCTTCAGACAAGTGGATAGTGGGGCCCCCAGCACTTCTGTATTGTTGATAATTACTCTGACGTGTGCTCGCTAGGGATTGCTGCCTCCCCAATCTGCTGGTGATCACTGGAGTACAAGCAGGAGTGGGGCAGGCTGGCCCCTCCCTTCTGAGCTGGTCAACCACTGGGAGACTTCAATACGTTAGTGTGTGCTGCATGGTCAGGGCTGGTTATGGATAGCTTTTGGGAAACCTCGTCCTTGGCTATTGGATCACACACAGGGGCAGGACTCAGTCCAAGCAATTCTCACCAATCTACTCTGTGCTAGGAATGGCTGAATGAAGCCAGCTGCAGTTCTGGTTCCTGGCTTATCCTGCCCAACTCCAAAATGGTGCCCAGCCAATTTCCCACTCACCACGAGCTGGTGCAGTTCTCCAGTCTGCCACTCCTCTCTGTGACAGCATCCTTCTGCCAAGGCCTTAGAGCTTGCCAACTCCCAACTTCACCATGACCTGTGTCTTTGGATTCCAGTGGCTTTTTGCATGCAGGGGACCGGCTTTGGTGAGAGTGTGTCTGGCTGCTGCCTTCTGTCCATGTTTATCTTTTCTTTTCTTTTCTTTTCTTTTCTTTCTTTCTTTTTTTTCTTCACTTTAGTTTCTTCCTGGGTTGAGAGGATCCATCTCCTTCCATCCAGTCTTCTCCAGAGTACGATATTCCAACATCTGAGCTGTTTCTTTCAGAGAGGCTTTTTACTTTGCTGCTTATTGATCTGCCATCTTCCCAGGTCTCTGTTTGCATCTTCTAATCTGTTCCATTGATCCTCAGGTCTATTTCTTTGTCAGTACCATGCTGCTTTTATCACTGTAGCTTTGTAGTATAATATCAAGTCAGGATTTGAGATGCCTCCTGCATTGCCTTTGTTGCCCAGAATTGCCTTTGCTATTCTAGGTTTCTTCTATTTCCAAATTAATTTTAGGAATGATTTCTCTAGATCTGTAAGGTATGTCAGTTGGTATTTTAATGGGGATTGCATTAAATTTGTATAACAGTTTTGGGAGTATGGACATTTTTACAACATTGGTTCTTCTTAACCAAGAGCAAGGGATATCTTTCCATTTTCTAATATCTTTTTCAATCTCCCCTTTTAGAACAATATAATTTTCAGCATATAAGTCTTTTGCATTCTTAGCTTGATTCCTAAGTATTTCATCTTTTGGATGCTGTTATAAAAGGCATTATTTCCATAATTTCTGTCTCAGTGAGTTTTTTGTTTGTGTACAGAAATGCTGTTGATTTTTGAGTGCTGACTTTGTATCCAGCTACACTGATGAATTTGTGTATTAACTCTAGTAGTCTTTTGATGGAGTTTTTGGGGTTTTCTATGTAGAGTATCCTCAGCTGCAAATAATGATAATTTAACTTCTTCTTTTCCTATATTTATTCTTTTTATTTCTTTCTCTTTTCTGATTGTTCTGGGTTATGTTTACAGAACTGTATTGAATAGGAGTGGTGATAGTGGACATCCTTGTTTTGCTCCTGCTTTTAGAGTGAAAGCTTTCAGTTTTTGTTCATTTAGTATAATGTTGTCTGTTGGTTTGTCATAGATGGCCTTTATCAGATTGAGGTAGATAACATCTATTCTGAGTTTCTGTAGGGTTTTTATCATGAACAAGTGTTGGACTTTATCAAAAGCTTTTTTTGTGTCTATTGAGATGATCGTGTCATTTTTGTCTTTGGCTCTGTTGATGTGGTGTATTATATTTATTGATTTGTGTATGTTAAACTATCCCTGCACTCCTTGGATAAATTCCACATGGTCATGATATATATTCTTGATTTGCTGCATTCTTTTTGCCAGTAATTTATTGAGAATCTTTGCATCAATGTTCATTAGTAAGATTGACTTGTAGTTCTCCTTTTTGATTGGGTCTTTCTCTGGTTTTGGTATCAGAGTAATACTTGCCTCCAGGAATGATTTAGGGAAGATTGCTTCCCTTCACTTTCATTGAAGAGTTTGAAGAGTATTGCCATTAAATCTTCTCTAAATTTCTTTTTTTTTTTTTTTGAAGGTAGTAAAATACAACAAAACAGGACAAAACAAAGCCAATCGAAATAATGCAGTGACATTGGTACAGAACTTCAGGGTAGGATATTGGGACAATAGTAATAAGTTCCATAGTATAGTATATCTTGTTATCTTTACAATAGTTGTCCATTCCATTGGGTATAGCAAAATCAAACCAAAAACAGAACATTATAAAACCTATCAAAACAATATTGAATAGAGCAAAACAGTTGATCAGAACAAAGCAAAAGAATGAAAACAATATTTGCCTTCAAAGAGAAGATAGAAGCTAATCCCCCATATTTGCTATATTGTTTATGGTCATCCTCTTAAGAGATGCTCAGACCTCTGGCCTCAGGTCAGCATAATCAATCCAACAATATAAGCATTTAGTTGCTTTATGTGCCTTAGTTGCTATCAACTGTGGCTGTCTTTGACACCATCCAGTTGCTAAACGGGGATGGGGGAATGTTTGATTTTCAGCCTGCATGCCAGTAGGCACACGGGAGATGCTGACTTGTTCCCTTGCTGGTGCACCTGTTGCTCGCTCTGCCACCGCTTACCAGGAGGGAGGACATGTTGCTTTCTTGTTCAGCCCCCCAAGTTCCAACACAGCTGGATCTCAGGAGATGCTGACTTGTTCTCTTCCTGGCAAAAAAAGAAATGTTTTTTCCTTTTTTTTTTTTTTTTTTTGGTACAGGAAATTGAACTCATGACCTCGTGCTTGCCAGGCAGGTGCTCTGCCGCTGAGCTATATCCCCAGCCCTTCTCTAAATTTCTTGTAGAATTATGCCATGAATCCATTAGGACCTGGGCTTTGTTTTTTGTTAAGTTTTTAATCATGTTGTCAATTTCAGTAGCTGATATTGGGTTATTCAAAATTGTTACATCTTTTTGATTGAGCTTTGGTAGTTCATATGTTTCTAGAAATCTGTCCATTTCCACTGTGTTTTCCACCCTACATGAATAACGATTTTCAAAGTAGGTATTCATGATCTTTTGAATTTCCATGGGATCTGTAGTAATTTCTCTTTGCAGTTTTTATTGCATGAATTTGAGTTTTTCTTTTTCTTGATAAGGTTGGCTAGAGTTTTATCAATTTTGTTTATTCTCTCAAAAAACCTGCACTTTGATTCATTAATTCTTTGTGTTATTTTTTTAGTCTCAATTGCATTAATTTCTTCTCTGATCTTTATAATTTCATCTCTTCTATGAGCTTTGGGATTGACTTGCTTTTCTTGTTCTAGAAGCTTGAGATGTAGCATTAGATTGTTTATTTGTGCATGTTCTGTTTTTTTGATGGACAATTTATTGCTATATATTTCCCTGATAAGACAGCTTTCATTGTGTCCCACAGGTTTCAGTATGTTGTATCTGTGTTTTCATTGAATCGTAGGTATTGCTTAATTTCTTCTTTAATTTCACCTGTAACCCATTGATTGTTCAGGAGGTTGTTATTTAATTTCCATGTATTTATGCAGGTTTTGTGATTTCTTTTGCCATTAATTTCTAATTTCAGTGCACTGTGGTCAGATAATATACATGGGATAATTTCAATCTCTTTACATTTACTTAAGAATGTTCTATGGGCTAATATATTGCTATTTTGGAGAATGTCCTATGTACAGCTGAGAAAATGTGTATTCTTATGTGGTTGGGTGGAAAACTCTGTAAATGTCTACTAAGTCCATTTGCTCACAGGTTTGATGCAATTCTGTTATTTCTTTGCCAACTTTTTGTCTAGTTGATCTATCTCTTTGTGACAATGGGATATTAAGGTCCCCTATTATAATTGTGTTATTGCTTATTTGGTTTTTCATATCTATTAGTATTTGTCTTATATAGTTGAGTGCTCCTGTATTTGGTGCATATGTGTTTATGATTGTTAGCTCTTCTTCAATTATTTCCCTGACAAGTATGTGGTGACCTTCTTTATCTCTTTTGATCATTTTTGGTTTGAAGTTCACATTGTCTGCAAATAGAATAGCTATCTCTGCTTTTTTCAGGGTTCTTGTTGCATGGAATATTGTTTTTTGTCCTTTGAGTTTTAGTCTGTGAGTTTGCTTTTGAGTCAGATGTGCTTCTTGTATACAGCATCTTGTTGGATCCTGTTTCTTGATCCATTCTGTGAATCTGTTTCTTCTAATAGGTGAATTGAGGCTATTTACATGGATGAGTATACCTAATATGTACTGGCTCAACTTTGTCATGTTGTTCTCCTGCTGTTGGTTTTCTGCTTCTCCCCCTTGTTTAATTGCTTGAACTGACTGGTGGTTTTTTTTCTGTTCTTCTGGAGATTGTAGTCATTTTTATCTCTAGTATATCTTTCGGTACTCTTTCTAGGGTTGGTTTGGTGGACATGAATTTCTTCAGTTGTTTTTTATCATGGAAGTATTTATTTCTCTATTAAATTTCAAAGTTTTGCAGGGTACATCAATCTGGGTTGAAAGTTGTTTTTTTTCAAGGCTTGAAATACTTCACTCCAAGCTCATCTTAACTTGAGGGCTTGTACTGAAAAGTCTGCCATGATTCTAATAGTATTTCCTTGATATGTGAGTTGTGTCTTTTCTCTAACAGCTTTTAGTATCTGTTTCTATGCTGTGTGTTTGAGATTTTAATTATTATATGTCTGGGTATAGATTTATTTTGGTTATGGCTGTTTGACATTCTGTATGCCTCACTTATCTGTGTATCAGATTCTTTCCCCATGTTTGAGACATTTTCTGCTATTACTTCTGTGAATAGCTTACCAGTGTCATTCACATTGACTATTGCATCTTCATTGATGCCTATTAGTCTTACATTGTTTCTCTTTGCATCATCTTGAAGCTGTTGAATTATTAATTCATGTTGCCTTGTTATTTTTGAAAGTTCTATCCTTTCATGATTACTAGCTGTGATCCTGTCCTCAAGGTCTGAAAATGTATCCTCAGCTTCATTTAAATGATTTCACCACCTTTCAATAGAATTTTTTATTTCTTGAATATCTCTTTGAATTTTTTCATGCATTCTACTTCTTTTCTATATCATTTATTCAAGATTTCCATCATTTTCCCATGCTCCTGTACCTTTTTTTTTTTTAAAAAAAATCTATGTCTTCTTTAGTTTGCTGAGCGGCTCCTTTATTAAGGTTGTTATTTCTGTCTTGATGTGAGATTATTTCTAATCTGACTTCCTCTATAGCCTCATGGATTTGTTTCTTTATTTCACTTGCTATCTTTTCAGAAATTTCAGGTGTATGACTTTTAATGTCCTCTATTTCAATGTCTCCTGTACTTGTTCTTGATGGACTAAATATTTGAGATTGCATTTTGCTTTTTCATTTTGTCATTTTCACCTTTTGGGCTAATATTTGTTCTTTGAATCTTACTAGTCTCAACTGTCAATAGTGTGTATCTTAGGGTCCTACTGTGTGGTTGATGTTTTCCAGTTGCTGGGTACCACAATGAACAGGAGGGTCAGTCACCTGAATTTCTCCTGCAGAGCCAGTTGAGTGAGTCCTATATTCTTCCTAGGCTGACTAGCCTAGAAGTATTGATGTAAGGCAACCTTTAGTTCCTACTGTTACTATGTCTTCAGGTTGTTCCAGCCCACCAGATATACCTGGCTATAGTGTTTGCCTCAGCTGGCACCCTACTGTGTCACTGGGTGTCTTACAAGCCCTTTTGATTTCCTCCAGGTTGGGGGAGGCCTTATTGGCACTCTCCTCAACCAACCTGATATCCTCTGTATGGAGGAAGGAGTCACACACACTCTTGCCAGACTCGCCAAGGTCCTACAGGTGGAGAGGACTTTGTTATTATTCCTGTTTATTCACTGAAGTCCTCTATTTTGGGGGCAAACTCACCACACTGACACAAGCCCACTGAGGTCCTCTGTTTGGTTGAGGGGTTACTGAGTCTCCCATCAGCTCAGCAAGATTAATCCACTGCAGGCCAAGGTTCTGGGAGGAGGAAGGGCAGCTGAAGATCTGCAACCCTGAGATCCGAGGTCTTGGGGGTGGGGGAGGGAATGCGGGGCAGAGAGGGGAGAGGGCAGCCGAAGTTCCATGCACCCTCTGATCCAGGATCCAGGGGGTGAGGCAGGACGGGCAGCAGAAGTTCCATGTGCCCTCGCCAACAGAAAATTTTATCTACATAACTAAATAGACTGAGGAAAGTAAAGGCAATGAGTTGTAGTTTGAATAGTAATCACTAAACTTTTAAATTCAAAAAAGAAGAAGGAGGAGGAGAATAGGAGGAGGAGGAGGTGGAAGACTATTTTTCTTTCAATTTAAAAAATATCTTTAAAAATGACAGCACCTATTTGTAGAGTTTATAACATATATGTAGCTAAGGGATACAAAGTAAAAGAATCAGTTGCATAGTTTCTACTTTTTATTTTTAGTATTACTGATGTGTAATTGACATATAGAAATGGTATACATTCAGTATATACAACCTGATGTTTTCAAGGTGATCATGTCTATCACCTTTTTTGCCTGTGTGGCAAGAATACTTAAGATCTAGTCTAAATGAATTTATTTTATTTTGTTTTGCTTTTTGTGGTGCTGGGGGTCAAATTGAGGGATTTACACATGCTAGATAAGCAGTCTGCCACTGAACCAAATCCTCAACTATGTGAATTTCAAGTATACAATACATTAAGTATAGTCACTATATAGTAGGTTTCCAGAACTTTTTCATCTTGTAACTGAAAGTTTTCACCCTTTAACCAAAATTTTCCCAATCTCCTTGTGTTAATTTTGTCCTACATAAAAAATTCTGAGATAATTAACTTCTTAGAGGAAAGGTTTCTTAACCATGATGCATTGGCCCTGATGTTTTTGGTTGTGTGGCAAGGTGCTATGGCAGGGAGCACCTGGTAGGGCAAGCTGCTTCCCTGGTGATGGCAAGAAAACAAATGAAAGAGCAAGGAGATCAATATTCCTCAATCCTCTTTTGCATGTAAATATTGTTTTCCCAGAACTATTAAAGCAACTATTTTTCCCCATTTGTGTTCTTGATACCTTTGGCAAAAATGAGTTGAATGTATATAGATGGGCTTATTTCTGGATTTTTAATTCCACATTGGTCTATATATCAGTTATATCGTTTGCCTTCCCTCCCTTCTTCCTTTCCTCCCTGCCTTCCTTCTTAGCACTAGAGACTTAGTCTAGGGACTTATGCTTGATAGGCAAGCACACTACCATTGAGTTATACTCCCAGCCCTTATGTTTCTGTTTTTATGCCAGTACTATACTGTTTTGATTACTATAGCTTTGTGGTATAATTTCCTGTTAAATCAGGAAATGTGGTATCTCCAGCTTTATTCATCTTGCTAAACATTGCTAAACATTGTTTTAGCTATTTGAATTATTTTGTGGTTCCATACAAATTTTAGGATTTTTTTCTATTTCTGTACAAAAATGCCATAGGAATTTCAATAAGTATTTCATAAATCTTTAGAACACTTTGGTAGAATAGACATATTGACAATATTGAATCTTTTAACCCATGAACACAGGTTATCTTCACTTATTTTTGGCTTCTCGGTTTTTTGGATTTTTTTATAGTCAGTGGTTTATAGCTTTCAATATACAAACCTTTTGCCTCCTTGGCTAAATTTATTTCTAAGTCTCTATTTTTTGATGCTATTATAAGTAGAATTGTTTTCTTAATTTCTTTATCAGATAGTTTAGTTTTAGTGTATACAAATGCAGGAGGATTGCAGATTCAGACTCTCCCTGGGCAACTGTTTAGCAGGACTCTGCCTCTAAATTGTTTTTAAAAATGGTGTGGTGATACAACTCAATGTAAAGGCCTTGGGTGTTTCGATCCCCAACAATATATACATATATATATATATATACACACACACACACACACATTTACTGAATATATATATATGTGATGCTTGTCATTTATAGTTTTTATGTTATTTATTGTTTTGTGGTATATTTTTCCTATACTTTGTTGAGTTGTTCATGAAAGCATGTTAGATTTTGTCAGATGGCTTTTTAGCAACTGTTGAGATGATTGTATGATTTTTTTCCTGCATTCTGTTGATGTGATGTGTCATATATATATAGATTTGCATATGTTGAAATATCCTTGCTGCCTAGGGATAAATTCTGCTTGATCACAATTAATTATTCCTTTAATGTTTTTTGAATTTGGTTTGATAGTATTTTGTGAAGATTGTTTTTTTTGTTTTGTTTTTTGGATACCAGGGATTGAACTCACAATCCCATGCTTGCCAGGCAGGCACTTATGCCACTGAGCTAAATCCCGGTCCTTTTGTATGTATGTTTATCAGGGATATTGGTTTATAGTTTCCTTTTCTTGTAGTGTATTTGTCTGGTTTTGACATCAAAGTAATGCTGGCTTCATAAAATTATTTTGTAAATGTTCCCTTCTTGTTAAAATTTTGGCAAGAGTTTGAGATAGATTTATATTAATTTTGTAAATATTCTTCTTTAAATTCTTCTTTAAGTGTAAATACCAGTTGCTATGATTTGTGTGTGGATGTCTCCTCAAAGCCTCATGGACTTTCAGATGGGGCTTTGATGGAGTCAGTTGAATCTAGACTTTGTGATTGATTTGCCATACAATACTGGGAATAAGGGGGCTGGGATTAAGGATAAGGATTGCTGGATCAATTCACTGGTTGGATTGGCACAACCTTACTCCCAGCAGTCTGGGTAAGATAAGTGGGGCAGAAAGTCACTTGTTTCTCTCTTTTTGCTCTTGTTGCTTTTTCTGTCTTCTGCCACCATGAACTTTTGCCTCTCTGCCATGTGCTACCCTGCCTGGGAGACAGCCAACAATTTGTGAGCTAAATAATCCTTTCCTCTCTTTAACTTTGGGAGTCAGGTATTTTGTCTCTGCAATAAGAGAAAAGTAACTAAGACACTAGTGAAGTTAAGCTTGCTCTCTTTTAGATTCTATTTGCATGGAATATCTTTTTCCATCCCTTCTCTTTCATTCTATGTGTGCCTTTAAAAGTGAAGTAAATCTCTTGTAGGCAGCATATGCTTTGGTCTTTTTAGAAACACATTATGTCTATGTCTATGGGTTAGAGAATTCATTTACACTCAGGTCATTTTATTTATTTATGTATGTATTTGTTTGCAGTACTGGAGATTGAACAAAGGGCATTTGCACTGAGCTATATCTCCAGCAGTTTTTATATTTTATTTTGAGACAGGATTTAGATAAATCACTAAGTTGCCCAAGGTTGCAAGAATGTACCACCATGCCCAGCTTGAGGTAATTATTGATAAGTGCTGCTAATTTACTAATTATTTTGTGAGTGTTTTATAGATTATTTGTTTTTGTCTAACCCACAGCAGCAATGGTTTCAGTGTCGGGAGCATGATGTGGAGAAGCTTGCTTCAGAGTGCAGGATGCATGTGGAATTGGGTGAAGTAGCAATCTTAGTCCCAGGGTGGCACAAAAGTTCACTCTATTTTTGGGGAGTGCAGCAGTGTTTTTCTGTCTGTGTTATCCATGGCAACAATGGTTGTTGTTTATTTCAGTGATGAAAGCTGCCAGTGCCATCTACAGAACAGACCACTGGAGAATTGGGTGGCACTTGCTGCAGAGTGGATACTGATAGCTCCCTGTTTTCTTTGTTCCCAGCAATCTCATTAGTGCATCTATTAGAATCTTCCCACAGTCCTTTCTGTGGAGTTATTTTATTGTTTTTTCCTGTTCTAATTGGAACCTTGAGTTTTAGGAAGACTTTTTATTTACCGATAACTCTTCTGTTTCTGAAGGAAAGAAAGTCCAGTGCCTCCTACTCTGCTATCATACTGACATTCTAAAACCATAGTTTCTACACATTATGAGAAGCGGTAGTTATTAACTCCATAGATTAAAATATATATTATTATATAACTAAAGTTTAATGAAAAGAAGTATAAATAAAAGGCAATAGACAAAATGAAATATTTAAAAGATATCTAATAATCTTTTAAAAGTAAAAGGAGGAACAGAGGAGCAAAAAAGAAGCAAAAATAGAAAATGAAATAATAAAGTGGAAAACTATGTAAATATAATTACATTGAATAATTATACTAAGAAAATAGGAACACTGACAAAAATGCATCGTCAGACTGAAGGAGAAAGTAACTCTCTGTAAGAGAGACACTTTAAATATAATGCATACATTTTATGTGTATGTATATGTATGTGCTATTATGATTTATATCTACATGTCCCTCCAAAGGATCATGAACTCATAGGTGGGGCTTTTGGGAGATGATTAGAACATGAGTGTGTGATACTCATCATTGGATTAGTCCGCTGATAGGTTTAGAGCTGCATGTGACATTGGAAGTAAAGCTATGTAGGAAAAGGTAGGTCACTGTGGGCCTGGGCTAGAACTGTATATTTTTTACTCCTCCTTCCTTGATCCCTCTCTGATTCCTGTCTGCCATGCCATGAACTGTTTCTCTTCTGCCCTGTTCCTCTTCCGTGCTGCCCTACCTTGGAGCCAACTATAGGCTGAACCTCTGTAAACTTTGAAACAAAATAAATCTTTCCTCCTTTAAATTGCAGTTGTTGGGTATTGTATTCCAGTTAAGAGAACGTGACTAACACATGTGTAATACATTATGTTTTATATGCCATACACAAATAGCATGTATATAATAAATATTGTTTTTGAAAGTATAGAAAAGATGCCTAATGCAAAAAATAAAAAAGTGGCGTACTGTATTAATATAAACAAAATAAACTCAATAAAAAGTATCACCAGTGATAATATTTTAATAAAGAGGGATATATCATAATGATAAATGAAGCAATTCATCAGGAAAGGAAAACATAGCAATCAAAATTTTATACATACATTATAATGGAACTTCAAGTCAGGAAATAACAATTGACAGAACTAAATGAAAAATAGAAAATACTTCAATTATAGTTGGAGATTGTAACACCCTTCTGGCAGCAATTGATAGAAAAATTAGCTTTTAAAAAGTGTGTAAAGACATAGATTTGGGTAACTCTGTAAGCCGTATTTAACTAACTAGCCTTAATGAAATAACACAATAGTACATCTGGTTTTCTTCACAATAGTTGTTCCTTCAATCAGGTAGAGCAATATCGAAGGAAGTGCCGAAATTATAAAAACAGAATATTGAATAGAGCAATACCATTGATCAGAACAGAGCCAAACAGAGATAAAAATATTTGCCTTCAAAGAGATGGCAGAGGAAAATCCCTTTTATTTACTATATTGCATATAGTCAGACTCGCAAGAGATGCTCAGATCTCTGGCTCTCACCTGCTAGCAGAGGGAGGAGGCAAATCAGATGGATGCTTGATTCTTAGCGTACATGCCAGTAGGCTCACAGCCGCCCACCAGAGCGGCGTGCTGGCTGCCTGTTTTCTTAGTGCCCCAAGTTCCAACATGGCTCAGATCTCAGGAAATGCTGATATCGTTTTGAAGGTTTTGTTTCTTAAGAAACTAGAGCAAGTAATAAAGCAAACCCAAAGTAAGTAGAAGATGAAAAATAATAAAATTATAAGCAGAAGTCAGTAAAATAGCAACCAAACAATGGAGAAATTTCATAAAGCCTAAATTTTGTTCTTTGGAAAATCAACAAAACTAATATACCATAGACCCCCTGATAAAGTGATTGAGGAAAAAAGAGAGAGGGGGAGGGATGGAGAGAGGGAGAGAAAGACAGAGAGAGAGAGAGAGATTCCCAATACTCAATATTAGAAAATAGGGAGATCTTTCATGAGTGGAAAGGTGACCAAGAAATGGAGGGAGGAGAGTTGGAGGAGAGGAGAAAGGGACATAAAAAGGTATGAAGATATATTATACATGTACTAACTCTCTACAATGAATGTAATCTTATACTGCAAGCATGTACTAATAATTAAAAAACTATGTAGATAGGCAAATGCTCTTGGAGCAGGATAAAAAGATCACTAACTATTAAAAATTGATAAGTTGGACTTCAGCACAATTAAAAATTAATCATCATAAGACACTATTAAGATGTCATTTTTTAGAATGGAAGAAAACATTCACAAACATATATCTCTTACTAACTTGATTTTCAGAAAATATAAAGAACTTCAACTCAATATACGAAACAACCCAATAATAAAATGGCAAAAGATCTGAACAGTCATCTCACAAAGGGAGAACTGCAAATGGCTAGTAAGCAAATGCAAAAAAAAAAAAAATCTGAATGTTTAGGTATGCTATTGCTAGTTCAATATTACTGTCTAAATGATTGGTGGAAGTGCTAAGAAGTTTCTTTCTTTTTTCTTTTTTTTTTTTTTTAACCAGGGATCGAATTCACGACCTCACACTTGCCAGGCAAGCAATTATGCTGCTGAGCTAAGTCCCCAGACCAGAAGTTTCTTTCTTAAGTTATGAATTTGTATTGATACTTTCATTTTAAATGTAAACATTTTTTCTTACTGAACTTTATTTTATATATGTATCTTTTTCTCTTAGAATGAAATATTAGTTTCTACTTTCATGAATATATTTACTTATTTCATTCTACAATTTACATAAAATAATTTCAGAATGAGAACACCTTATGAGACATTCTTACCAAAAAATATTTAGTATTAACTTAATCATGGCATAATAATTGAACAAATTCAGAAAGTGGGACATTCTACAAGGTAAGTGACCTGGATGTATCAAAAATGTCAATGTCATGGGAAGAAAAAGAAAGAAAGAAAAGGAAAGAAAGAAAAGTAGCAAAATTGTTCTAAATTAAGAGATTGGAAACACATGGACCAAATGTAAAAAAGAAGGCTTTCTTAGATTCTAAGTTTAAATACAGAGTTAAAAACATCTTTTGAGGGGTGACAGCTGGGGAAACTTGACTATACATAACATATTAGATTACAGAGTAATGTTCTCATTAATGTTTAGGTAAGGTAGTAACATTGTGGTTATGCAGAAAATATCCTTTGTTTTATTTTATTTTATGTTTTTTTTTTTGTTTTTTTTTTTTGAGACAGGGTTTTGCTTTTTAGTGTAGGCTGAACTTAAACATGCTATATAGCATAGGCTGGTCTTGAACTCTTGGTGATCCTCCCGCCTCAGCCTCGCATGTGCTAAGATTACAAGGGTGTGCCATCACACCCAGCTGATGTATTTTCTGGAGATTAAAATTTTGGAATTGAAGTTTTATTAGTTTCTTTCTTGTATACTTTCAAATGGTCCAGCATATATGGATACATACATACACACAGAGAACAAAAGCAAATGTGAAAAAACGTTAACAAGTGAAAAATATAGCGAAGGGCACAGGTTGTTTGTTACTGTATTTTTTAATTTTTATGTTGGTCTGAAATATGTATTTTTAAAATAAATTGGAAGCAAAAACGATGGAATTTAGGGCTGTTGGGGTCAGTCTGCATTTTTGTCACCAGGTGGTGCTAGTGCTTTTCAAACAAAGTCACATAAGCAGTGTGTGTCCATAATTGGATATTAATTTAGGGAAAATTTGGATGGAGGAATAGGTTATAACTTGTACCTTGTAATTTTTCCATTTTCTATTTTCTCTTGCATTGCCATAGTTTACACAACCTGAAGAGCTTCAGTTACACATTTTCTCTTGCAGTCTGCCTCTCTCTGGAACTTCTCCGTTTCTTGACTCTTGTCACAGTAACAAGTGCAGTAATTCCCTGCGTAAGAAGCCACAGTGATCCACACTACTGAAGGCGTAACCCTTCTGAAGCATTTCTCTCCCTTAACCAGTTTACTTTCCCCAGTGTAACTCTCATTATTGCTTCACTACTCACAAGACAGTGTGTTCTTTTAAGAAAATGAATGCCACACACTTTCTTGCCCTTAAGTAGTTTGCTTTATATGTCTCTATCTCCAAAATGTCTTCATGACTATTCCTAGTCAAAATCTGACCATCAGAGCCTGGATCATTTCCCTCTGGAAAAATTCCCCAAACGCCCTACTCAGAAGTATTCTTCTTTCCATCATACTGTGTAATTTTATCAAACAAATCACTTTTTGTTATGTGTAATTATGTGCAAACACTAAATTATAAATACTTTCAAGGCAGGGAGCTTATCTCCAGATTGTGTTTAATACTTTCTGGCATTTACTAAAGATCAATGAAATTTAATGTCAGGGTTTATTCAAAGCTAGTTTATAGTGATGAGGAAAGTGCCAACCTACCACAAACAATTGCCAGCCTTACGCTGCCAGTCCATTTCACAGACAAGCAAGGAGGAATCACAATAGGGAGAAATCAGCTTGAGTGAAGTACATCTATGGTCTAGTGTCTCCCAAACCTACCAAAACAATCATCAAGATGAAGTAACAGTCTCACTTCATTTAACACTATTGATATCCTTAAATTTTTGCATGTAATTTGACCCATGTATTCTGCTTCTATGCAAAAATTTAATAAGAATGCCCAAAGATTCACTTTAAAAATGTTTGGCAGAATACCACACATTAGATAAACTAAAAGCTGGAAGCACTATAACTACCCAACAGTACAGGGCTGGTTGAAGAAGTTCTAATGGTTGTGATGGAGCCATTAGACATGGTACTAAAGAATAATATTGAATGGCATAGAAAGAGGTACCAAATATATCATTACACTGAAAAAACTGCAGAATGGCAATGGCAGTACCGTGACTGTCAATGAGAAAACAACATGTGAATGGAGAAAAGTTTGAAAGTGACGACAGGTGTTTTTTAATTTGGACATTGACTTTTGTATTTATTTTCTCTGTTGCTATATTTTTAAAGGTTTAAGTTCAAACTGTGTGCATATGTGGCAATAAAACAGTAAAAACTTCTTTTTAGAAATTTACTGTATCTCTAACTTTGATGTGTCCGTAAAGTTTATAAGCATGCAGAAATTTCAGCCTGACAGTAAGGCCTAACACAGACCCATGGAACAAGAAAGGCCAAACAGTAACACAAGGGAAGATGTTATTAGAGGTCAGACTAGGCAGGAAAAGTGAGGGTTTAGGAGGGGTTATTATGCTCAGAAGCAGTGGAGAGACATAGGAATGAAGTAGTTACCCAGATTGTGATGAAGTAAGAAGGTAACTCCACTTAGAAGTTTAGGCCCAATACTTAGTGTTGTTGCTTATTAGACAGGTGACCTTCAGCAAGTCATTTATGTTTAACAAGGGCCAACCTTGTTAGAAAATATAAATGAGGTCAGAAAATATAAATGAGGTCATAGACATGTAAGCCAGATTTCTCACCCTTGGCACTGTTGGCATTTTGGACCAGATACTTTTATGTTGTGGAGAACTGAACAGGTATGGTAGTATGGGAGAATATGTGAGGGCATCAGTTTTAATAAAGAAAGAATCACTTATGAAGAAGGAAAGCAAGTGAGAGGCATTTTGTAGTTCATTAAGAAAGTAGAATTTTACTATTTTATATAAAATCTCCCACTAAGGACTGTTTTCTCCTGAGAGAACTCTGTGGAATGATGATCTTGTGGTTGTCAGGCATATGCTCCAAACCAGCAAGATAATGATCTGTGACTGAATTTAAGCTCGATCTTTTCAGTAAGAGACCTTTACCTATGAGGTGTATACGTGGTCCCAGGGACTATATTTGTATCCTTATCCCTGAGTTAGAGGAGGGGTGAATGGGAACAGGAAAGGGAGTTCTGTTTTTGTGGAGCTGTTTTTGGGTAGCAGTCACACTAACAGAATTTCAACTTATGATAGTGTGTTAAATACAAAACTCAGAGTATGAGGTTTGTATTTATTTCATTTATTTTGTTAATTTATTCTTACTTTCACAATGTACTTATTATTTTTGCAGTGCTCTCAAATTTTTCATGAAGTGAGATATGAATTTAATAGAAATGAGAATAAAAATATAATTTCATAGTTAATTTAAAGATTTCTCTCAAAAGTATTTTTAATAGGGAATTTAAACACTTTGTTTTTCATTTTCTTTCTCTTCCCTTCTTCTCTTCTCAAGATCTAACCCAAGACCTATGCTAGCCACATGGTAGGCTTACCACTGAGTTCCAGTTCCAGGTTTTTCAGTTTTAAAAATTAGATAGCACAGTCAATAACAAAAGAATAGAATTTATATGTAATTCTGCCACCAGATAGACCCAGTATTAATAGTATTTTGTGTATATACATCTATACTTCTCAAATCAATTGTTCTGAATGCAACTCACACATTAGATTAACCTGAGGAATTTTAAAAATAAAATTGTAACCAGACTCATCCACAAACAATTAAACGAAACTCCTTGGAGTGGGATGTCAGTGGAGCTTCATAGATGACTTTGATATGGACATAAAGTTGAGAACTGCCGTTTTAAATGAATGATAGATTAATGCTGTCTTACATGGCCAAAGCTGATAGACTTCTAGACCAAAATAAGATCCTGGTGCCTCAGCAAGTGGTACTTTCTCTGTAGCTAACTTTACTAACAAAGAAGTGAGAGTGATAGAGAAGCTCCTCGGCATGCAGCAACTCTGTCAAATCACACCATCACTGTCTGTGGCAAATTGTAATAGGTAACTTTGGCAGGAGGAACTACAGATATGTTGCAGACACCAGACCCTGAACATCACAAGCAGGAACTACTAGTCACTCTATTCTTAGTTTAAATGCTACAGTGTTAAAATATACTACCAGAATGTCATCTTTAAATATACAAATTCAGTTCTCCTGATAAAAGATCCTGGGTAAGTTACAATCCTAGAAACAGGTGTAAGGTGCAAGTTGCTTTGCCCTGGCAACAGGATGACAGATTCATAAAGCGTACTGGAGAACTATTTATATGAAAAGTAAGGTAAATGGGTGGAGAAAATACAGTATAATATCAGTATAAAAAACATCCATCACTCAAGAAGTCCTGTCTATCAGCTGTGGAAAGAGAAGTCACTGGAAAGGAAGTAGGTTGGTTGCTTGTTGAGATCCCATGAGCTGCCTTTAACATAGTGGGGTCTGCCACTAACTTTGTATAGTTCAGTGATACAATCTTTCCTGTTTCTCTAATACATAATCAATTCTCATGATAGCCCTACATAGTAATGCTAAAATATTTAGAGAAGGAAAGAACTTTCCAGTGGCCATTATCTGAAAGACTCCTTCTTTCTCAGGAAGGAAAACTCCAGAGATATTGAGTGAACATTTATGAAAATGTCAATGCATCAGGTGGCTTGCACTTTTAGCATTTCATTTGCAGAAGAAGAAACCAAAGCAATGGGAAATACATCCAAATGCCCAAAGCTGGTCAGTGTAGCAAGGTCAAAATTCATTCCCTAGGGGGTCTCCTTGGCCAGAAATCTGCCAGCCTTCCCTAGAAATATAACAAATATTTGCAAGGTGGCTCAGGGACCAAGAAAAAGGAAAGGAATGATCTTGGCAGAAATGTTATAAAGGCCTTAAGAATGCCTGCACTACAACAGTCCCATAATGGAACAGTAACAGTCCTTGCAAGAAGGTGCTATTGTGATACATTTGTTAGAAGTAAAGCTCTTAAAAGAATGCCTGGCACATAGTGTATGATTAATTCATACAATGGTCATGATAGGAAGCTTGCAGGCCAACAAGACGTTTAAACTGTTAGAAAGTCACTTGTTATTATGGGCTGAAATTGTTCTCTATAGACTTTACCTGGTATGTGTTCTCACCTGAAAATAGATTTCACTGAGGTAGACTCCAGTTCCACTTAATAAAGTAGTTTACAACATTTGGAACTGTCTGAAAGAAATAGACTGCCTCAGAAGGGGTGAAGTTTTAGTAGAATTTATTTTTAAGAGCAATTTAAGGTTCACAAAAAAATTGACAGGGCTGTAAAAGAGTTCCCGTATATCTTGCTCTTATATATACATGAACAACCTCCTCTATTATCACCATCCCCCACCAGAAAGGCACATTGCTATAATAAACAATAAACGAATCTGTACTGACTCATCATTATCACCCAAAGTCCATAGTTTACATTATGGTTCACTTTTGATGTTGTATATTTTATACTTTTGAACAAATGTATCCACCAGCACAGTATACAGAGTAGTTTCACTGTCCTAAAAAGTCTCTGTGAGGTGGGTTGCTTTTCACAAGCCAAAATAACCAAATGTTTGCAGAGTCCTTTGGTAAAATCCATAACTATTTGGAAAGCACAGGTACAGAGGACATTAAACTTTGATTTTGCATGCACTGGCAATGTTATCAACAAGCCAAACTTCAAATTATAGATTTGTATCAGGACATGAGGCACATTCTCTTGCACTGACTCCCACAAAGGAGTTAATATTCTCACAACTCTCAGATTAATGTGAATTTTGTAACAGAGAACTGAAGATCATGCTTCTCTACTACCCTTGTGTCAGTGTGATGAAATTTAGATCACGACACTCACAATCAAAATATAGCCTTCTGTGTACCAGAGATACCTAAAAATATTTTTCTGTAGTGAAAATATATTGAAAATAAGATAAAAGGAACCATGTTACACTTTGTTAAGCTCATTTCCTATGTTTAAGTGAAATAAATGAACTTCCTACTGTGTTGAGTGAGATTCTCACTATGTATGAGTTACCTAAAGTAATGGGTTTTGACATATTTTGGGCACTGGAAAACTGCTGTGCTTTGGAACAGACTGTAGGTAGGAGTTGACGAGTCCTGATCCGTTTTGCATTGATTTACAGTTCATGAAGCCCTTGGGTAGCACAAAAGAATCAGTACTAGATGAGGCAGCTTGGTGGAGGCTGCAGGGGTGATCATGAGATCAGTAGCACTGCATCAGGTCTGGGAATGGGTCCTGGCGGGAGCTCACACTAGTAACTGGGAGTGGTGGCCCTGTGATACATATCTTTTCTTGCATATTTTCATGCACGCCAAGACATAATCTGTCTTACATAACATTGCATTTTTTCTTGGAGGATATTACTCAAATTGGACAATTTCTAAGGTCAAACTCATACATTATCTGGGAGTCATGTTGGAATTTACACTGGGAAATTGGAAGCAGCATGGTATAGTATAGCATACTGTTGTAACATAGTGTGGCATTTTGTTTCTTCAAAAAGTATTGATGTCCTTCACTTTAAATAGTGTGGCTTATTTTAACTCAGAACTACCTTTCTTGTCTCTTCCTGAAGCCACTTCTCTTTCCTCAGTGAAGCCAGCATCATCTTCTTAAGTCAGCTAGGTTCAAACCTGAGTCTCAGAATTACAGTGGCTCAGAACTGGAACAGACAAACATCAAAGAGTTCTCAGTCTGTTCACACATGTGGTGTTTGAACCCTTTATTGTCATTTAACTTGTGATTCTCCAAATATATCATTCTACTAAAAAAATAATTTCTGAAAAATTTTGAGCACCATCTAGAAATAGAAGACTTAGTAATAAGGCCTAGCCGGCCCTAGTGGAGGGGATGGATCAAGATATTTTAATGTGATACAGTGAATACTTTGTATAAGTGATAGTGGGGACTATTAAGGTACTTTGCTCAGTGGAGACTATAGGCAGTGATGGTTGCGGCCCACTTTATAGAAGAAGGAAAGGTTAGAACTGAGTCCTAAAGGATGAGTGGGAATGAGCCAGGTGTCTGGCAAATGTGTTCCAGGTAAAGAAACTATAAGGGAAAAATACCGGAGGTATTTTGTGTGTAATTCTCAATCTTGGTTTTCTTTTAATAGTATTTCTTTTATAGGCATTGTGAAGATTAACTGAGAGAATATAATTGTAATGTACATAGTACATAGGGTTCACAAAATTGTTACAACTGCCACAACAGATCTTCACAAACACATACAAAAGAACTGATACAAAGAGTCTAATCTGAAACTACCTCATAGGCTAAGAAAACAAGATAATCAAATTTTAACAAGTCTCCTTTCTTGTTCAGTAAGAACTATATTGATTTCACTTTCCTTGTTCAGGTCAAGCTGTGTCTCTAATTGTTCAACAACTCAATTTCCTCATTGCAAAATAAGTTACCACTCTGGTATTAAGACTTGTCTCTTATCGGTTTTGTAATCACACTCACATAGCACTATGTGCCAGACTCTAATGTTAACACTATTCAAATATTAACTCATTTATGTTTTACAGCAGTCCTAGAAGGTGGCTCCTGTTATCATCATCATCATCATTTTTAAAATGCAGAAACAGATACAGGGGGCTAAGTAACTAACCCTGAAGAGCTCAGATTCAAACTGGGGTTATGATTTCAGAGATCCCATTCTTTATCTCTATACTGTATATACTACGTTCCAGAAACCAAGCAGCTCTGAGACTTACCATACTGCATTCATAAGTCTGAAGTTACAGAAGATAAATGCAACCTTGTTGCAGCTCATCTGGGAGCCATTGGGAGCAGATTTCCCAAGGAGGCTAGAAATCAGTCTGGTACAATAAGTTCTCTACTTAGGAACATTTGAGTTGTGAACTTTCACAGGTACCTACGACCTTGCATTAGGAATTTGGCAGACCACAACAAATTTTGAAAGTAGCTCATGTGTCTGCTGGACATTATCAAGTTGTTCTGCTATGTATACAATAGTGCAACAGTAAACAGTAATATAGCACTCAGTCAGAGGTCAGAATGTCTGGAAGCAAGAGGAAAAGCAGTGGGAAAGCTAAGAAGTACAAAGCTTTATTGTATATTTGTATTAAAGGTGTGTAAGACTTTGTGGAACTCACTAGAAAGTTCAACATATGCACATTCTCTGAGAACTAAACTTGTTTGTAAGTTGAGGATTTATTGTATTTGGGCTTCCCAATCTTTCTTCAGCAGAATCAAGAGAATGCAGATTCACCTCTTGTTTTCAAGATCTTAAACATATTGGTTTTTGCTGAATTTTTGCACTGGATCCAAAGTCTACCCTTATCTAAACAGAGAGCCTTCAAGTTAGGAAAAAAGAAATCTCTGAGGCCTACAGTGGAACAATTCTTCCACTGCCACCATATTTTAATAGTGATTGCCAATTTTCAGGTTTAGAAGTGATTATTCCCATGGAGAATTTTCCTTTTTGAATTTGTCACTTATGATAATACAAGTGACTAGCAGTCTGTTCTGCCTGACAGATTTACCCAGAAGTCCTATTCCAGGACAGAATACATCATTTACTCCAATTCCTGTGAGACATTCTAGCCTTGCTAAACTGTGAATGAGTTAGGACTCTTTTTGCCTTTCTAGCTTAATGCCAAATCTGGAAACAGATTTTCATTGACCTTCTTCATTGCTTGCACTCCACATTGGATTGTTGAGGTCTTACCACACTGATGACAAAAAAGCAAGCACAGGTGAATCCAACTTCCAGGGTTTTGCAGGGTTGGGGCCCTTGCAAAGGAAGAGCTTGGGCCTCTGTGTAACAGCATCTCAGAGTAATGGATTTAATCTATCTGCTCTTGAAATTTATGGCTGTGACAGTGTGTGTGTGGGGTAAAGAACTCAGGAGTCAAACTCCCTCAACTTGAATTCCATTTTACCATTTCCTAGTTGAGTGGGGTTGTAAAATTTACTTAATTCCCTGTGATTCAGTCTCTTCATTAAAAATGATAATAATAGCATTTAGGATGATAAGAACTTTGGTGAGTCATGTGTGTAATAGCAGCACAGGTTAAACATTAGACAAATCTACAATTATTAGTGGAGGCCAACACTTCTCTCCATCTGTAATTGACAGAAAACATGGAGAAAAAAGATCACCAGAAATATGAGAGACATGAACAACATTATAAACCAAAGTGACCTGACTGACATCCATGCAACACTGTATCCCACATTGCATTCTACTCAACTAAACTTCCCACTAGGTGATCCAATGCTAAGGTTATTAGAAATTTTCTATATCTAATATTTCACTTGAAAACATTGAAATTTTATACAGTTACAGAACCAATAGAATAATTGTTCTTGCTTTGCAATATACACAGTTTATTTTTGCCTGTTGATGTGTCCATATTTATATTACTTAGATTTTTATCCTATTTGAAAAGTAGAATGATGTGTAACTGGGTCATTTCTCTTATCCTCCTTTCACTGGAATGGGATGGGCAAGGGGCTATGACAGAGATGAGAAAGTGAGTTTGAGGGTGAGAATTTCTAAAAATATTTTTATGTGGGTTTATACTTGAAAGTAATAATGATATGGGAGAAGAAAGTAGACCTTTGGCAATGTTGTCGTGCTATTATTTGCTGTTATTTTACTTGGCTTTGTCAGAAACCAATACGAAGCCTGTTTCATATTCCAAGAAAGTGGTGTTAGATGATGTAATAATAATTATTTAAGACATCAAGAATTTTTCCCTATATAAACAGTATTCCCAATTAAGAATAATGAGACAATGCAGAACCTAGTCATAGGGAAATACAAAATGTGTATTAGAAAATTGTATATATAAATATATAAAAACAATGTAAATGTATATTATAAAATTATATACAATTATATAAAAATTTATGTGAAGAAGGCAAGATAGTATGAGCAAATAAACCTGTACTGGGATGAACGAATCACTGTCCTGACTTCCCCCTGGGTTTTGCTCACTGATGGCGTCTGACTGAGATAGATGCACTTTTGCAAAGGCAGAATTGGAGATGAATAAATAAGGATAGGATTGTCATTAGGGAACTCTATGTGTCAGTTCAAGAAAATGCTAACAAAAAAAGTACTGTGAGTTTTTGGAATTAGAACCTAAATTATTTTTAGAATTAAAGGAATCAGAGTAGGGATGGCACCAGTTACTTATTTAATGAAACAGAAAAACCCTGATGGAGATCATCTTCATGTATTAGGAAAACAACCTCAGGGCTCCCGCTGACAGGACACTTTTCCAAAGTACTATTAATTATAATGTGTTATTAGCTAACTGCAGGCAGCAGACAGCCTTTGCATGTTAACTAAAGTGCAATAGCCATTTAGCTAGTGGGGCCTGCTCAGCCTTTAAATTTGTCTTAATCATTAGTGAATTAGTTAAACTGTAACATTAAGAGATTTAAAAAATTACCAGCGTCACTTGGGAACAAGTCTACACTGCACTGCTTGTCAGATTTTCTGCATAGTGACATTCTGACAATGTAGATGGATGGGTGACAGTGAAGACAGCTCCAGACCCAGCCAGCCTCGCCCTGACATTCTTGTGGTTGTGCAGTATCATGAAATCATTGTTAGGGGTTTGACTTCTGCTTTAGAGCAATGGTATAGCAGGTGAGGCAGGCACAGTGTTGCCACACACCTTATATTTAGTTCTCAATGATTCAGACATGTATTATGACTCAGCAGGGTTTGAAACTCCTGTTTCTCCCAGTGCTTTCTTTTTCAGGCCATTTCACTAATCATTAATGGTGCCACTATGGGAGGTCTGGAAATGATGCTGAAACTCAATCAAACCTCCTTGGCTATTTTGGAGAGGGGTTTTGAGTGTCAGCTGTGAAGAGAAGCTCGAACTATGCTTTTGGTTTATCTCTGGGTTGTGATGATTGTCATATATTTTTCTTCTGCCACAAATAACACAGACCTAAACAACAAGGCTTAATTGGTTTGGCTTTGCTTCATGCTTTGATGACTGAACATAAGCAGAAAATCTGGAAACAAATGATCAAATGACCTGAGTTCATTTAAAAACATTTACACTTATTTAAAAAACTTTATATGCAATAAAATTAACTTTTGGGGGCATATACTTGAGTTTAGATAAATATATAGCCCAGTAAACCACCACCACACAATCAAAATAAAGAACAGTTTCTCCACTCCTTAAACTTCTCTCTTGCTGCACTTTTGCAAGTAATCTTAGCTCCTTACATGCTCTACTCTGAAACCAGATACATACTTTTGCCTTTTCTAGATGTCATGTCAATGGTCAGGCTCCCTTTACTTAACTAAATACATTTGAAATTTGTCTATGGTACTGCATACATCAGCTGTTCTTTTTCACTGCAGCGTAGTATTTTACTGTCTTTGTGTCAGTTAAATGACAGGAGTGTGTCTAGTGTTTGATGATTATGAAAGAAATCATGATAAACCTGTTCCAGTTTTTATGTGATCATAAATTTTTAAATTTTTCTTGGATAAATATGAGTATGTGAGATGATTGAATATTATGGTAAGTGTATATTTATAAACTGCAAACTTATTTTATTGTTATCAAAGTATTTTTGTACAAACAGAAGGATATCCATAAAATTAAGGATTTTAATAGGGCAATTAACAAATAATAAAACACCAGCCATGTTACATAGAACATATTCAGTATTTTAGAACATGTATGTGGGTCTCTCTGATCTCATTCACTTTTCCTTTCCTTTCCAATTTTTATAGTAGCTTGTCTCTTGGTTATGTTTAGTTTTCTGCACACATATGTGTCCTTTCACAATATAAATTAGATATAGCCTTTAGTTTTGATTTTCTTTCATTATTGTTTTTGAATAAGCTGAAATGTTTTATTGGCCTTTGTCTTTCCCTATGGAAGGAATTCACTGTCTTATCTACTATAATTTTATGGTAGCCTTGACATGGGAGAGGGTAAACCCCCTTAACATAGTTTCTTTTTCAATAGTCAAAAATCATATCCATCATCAAGCACTCAATTATATAATATAAATGCTAAGTGTAGATGTTCTCTAGAAATAAAACTAAAAAATACCTGAGAACAGTACTAAGATGATGTTATAAAAGTATATGAAATACTTTTGAAAGATTTAAAATAAGACCTAAATAAATGGCACATCACATATTTGAATTTGAACAGGTTATATCATACATACATCAAATCTGCCAAATTAATCTATAAAGTCAATGTAGCCATAATTACAATAACAACAGGGTTTTAAATGAAATTTTGCAAGTATATCTCAAAGTTTGAATGAAAGAGCAGAGACCCAAACTGTTTTCCAAAATGGCTTTACTGTTCTATGTTCCTACTAGTCATGAAACAATCACTCTGTATCTTTATCAGCACTTGATATTGTCAGGTATCTTTTTGTTATTGACTTCTAGTCTAATTTTCTTAGAGAATATACTTTGTATAATCTCAGTTCTCTTGCATTTGTTAAGATAAATTCTGTGGTCTCAAATATGATCTACCTTGGTGAATGCTTCATGTGCGCTTGAATGTATATTCTGCTGTTGAAAGGTAGACTATATTAATACATTAATGAAGATCATTTCACTGTATCAATGAAGCTAATTTTTTTGTTGTTCAGGTCTTTTGTATCCTTAGTGATTTTTTTGGTCTTATTCTACAGATTACTGCAAGAGGGGTGATGAAGTCTTCATATAGCTGTGGATTTTTTCTTTTGTATTTCTATCAATGTTCTTGATATATTTTCTTCATATAATTCTTCATGTTTCTTCATATATTTTGAAACCTTGTTGTTAAATCCATATTTATGATTTTTTATATAATAATATCTCTCTCTATAGTGTCCTCCATAGAATTCCTTGTTCTGAAAACTGCTTTATTTACTAATAGATGCAGCCACTCCAGCTTTCATTTTTCAGTGTTTATGTAATGTATTTTTCTTTTTCATATTTTTAAAATATTTACTGTGGATATTTTGTAGATAGGCTTATAGTTGTATCAGATTTTGTGTTCAATCTTACAATCTCTGTCTTTTAATTGATTTTTTTTAGAACAGTTGTATTTGGTGCCATATTACTATTGTTGGATTTATGTCTACCATTTTACTATTTATAGTCTATTTATACTACCTCTCATATCTTTATTTTCATTCCTTCTTTAATATATTTTAGTATTACATTTTTGTTTTTTAGATTTTCTGTATTCCTTTTCTGGTGATAACTCTAGGGATTACCTTATTGCTTAGCCCACTGAAACAGTTGGTGTATTACCTCATTAAGAGAGAAAGTCTTACAATTATGTAAGTCACTTCACTCCTCTGTCTTTATATATTGCATCTCTATGGATTGAAAATCTTATTGGTTAATATAGTTTTTCTTTCTATAGTTGTACATATTGTAAAGAATTTAAAATAGTTTTAAAGAATATTTACCCAGAAGTTTATAATTTTTTTCCTCTTTTTCACTCTTGAAATTACAAGTTTCCTTTTAGTATCAGTTTCCTTTGACCTAGAAAGCAGACCTGCTGGTAACAAAAATCCTGTTTGTTCTTTATCTGAAAATGTCTTTTTTCTTTCCTCTTCTTTACTGAAGTGTTTTTCATTAGATATATTTTTCCACCAGCATATGAGGGACTTGTTTTCTTATCACTCTTGCCAACCTTTTTATTGAGTTAGGGTCTCACTATATAGTTGACAAATAATATTTTTCATAAATGTACCAATTTGGAAGGAAATATTGCATTTTATTCTTTAGGAATTATGAATATTTACCCTTTGTTGTATATAACAATTGCAATTTCCTTTTTTTGTTAAAAAACACCACTATTTAGTCATTAGGAAGAGTTACTAGGTTTTTCTTAGTTTTTTCCTTTGCTTTTATTTAAAAAGATCTCATGAACTTCAAAGATAAGATAAAAATATTAGACCACATTTTCTTTTTTGCTTAGTGTGACATAGGTAACTATATTTTTTCTAAATAGTAAATATGTGTTTTTTTATTAGTGTTACACATACTTTTCCCTTGATTAAAGTATCTACTTTTTCAAGTATTACATTTATGTAGTTGTATCTATTTTGAGTTTTAAATTTTATTGTGCCAGTATGTCTATACCAGACTGTGCCAGTTTTATAATATAATTCAGTGTTGCTAAATTTACTAAATGAAAATACTGTATCGGACACCCAGTTAAATTTGAATTTCAGAAAAACCAGTTATTTTTACTACAAGTATGTTCAAAATATTGCATGAGTTTCAAAAATTTGAATTTAACTAGGTGTTGTGTATTTTGTCTGGCAACTTTAAATTCCAATATCTGGTTATGCAAAGTGCCCCTAGTCTTTTGCATTTTCCAAACTATTCTATCTTTTTTTAAAAAAAAGAATGCTTTGAAAATTGGTGGGTGAGTTATTTGGAACACTATTTCAGTATAATTAGTAGCTATAACACGAAAAAAGGTTACATTTTCATTCTTTAAAATAGAGTAATAATTAAACATGCTAATTCACCCAAAGCAGGTTGATCCTTTGCTGTTACTCTCTCACAATGTATTTTCTTTTTCTTTCATTGGCAGCAAGAGTTCTTTGCCATTTGTTATAGACTGAATGTATCCATTTCCCCCAAATTCATATTTGAAGTTTTAACATCTAATGTCACTTTATGTGGTGATAGAATGTAATGAAAGTGTAACAAGATCATAGGTTAACACCCTAGTCCATGATGGATAGTGCGGTTGCAAGAAAAAGATCAGAGTTTTATGTGAGGACACCATGAAAACCTGGCCATCTTCAAATTAAACAGAGAGGCCACACCAGGATCTGGATGAACTGACAGCTTGATCTTGGACCTCCTGGCCTGTAGTAGTGCTAGAAATACATTACTGTTGTTTAGTCTCTGGTGTTTTGTTATGGCAGTCCAAGCATACTAATACAAACTTGGAACACCAAATTGCTTGTATATTGCATGACTACATTTTAGTTAAAAAAATTTAAGCAATTATTATTTGGGTTTCAGAAAATCCTGCAATGTAAGCAGTATTCATGCTATCTTTATTTGCATTTTATGTAAAAGCAAATGGTTGAAACTTTTCTGTGACTTCCCATGAAGATTTAGCTGATAATTCCATAATGAATCCAAATTTTTATTTACTTGTCTCAGCCTCTTCTATCTCCTCTTCCCTAATAGCACTAAGATACTTTTTATCTCAAACCTTCTCATGCTTCACATATCTCCTCTAACTTAACCTAAAATTCTTTCTCTAATTCTCTTTTCCTCACGTTAGAAATACGTTCACACACTTTCCTATTGTAGTAAATTGTATCGTTCTTTCAATTGCAGATCCATTTCTTTTCTTCTCACCATCTATGTCTGAGAGGTGAATTTCCCACACATTTATTTTATGTTAGTATAAACATAATATACATGAACAATGAAGAAAAGTTGGAATATATATGCTTCAAATCTAAAATCCTACCATTCAAGCATAACCATTAACCACTGTTAATACTGTTCTTTACCTCTCCTCTTCCCTCCTTCCTCTTTCTTTCTGATCTTTCACATTTTCATCCATTTTAAAAATGTATATATTCAGTGTGTGTATACATGCATAGTCTTAACAAATTTTATATCATATAGTATTTTTCCAGATGATTTAGTATTTTAAATTGAAATGTTTGTTGTCACATAATACTTATTTTTAAAAAAAATTTATAAAATAATACATATCTATAGTTTAGAAGTCAAATGATCTATAATTTAGAATTCTAGTGATATATTTATGCAGTAATTTTCTCCATCATTTTTCCCCACCCATGATTAACCTCTCCTTTTAGGTAAATGCTTTAATTTCTATATTGTAATTTATGTGCTATGTTATTCAGGCTCCCAGCAGAAACAGATGACCCACTTAAAACAGTGGCTAAAGAAGTTTAATGAGGTTACTGTTTATAAAGGACTGGGCTAAGCTAAGTTCAAAGGACCAGCAAAAGATGATGAGGGTCTAAGACTAGCAATAATGAAACGGACAATATTGGGGCACCATCACCAACTGTGGGATTAAAAGATGCAATGCTAGTGGAGCAACCATCAAAGTCAGGTGAAAACTGCAGCCCTAGGTTAGGGCCTAACCTACAGGAGCTGTTGCTTTGGGGGAAAAGTCTTGCCGCTGCTTGGCTAGGACTGTGTGTGTGAGGGTCGGAGCAGCAGGTATCATCAGCCTGTTCTCTGACCCTTTCCGTCCCTCTGAGCCTAGCAATGCATCGCGTTGAGCCAATGCAACTGGAGACCAAAGACAGGGACACCCTGGCAAGAAGTCTAGAGATCAGACCTCTGAGACACAAATCAAGATGGAAAGGGTAAAAATAGATTTGGAGGCACAAAGGGAAAATAGTGTCATGTAACCTTATCCTGATATCTCTTGCTTTATAGAGTTTGTTTTGTGTTGACAATTTATTGTGATAAGCAATAATTTGGCTTCAATACTTTATACAATTAAACATGTAATTATTCACGACCAAGCTATTTAGAGCACATTTCCTTTCTTATAGCATTTTCTATCTAAACACCTTCCTAGAAACTAATAATTGCCTCATATTTTCAATGTATTTTTCTATGTATTTTTCATTATTTTTTCTAAATTCTCCAAATTATTCTGCATGTGGCCACATGTATCAGAGAATCAATAAGTTCTATTTTTCCTTGGAACTTTTTTTCTGTGGCTCCAATATTGGCTGATTTTTTTAGGCTTTGATGCTAGTTGTCTACCTATAACCTCTATTTTAGGATTTATTTTTCTATCTCTCCTTTCAATGAATTCCACGGCTTTTCTTATAAATTTCTCCTTTGTTTTGGTACAGTATACTTTTCACTAGTTTTATGAAAAAAAAATTTAACAAAAGTAAAAAGTTGAGCCCTTAACTATTTGTTGATATCTTTATTCTACTTTTGCATTCCACTGATAACACGTCTAAGGTAGAGTTATAGGTTGGAAAACTTTTTCTTCAGAATTGTGAAGGTATTCCTCCTCCACCTTTGAACTTCCACAGTTATTGTCCATGCACTGCAAATGTGAACTTGTTCCTTTGTATGTGGCCTCTCCTTCCTTCCTAGATGCTTATGTGGGTCATAATATTTTCTTAATTTTTATGTTCTGAAATTTCAATGTAAAATTTTGTGCTGTGTTTATTTATTTTGGGGGGGGGTTCACATGCTTTCAATTTTAAGCCTTATCTGCAGTTCAGCAAAGTTCCAGTAAAGTGTACCTTTGGTAGTTTCTTTTATTTATTTTTTCTCTTACAAACGTTCATTGTTTGGATGTGCTGCTAAGTTTCACTTCTTTCCCAACTTCAGCGTCTTGCATAGTATTCAGTTTGTGAATGATGTATACTGCTATTTTCAAAGTCAGAAATGCTATTTTTTGTTTATAGGTAAAATATGTATTTCCATACCCAATAATGTGTCCATAGTTGGGCATTACACTCCTTTCATAATCATCCTTCTTCCCTTTTACAAAAGAAAGGCATAACCCTCATGGATCCTGATTCTAGCTGTGTTGTATTTTACAATGTTAAGCCTGTACAGAAGCCAAATGAAAGGTATCTGAAAGTAATTTTACCTATGAAGCTATCTAATTAACATGACATAAGACATTGTTTTGGCCTGAATACACAAAGCATTGTAGAACTGCTGGATAGTGACCGCCTGTGTTTAGCAGACCTTACTGTGTAATTTTCAAATTATTGCTCCACAGGGAGAAACCTGTAAAAATGAAGAAAGCATCTGTAAGAAATGTAGGAGAGACTTCTGGCAGGTATTTATATATTTACTTATGTAAGAATGAGAATTCAGATACAAGATAGTTATTAAAGCAATGGATGTTAACATACTTAATGGAATTGGAAAATTAAGTCAGAAAGTGAGTTTGACTAAGAAAACTAGTTTAACCACAACAACTGAATTTACTCACCAGATTATGACAGACATTTTTTACGAATTGAACAATCTAGATTTAAATCTAAATAAACTAAATCGGAACTCTGAGAGCTTAATAAGTCCATGGCCATACCACCCTGAACGTACCAGATCTCATCTGTGAAAACAGAGCATGTGATTAGTTGAATTTTATTATACATGTATGAGAATGTATAAAATTAATAATATATAAATTTCCCCAACCTATTCTAAGTATATCAGATATAAAGGAAGCTTCCCTTAAGTGAAAAATTTGACAATATAATTATTTTTTTCAATCTTAATAAAGCCTTTTAGGTATGCTGTCCCCAAAATAGAGTATTATTGTGACTACTGAATAACAAATTTCTTGGCATTTGAATTCTTTTATGCAGAAAGTTTAAAGAAGACCCTACTAGATAGATTATTGAAGATGATGATTTTGAGAATGAGTTTTTTTTTTTTTTTTTTGCTGGGAATACTGAGTCCCGGGGTTTGAACCTAGGATCTTGTATACACAAAGCAAGTACTCTATTATTGAGCTACATCCCCAGCACTGAAAATTATTTTTCATTATTAGTTTTTAAATTATTTTTGGCCTTAACTTAGGAAAGGATCATGGTTTTGAATGACATCATTCTTTCATTCTTATTTATTTATGAAAACAATATTTTTAATACTTATGTCCATAATAACATCAAGTAATAATTGAATTTGCCATGAGCACTGCTTTGATTTAGGAACAAGAACAAGTGATCTATTAATAGGTGAATTAACTAAAATATAAGTAAGCCCATACTATCATTGAAATAAGTTTCTAAAATAACTACCATTAAGTTTGATAAGTTATTTTATCAAGATTCATAGTACAACTTTTGTATCAGTGATGTACCAATAATAATCATAAATGCTACCTCAATCCAGGAAAAACACGGTTAAACATTTTGACTTTTGTAGACACAAGAAATTTTAAAAATTTAAGTTTAAATTACAGATAATTTTGTTGTATGTATAGTAAAATGATCAAAAATATTTTCAAGTGTATATTTTCATTAGTTTGATATAAATTTCTTCAAGGGAAATGGAATGAAGGTATAAAATTTAAAAAGAGTAGAAGTTCCAACTGTTAAAGTAAAATTTACATGTGTTCATATATACACGAAGATTTCATATAAATATGAAAAATATATGTAAGAAAACATACATATATATCTATATATACATATATATGTCTTGTTTATTTTCAATGATTGATGGTAACACATTTCTGTAATATGTGAAATAATTAAATCTAGTACAAAAATCAAGCACAGTAATTTTTTAATGACAATGTGCTATATTCTGAAAATTACGCCCTTTTCAATTATTTAAATGTATGGTAAAAAGTTTAGATGTCAACTTAATAGCTTGAAAGCCATTGGCTTATAGTGCTTTTTATTCTTTACTATTTATGCAACTGTAATTATTTTTTAAAAAATATTTTCCTTTAATAAGAATGTAAGTGATGCAGAACAGGGATTATGTTTTCTAATATTTTTATTTTTGAGACAGGGTTTCTCTATATAGTGCAGGTTGGTCTTGAACTTGCTTATGTGGCCCAGGCTGGTCTTGAACTCAAAGTGAGCCTCTTGCTTCAGCCTCCTGAGTGCTGGTGTGCATCACCATCCCTAGCTATGTTTCCTAATCTTTTAACACAGAGTATAGGAGCTCAATTTAAATTTTATTGAATTATTTTTATCAAAGGGGGTATTTGATTTCTCTTCAACTACTTTTACCTGTCCTTCAAGTTAGTTTTAACCAAAACAACCACTAAGTGCAAATAAATAGTTCACATTTTATTCCAAAATGAGAATAAGGAAAACACTATGAGACAGGAAAAAAAAAAAAAAAACAAGTACAGTATATATAGTAAACCAATGTCAATTTTTAATAATGTAGTAATGTTTCTATGAAATGCAGCAAGATTAATCACTCAGAAATATAAAACAATAGTGTATATATACCTTTAACTAAAAGCAATGTTTTCCTGATAATTATTTTAATATATACCTAATTAGATGGCAGTGAAAACACTAAGAGTGCTCAGAGTAGTTGGCAACAAATATTTTCTCCTCAAAGCTACATAATATAGAATTTCAAAAAATATATCTATATTTATATTTTACAGTTTATGCAGCACCTCTGTCTAGTGCACTGTAAACACAGATATTGTCTAACATTGTTTTATTTGATACATATGCACCAAGAAAGCTAGTAATAAGAAAGAGTTTATGCATATACATTGATTTACTTGCTTAAAACATTTTTGCAGTTTCTGAGAATTATCAACAAATTTGATCTCTTCTTGTGATTGTAATCCTGTTAATTTACAGATGGAATACAGCATCTTATTTTGTATTTAACATTATCCGAAGAAAAAAATATTACATATAGATCCCTTAAAAATAGCATAAGCAAAAGCAAATTAAAAAAAAAAACTCTTAAAGCCTTTCTTGGAAAAAATATCAAATTTGGATTTAGGAATTAGGTAGACTAGTACTTACCCCTGATTCTTAACCATTACCTTGTTTTGAAATTTTTTTTTTGAAGTAAAATATTATCTTATCTTGAACTTATAAAAACTCCTTTCATTTAAAATAAAATTTATAATTATCTTATATATAATAACCTTTTTTCTAACAGTATTTCTGGGAATATTAATTCTAGGTAACATTTACTGAGCATTCCCTTTATAACAGGCACTGTGCTTAATACTCTGTTTAATCTTTGTGACAGTTCTCTGAGGTAGGTAACATTGTGCCCATTTTCCATGAACCTGATTCATGAAAGGCATAAGATCCAGATGGGAAATAATTACCCTGCTTTTCCTGCATTCATCTTTACACTGTGAGCTCCTTGGTGTGTGTGTGTGTGTGTGTGTGTGTGTGTGTGTGTGTGTGTGTGTGTGTATACTAATGCCTTACTGGTATCTGAGAGCACAGTGGTGACTATGTAGAGGAAAACCAGGAGTAAAATTGGAAAACACACTTTCCTAGGTACCAAGTAGCTAGGTGCATCAGGTGAGTGGCCAGACCAAGAATTCTAATCATATTTTGAACTAGCCAAGAGAAAAACTGTATTTGTTTCATTGTATGTATGTACTTCCTCAAAAAATGATACTTGGAAAATTGTGTTCAAGTTCATATCTAATTTTCCTATGGTTAAATCTAAATAGTATTACTTTTATTAACTATAGAGTATAATATTTATTGCCTAGGGTTTTTTTTTTTAGTTAAACTAGTTCTTTGGTCCTTGTATAAAGCTTTATTGCCTTCTCATTTATCTTCAGTATTTTTAACACAATTAGCTATTGGTCTTGGTGGCTTCTGCACCCGCAGACTGAAAAATTTTTTAATTATATCTGTACTAAACATGTGCAGATATTTTTCTTGTCATTGTTCCCTAAATAATGCAATGTAACAACTATTTACATAGTGTATTTACATTGTCCTGTAAGTAATCTAGAGATAATACAGTGTATATAGGAGGATTTATGTGGGTTTTATGTAAATACTACTCCATGTTTTTCTGAGGGCCTTCAACCTTTGAGGATTTTGGTATCTGCATAGTTAGTATGGGGTTCTGATAGATATGAAAGATGACTCTCTGCCAGGAAAAAAAATGGGGAAAGAAAACAATGAAACATACTTAAATTACACAGAGGAAGAAAACTTCAGACTCTTGAGTATCTGATGTTTGTGAGTCAGTCAAAATAACTAACTACAATTTAAAAGTGGTCTTTGGCACTCTTTAAAAAAAACCATTACTACTTTTTTTTTTAGTAAATGCATCCAAGAACCATGATTTGACATAAATTACATTCTCCTTTATCATTGTAACATTGGACTTCCGAAAGGCCATTAGCATCCTGAAATAGTGACAGGAGTCATTTTCCTGTTCCTCTGCTACTCACTCTCTACATTTTTTGTCTAGAGTTCACAGAGTTCTTGAACTAGTTATGCTCACTAGTTAATCCTGAAGTCACAAGTGAAAATAGTTCTAAGTTGGTCCAAATATATATTTTTTTAAAAAATTAGTCAAAGTGAAAAAAAGTAATTTCATGATACTTCCATTGCCAAATTTTGCATACAGGTGAAGTTCTTTAACCAAGAGAGAAAGTTTTTTTTTTTAATTCTTAAAAAGTATTTAATGCATTTTGTTTTTCTTCCATGTATATTAAAAGAAACATAAAGAAGATTGACTCAGTGTTCCATTTTGTGGGGAGAACATCCTGCAACAACTTCAGTGCTCTGCCAAGCCTTTGATATTCATCAGAACTGTGCATCCATATTTGTAAAGTCCACTGTAAGGTGAAGTTATTTAACCATCTGTGCATTTCCAATTTGCCTATGTGGGTCGAAGTTCTTAGAACTACGTCTACCCTGTTGGTAGCATACAGTACTTACTAGTGACAGCAATAGAGTAATAGCTTGAGTGGAGTCTATCTATAGTTAAGACAAAGAAGGAAGGTTGAAGGGAATGATTGTTCTGTTAGGGAACATAGTGTTTCCAGGAAAATCAAATAGGGATTTTGATCAAGTGTGAAGTTGAGCATTCATGGTTTCAGGACCCCACCCTTTGGAATTTTGAAGCCCTGCCTCTTCAACTTGTTTTGAACCTTGCTAAACAGAAAAAAAATTTTTTTTTGATGAATAGCAATTCTTTACTCCAAATGTTCCTAAGTTGGACTGATCCAATTTATTGAGGTTTGGGTAAATATATAAAATTCCTGATTCATGATTGAGTTACTTTGTAACATAACTCAGACAACCAGGCTATCCTAAAAGTAGAACAAAATAAAACATAAAGAATGAACAGCAAGGTCTTCACATGATTTTGTAATAAGCATTAATATTGATTGATAATCTAATCCAATCCTGTATATATGGCCAGCTAAAACCTTTTATGTGTTTAGTCTTGAAAAGCTATTTGGTTATTAACTAGAAGAAACACTTAGGTTTTTTTCCCTGAGTACAGGAAGATTTTTGGTATCTACCAAAAATAAGTGTTTTTCTTCATAAACATATTTTATCATATTCAGTAAATCATTCTGCATGAGAATACAGGAAAATAAAATCTTAAATTCTGGTAAGACAGAAGCAGAGTAAGAGAAATAGAAAAGTTGATTTTAACATGAATCTTAATGCCACGAGCTACATCTTCATTGGTATAAGATCTGTGGGTCATCAATGGATTATAATTTAATTGTATTTAAATATATAGGTATTAGTTGTATCTCCAGGTTTCCTGTCACTCATTTAATGAAGCAATACTATATTAAAAGCTCTTCAATTTCAGGGAAATATTGTAATATAAAATAGGACTAAGAATATTAGCACTTCCTTATCCTTCAGAGTACCAAAACAAGCTAGTTATCCTTGTCATTTACTTAATTACAAAGTCTAACCACTAAAAAGAGTATCTAAGTTAAAAAATACTTTCCTTGGTAACATTTGTTAACATTTCTGATCAGAGCCAATACAAACGCTTTAAAAAAATATAATACTTTGAAGTATGTGCATAAACTTCTGAAAGACTCTAAAATATATAATTTCCTTCCTGTTTTGTTCATATAAAAAAACGAATTATCTTTACACAGTCTCTGTAGCTCTAAGAAATTCCATTTCTACAGGAGCTTTTGGCCGTTGGACTGAGCCACTCTTCTTTCGGAATTCTGCAGCAATTTCCTCAAAAGACTTTCCCTTAGTTTCTGGAACTTTAAAAAATGTAAACAGAGTAAAGGCCAGGACTACTCCAGCAAAGAGGAAAAACACATAAGGTCCACAGAAGTCCTGGAAAAAGAGCAAACATGGAGTTACAATTAGCAGCTGTTTGACTTGTCCTCTGTTCGGTAAATTTACACAGTGTTGGGTCACTTACCGCAATGTACTGGAAACACAAAGCTATAATGAAATTGCAAAACCAGTTGCAGAAGGCAGCTAGTGCTAGGGCTGTAGGGCGTGGTCCTTGGCTGAAGAACTCAGCCACCATGAACCAGGGAATAGGGCCTGGCCCAATTTCAAAGAAACTGACAAAGAGAAAGATGGCCGTCATGCTCACATAACTCATCCAAGCATACTTGTCCTGAAGAAAAGGTAAACAGGAACCAAATTGAGTCTGGGATCATTGGTCACTTTAGTTAAATAGCTTTTTCACAGATTTCAGAGGTGGACACAGCTCTCCTAATACATTTATGTTTAATCAAGTGCCAGTAATTCTAGTCTTGGGACATGTTATTCTGGTCTAAATCATGCTTAAATCCTTTGAATTCCATTACAGGCAATCGTCTGCATTAAGACTTTACTTGATAGTTATTTTCTGCCTGTGAAAGTCAAGGCAAAGATCCAGTATCCTTTACTCTCACGTAAACCAAGGAGGCTAGAAGAGGTATCTGATTCCTTGTAAAGTTCCAGATGAGGACTCTTAGACGGGGAGAAATTCGTGCCCAGGGTTATAAAGTCAGCCAGGTGACAGAATCAGCCTTAGAACTCAGTTGGGACTCCAGAGCCTGTGCTCTAACCACATGATGACACTACCTCCCAGGACAATAAATATAAGTGACATGCTCTTTAGTCTCTAATACCAAGAAACTAGTTCCTATTTTCTTTATCTTTCACTTCTGTATTATATACCCTTCCTTTGGCTTTATTTATAAGTCTCATGTTTTTGACCTACAAAACCTTTAACTTGGAGCACACAGATGTCGTCATATGATGACCAAAATGATCGGTCCTGGCATCAAACCCACCAGTAGCACAAGTCCCACTGACATGAAGATGGCACAGAAAAACATCCCGCTCATTCCAATTAGAAACAGAGAGCGCCGTCCTGCCTTCTCCACGAGCAATACCTAGGAAAGTTTTAAAAAAAGTCAGTTGTATGAGTTACAATGTATTGTCTTCTCATTTGAATCATTTTAATTTATATGGTGAGAAAGAAGTAGGGTTGTTATATTTTATGGATATTAGATTGAGGTAGAGAGTGACTTTTGCCCAAGTGGCAGAAGTAGTGTCAGCGAACAAATATTAATTGGTCACATTGATTCAAACAGGCCGTTTTAGAGTTAGAACCACAGTGTTACCACTTTTATAGGATTATCCCATGATATAGTAGTCAGAAGCTGTATTTATTGAATCTCTCCTAATAATCTACATTAAAATGATATTAATTTTCTCCTGATGCTTCCCTTATCATTACAATGATTTGTGCATTACAGGCATCTATTGTGCAAACAGGAACTAGTCAGGTGGCAGTATTCTTATTCAGTGGTCTCACTATTTGATACAGTCAAATTATGAACACTCACCTGGTAACATACAGAATTTGATCACTGTACCAAATAAGTCTGCATTTTTCTGGTGTACTTAAATGTACATCGTGCTGGTATTGAAGTATACTTTTGAAAATGGCCTAAAGCAAAACTGAAGTACTTTCTTACTCTAATTAAGGGAATATATTGTTGAGTCCTTTGAATCTGTGAACCTTTGTATTAATGGTTAAGATTTATAGTTAACCATGATTAGTGTTTGTTGAATAGACTCTTGCCTGTCTAATCCATTGAATACTGCCAAGGCTGCCCCCATAACACACTGACACACACTCACACTTGTAACTAAAGGCTCATCAATCTATAAGCAAATCAGTAGCAACCCAATATCCTTAGTAGGGTGAACTCTGGTTCTGAAAATATTTTAAATATATTTTAGTTACAATGAAAGCACTTTTTATCTCATTCATATCAGAGTTCCAAATCACTTCAGAAAGGCGGGTAGGCAAAGAGCTTATATTTTATTAATTGTTGAGAAAGAAGTGGGAAAAATTCAGACCTTTCTTAAACGCATAAAAATTCTTTTACGTCTAACTAATTATCACATTCAAATTGACTTGATATTCCATTTCAAGCTACCAGAAAAATAAAAAAGTTTCCTCAGATATAATGGCTCTTACTATATGTTTCTTTTATTTCTGAAAAATACTTAACTGGATAATAAACTCTAAATCAAGGTGCCTCAAAAAGCAAGTTGGACTCTGGTCTTGAGGTTGGATGTGTACTCGGGAATACATGTGACAAAGAGTGAACATGATCAGGAGCTGGTGACATCCATCTGACCACAGCCTCATCTTTGCCCCAGACTGCATGTATCAGTCAGATCCCAGGGGCCTAGTTGGGGTTTGCTAGCTCCTGCTTCTCTCCAGGTGTCATCCTGCTATATTTCTACCAACTCATTAATGTGGAACAGAATTCAGTGAGAATTTAGAAAAATATATCACTTTCCCCAAACACTCACTCAAAGAAAAAAAAAAGATTGTTTATGTTGCTTCTAAGTTGGTGAAACATTGATATATTATTAGTGCAGATTCCTATTTGCATATATTTACTTGAAAGGGTGCATGGTTTGGTAATATTGGTCAGTTTGAGGCAGAGAAACTGGGTGATTATTGTAGTGCCTTTTTTGTACTTTTTGAATTGTTAAACAACTTTTCAGAAAATTTAAAAATGTTATCTGTAGTCCTGAGTGTTAACGAGATGATTAGAATTGATTCTTTTTAATTATGTCATGCATCTGCTCAAAAACAGAAACAGGATTAAATCTGAAAGGTATGTTTAAAATAATTATTGACACAAATAAAACAGCTGTTCCCACTCCAACAGGGCTGGTTGTGGAGTGCAAAATTGAAATTCCACAGAAATTTCTACTTTAGATTTTCTCAGGGTTTGATTTACTCATTCTTGAAAATTTGATGCTTTGTATAGTAAATCCTATTATAAACATTTTAATATTAAATCTATGTTATAAAAATGTGTTGAAATAAAATTTGTAAAATCAATCCAAGAGACAAAAACCCCTCATTGCAAATAGTCCCTTGGATTGTATCTGAAAAGGCCTTTATTGATTTATAGTGGCCTTTTGGCTTAGCAGGCATCACCTCTAAAGTCATGTGTACAGAGACACTGGTGTTCTGTTGTTTATTCTTCTTCTTTCCAAGGTCCAGTACTGTGTAATGTAGCCTGGACAAATTTATGTTTTGGTCTAGGTATGCAGCCTGTAATTTATTGACCACATTAAGGAAATAGTTAAAAGTCCGTATGAAGACAAAGAATTACAAGGAGCTAAAACAGAGTATAATCTTATGACCAAAGTGGAAAAAGATAAGCATTTTGAGCATTTTATATTCAAAGGCAACATTAGTGCAGTTACCCTTATTTTGGAATGAATTACATTAGTTCATAAGTTTTTGGCTTTGTTGTTTTATTTTTTAGGTCATATTAACTATTACTGCTGTCAACATATTAGGTTATTACTTCTAGAAGGTTTTTTACTTTAAGTAGAAGATGTAATCTCTTTTGTAGTAAAAACAATACATTTCTAGTGTAATGCTTCTACACCATCCTCTTATACCACAATATTCTTTTTTGCTTTTCCTTTTTATTAGTGAATATTAATTGGGCAGGTTAGTATATTTTATTTTGGCACATTTGCCAATGCATATAAAATACTTTAATCATTTCTCCTTTCCATTAACTCCCTTTCCTCTCTCTTCACTGTGCCCTTTCTCTTTTCCGATCATTTCCTTTCTACTCTCATGTCATCCTCACTTCTCTTTTCCTTAATAGGCACCTCATGTAAGCAGAAACATGCAATATTCGACTTTCTGCTTCTGGGCTATTTCATTTAACATGATGATTTCAGGTTTTTTCTATTTTCCTGCATGACTCCAACAGGGTTTCATTCTTCTTTATGGATGAAGAATATGTGTGTGTATATATATATATTTTGTCATCCATTCATCTGTTGATGTGCATCTAGGGTGTTTTCATACTTCATTTATTGTGAATTGCACTGCAAAAACATGCTTATATTGGTACATCTCTATGTGATTTTGACTTTGTTTTTAGGAATAAGCTGATATCTCAACTTTCAGTTTTTCAGGAACCTCCATACTGATTTCCATAATTGCTGTATTAATTCACATTTCCACCACAGTGCAGAAAGAGTCCCTCCTTTCTCCATATCCTCATCAGGATTTATTGTTTTTTGTATGAAGGCCAGTCTGATGGGGGGGAGATGGAATCAGTGTATTTTTGGTTTGCATTTCTGTATAGGTTAGGTTGTGACAATTAAAGTGGTTGAACATTTTTTTTCAAATATTTACTGGCCATTTACACTTCTTTTGAGAAATATCTTGCTCAACACATTTGTCATTAGCTATTAGGCTATTTAATTTTTTGGTGTGGTGTGGTGGTTTTTTTGGGTTTTGTTTTGTACCTGGGATCAAACTCACAACCTCACACTTGCCAGGGTGGGTGCTTGCCCCGGTAAGCTAAACCCCAGACCACTTTGGTGTTAACTTTTTTGCGTTATTTATGTATTCTACATGTTAGTCTTCTCTGTAGGAAAAGAAGGTAACAAAGATTTTTTTCTCATTCCGTAGAACAAGGATTTTTTCTCATTCTGTAGGCTATCTCTTCACTGTGTTGATTGTTTTACTTTGATGTCACACATATGCTTATGCACCACTAGAAGCTATGCTTTTGGGAAGTGCCTGCAAATTTGCCCAATAATCTAATGTGATAAGAATTTGCTGAGTTTGTTGAATTCTACCTAAAGTCTTAGATGTTTATTAAAGAATATCTTGTTTATTATTTTTATGATTTTTTTTCTAAGACAGGCTAAAAAAGTATTTCACCCATGGAGGAAGAGCCTAGATAATCTGCTCAGTATTGATAGAAATGGCAAGCTGTTGGGTAATCTTAAGGAGTTTAAATACAGAGAAAAGGAGAAGGAACCCAGGTATTTACGCAAAGAGAAAGTCCCTGTACCTCCTAGTGAATTATTAATTCATCAGTAAGTGGCTGAGTGGGGAAGGTCCACTTGATTAGTGATGACTTATCCCTGTGCAGTGGTTGGCTTATTCACAGAGAAGACTTCTTCTGTGAGCTACTTAGGTCTACACAGCCCGGTTACATGGGAAAAAAATCATTGATCACTATTAGGTCACAAGTTACTTTCCCTGTTCCTGGGACCGAGGAACAAACAGAGTGTTTATTTGGAATATTGACTTACAGAGACAGCAGTGAAAACCATGTTGATGGCGCCAACTCCAATAGTTGCATAAACAGCCTGGCTGATTCCAGCTGTCTGAAAAATACTGGTTGAATAGTAAAAGATCTGGAAAGTAAAAATAGGTTGGCTTTAACCAAGTAGTCTTGTATTGATATATTTACTGCAAGCAATGTTTCAAATTGTATACTTTATGTTTCCATTATTTCTAGAATTTAAAGATTTTACAGTGCTCTCTTGAGAACCTAGACATTCTTGTTTAAAATTTTTGACTGCTTAAAGTTCTTCCTTATATTTAATTAAAACTATGTTACTGCCTTTTAAAGTTCTCTTTAATTTCTAAACTTTTGTTAAAGGATATAAAACATACACATAAGTGCACAGCTCAATTAATTTGAAGAAACTGGTCATACCTGTGTAATCAGCACTCAGAACAAGAAATAAATCATTTACAGCTCTACAGAAACTCCATGTATAAGCCCGCTTATTCACTGTTTCAAAGAAATTACCCTTCCATTATCTTACATCGTAGATCAATTTTGCCTGGTCTTACACTTGATAAAAAGAGAAACACATATGTCCTATTTTGTGGTTGCCTTCTTATGTTCAGTATTACCTATGTAAGAATCATCTTTACTATTGTATATATTTGCAGACTGGTCATTTCCATTACTACCTAATATATTATTGTAAATCTACCATAGTTACGCTACTTCTGATGACTATTTATGTTGCTAGTATTAGGGATGATTATGAATAGTGCTGCCAAAAATTCTTTTGGTGAAATATGTGTGTTTTTATGTCTTGTGATAGAATTTCTGGGCCAAAGTATATGCACATGCTTCATTTTTCTGGATAATGCCAAACACTGTCCCAAAGAAGTTATGACAATTTTGTACCCTCACTAGAGTATGTGAGTTCTGGTTGCTATTGCATTTGATTTGAGTGGTTTTCTTTATTTGGTTTCTTAGTAATTGCTTTATTACTTTTTTTCTAGTAGGTTGTTGCCAGTAGAACCATTTAGTCTGCATGACCCAGGGGTTTCAATTCAGAAATTAAAAGCTAATGGTTTAATTCTTGGCATATTTTTCACTCATGTCTCCCTTACCACACTCATCCAAGTCATTCTAATTTTTTAATTTTGTGTGCTGTCTCCCCCAAATTAAAAAAAAAAAGTTTTTGTTTGTTTTTTGGCGAGAAATTGTTCTTTGCGTTTACCTATCTCATATATAGTACTTCATTTAAGTAAAGGTAGCTATGGACTCTTAGAAATCCTAAATTTCAAACTCAATTCTTGAAGCCTCATGCAATTTAGGGTTTGTTTTGAAGGAGTATACTTCTCTTTTTTCCTCCTTGCATTTATCATGACTTTTGTCTTTTACTTTCTTCTTAATAACAAATAAAGTACTATTGATAGTTGACTTTTTTTATACATTTGAGTTAGTTTTAGAAAATCATGGAAACAAAGAAGGAAAATTTATTATCAATATATATTTGTTATACTAACTTCTGGTGTCAATATTTCAAAATATCTTTTAGTTATTTAAACTTACACTTGTTTTCTCTCTGTTAATTTACTTTGCTTTCCCAAGAAGTTAGAAGTGTCCTTAAACTTACCCCATTGATTCCAGAAAATTGCTGAGCCATGTGCAGCATCAGTGCCACTATCATAGGCTTTTGGTAGCTAGAATTGGTGAAGAGCTGAGTAACAGATACCGTTTTCTCTCTTGATGCTTCTTCTTTTTCCTTTTTCATCTCATTCATGTCTTTGGTGACATCATCACTTCCTCTGAGTCTTTTCAAACCTGTCCCCAAAATTATCAAGTTGAGACAACCCAGGTCAAATGAAAATAAATTTATTTATATTATGTTAATGAAAGAGTACAATTCTGCATGTCTCTTTATATTACCTAATAGCTTGGCCATTGGAAATCTTTTTGTTGTTGTTGTTAAATTAAATGACGCTCTTTGATTTTAAAAGGCAGAATACTTAGCTTCATATCATGATAGAGAAATCTGTGATCCTTGTTATCATGGAAGCATAATACTAGAAATTCTTTTGAAAGCCTCTGGTTAAGTCTAGTACCCTACAGGAGGGTTTCTGGCTTAGGCTTGGGTTTGAGATGTTATGCACCAGTCCTATCAAATGTTTGTGGGTGTGAGATGGTAAGCCCCATCAAAGTGATTTTGCACATTCTTCTCATATGTAATCTCTGACTTAATTTGGAAGGCACAGAAACTAATTTCAGGGGCAACCATTAACACATACTATTTTGCCTTAGCTGATGATTTCAAAACAATAGAATGAAAGAAAAACCACCTATGGACTTACTTTTCTTTGCTTTGACTTCCTCTTCCAACTTGATGTAAAGATATCTGGGGCTTTCTGGACAGAAGATTAAGAACAGAGACTGCAGAAGGGCTGGTACAGCAGATAGGCCAAACATGATGTGCCACAGGTCATGATTGCCCAGGATGAAGTCAAGGCCAACAATCTAGGAGGATAAGGAGGAAGCATTTTGGCTGTATAACACTTTAGGTCTTCCTTCTACAACAAATTGTTGAAAAAGGACATTGGCTATTTAATTGTAATCCCAGCTAGGCATGGAGGTACACATCTGTAATTCCAGCACTCTGGGAGGCTGAGGTAGGAGTCTGAGCCCAGCCTTGGCAATTTAGTAATTTAGTGAGTTCTCGTCTCAAAAATAAATAAATAAATAAATAAATAGGGTGGACTTGTAGCTCAGTGTGAAAGCCTTAGGTTCAGTCCCTAGTACCATTAAAGAATAGTAATTCCTGTCAACCTCAGTTCATAAAAATACAAGATGGAAATTATTTCTAGTATATTTCACCTTAATAAAATTAAGAACAATTTTTTTGGACAAAGATTTCATCTTAGTTTGTTTTCATTAACTCCAATTTGACACTTAAGTTGGGAATCAACCCAATTTTAAAAATTGTGTGTGATATCTAAAGCAACATAGGGTTGTAGTCTCCAGGCAACCAAATGGAATAATACAGGATTAAAACCATGCATACCTTAGGGCTTCACTTTAAAATTCTTTCTTAGGTTAGATTAAATAAAATGTGTTTCATAGAACTATTACTGGATCAGAACCAGCTGTCTGATCCCAGTTGAGTGGTCTAGGTACTTCCTTCTGGATCATACATGTGGGCTTCTAAGCACTCCCTCTGAGACCACAAGGAAGAAGGACAAGGATAGAGTCAGCTGAACAAGAACTTCGATGATAGTCGTCTGCCTGCTAGATGCTTAAAACAAAGCAAACACAGGCAGTCAAAAATCTGAAGTTTCCTATTCCTTGAAATCTAAATGGAATAATTTAATGTTGGAATAGTATTGGAAATTTCACCTGTAGTACCAATCCCACTTAAAACTTCTAGGAGATAATTGAGGAATGGTAACAACTGACGTTTGAACCAGAAAGCCTTTCTCTCTTAACACCTCCACAACCACATTATTGGAATTTTTTTTCCCTCTGTGTGGGTCTCAGTATGAGCATTCAGTCAGGGAGGGAGAGCGTAGATTAAGTAGATGGGCAAAGTAGGGGATGTAAAATTTTTACCTGACTAATAAGAATGCCTGTGACAATGGCCAGCTGGTGAAGGGTGCCAAGTGCACCCCTGAGTGAGGTTGGAGCAATTTCCCCAATGTACATGGGAACCAGCCCTGAAATTAGCCCTGCATAAAACATGAATATGAATGTTAAGGTACATCCAGAAATATTTTAATAACGTTGATTTAGTCTAAATCAATATCAAATCAACAGTCAATATCATGACTGAAAGTCCCATCCTGAGTCCCTTGGAAGAAAGAGCCCTTGTCCCCAGCCATAAACACAATTTATGAAAAAAATTGCTGATACAACTCTAAATATTAATAGAAAAAACTCTCATCTATTTGGCATTTTTTCATGATATTTCAGCATAAGAAATGTATACCAATATTTAGTTTATATCATGATGGCTCAGACTATCTTGAGAAAAGAGACTGGAAAGGTATTAGAACTTCACTGGGCCAACCCCTTGAGAGAGATGAGAAATGGCTTGTCCAAGATCAAAGGATAATGGAGTGTTACTATGAGGAATAGGAACCTAAGTGAATCTCCACAGTGCCCAGGTGCTTCAAGAATACTGTTGGGGTGGTGATGGAGATGTAGAAAGGTAGAAGAGGTTAAGGAACTCATGAACTCTTTTCTAGTCACTCAAATAAGAGCAATCTTGCTTCTCTATTCAGTTCAAATAAGATTTTATTTGAAGAAAAGATCTTTGATGCTTGAATGAATATGAAAAATTGAAAAGCACTAGGCCATTCTGCCTCTTGTAACCTTTTTAACTACACACAATCAGTAATTTTGGAAATGGTGTTATATTCAGTCATTTGCTGATTGTGGTGTTTGAGAGTTTTTAAAATGTTTTTTTCAGATTTTGAGTTATATTTTGCCTACCTATCAAATGTAAGGTGGGTGATCTTTATGTAAATGATGCTTTCAGCAAATACGTTCTCTTCCTCTCTTCTTTCCTTCCTTCTTTCTTTTAGCCACATAAGACCAAAGTAAAATTCTATTTCCTATATTTTTAGTTACTTTAGTACTAAGAATAGGGCCACACATAATTTTAAAAGATTATTGGCGTGTAAAAGAGCCTTAAGAATACCTACAACATTTGTTCTCAATTTTCAAAACAAACCCAGAATTTTTATGCTGTATTTTTAAAAAATGAAAAGAAAAAAAAAAGAATCATGATTTGTATCTTTTCCACACTGTTACCTGCTTTTCCCAGAAGAAGAAACTCAGGCTCAGACTTAATTAATACTGCCTACGGCCAGACAGAGATAGTGACAGAATTGATTCACTCTGAATCCACAGTTTCTTCAACTTGTGGACTCACTCTTCACCTTAATAGGGCCTTTATGACTTACAGTTATTTGTATTAACATTGACAATAATGAAAAGAGACATTTAATTAAGCTATCAACGTGGCTATATTAGGCTTTTGCTCACACTGATCATTGAAGAAACATGGAATTATAGTCTTTTGTGTAATAAAAGTGTTAGAAATATTTTATACACACAAATTTTGTACCCTCATCATTCCTTCTCCATTTTGGTGAATATTAGTGCTTGGAAGGGTAGTGCAATTTGTAAAAATGGGTTAAAACCTTGGCTCAGAATCTTCAGAACTAAAGATTCACCTGCATGAGATGTTAAACATTAGTCCATATGCTTTACAGATTGAATGTTCCTGTTCTTTGTTTGGATCTCTGCTAGTTAGTTGCCTTGAAATTTTGAAAAACTGTCTGTCTCCCAGAAGCAGTGAATCCCACTGTTCAGATGTTAAGTTCACAGGGGGAGCACCCTCAATTCTGAACTCCTGTACAAACCGCTTCTGCCTGATTTCCTCTGCTAATGAACACCACCACTTTACTGCATGGTGCAACCAATTCTGGGATCTGATAGGGCTAGAAAGTAGGATCTAGAAGACACTGGTCTTGCTGCATGTGAGGGAGAAGGACACACACCAGTAGGCAAAGTTGGGGGTCTTTCGCTGCCCTCTACACCACAGGAGTAATGACAACTACTAGCATTTATTGGCAGCTTACTGTATGTCTGATTCTATCCTGAACACTTTATGTGCCTTCTTATAATCACCTGGTAGCACAGATTTTATCTTCATTTTATATACTACAAACGTGAGAATCAAAGTTAAATAATTTGCCTGAGATAAAACAACTAGAACAATGGATAGGAACATTGTATCACAATTTCCACTTACTCTAACCCTGACTCATGGCTTCACAAACTGTATGCTATTACCTTTCTTTCTGTGATCTAACCCTAGGCTCAAAAATAATCATGTATGTTACCACACAGTACTTTTTAAAGGTTTCTATTTGTGTGTGTGTGTGTGTGTGTGAGAAAGAGAGAGAGAGAGAGAGCGAGAACAGACAGACTTACCACAGTAGAGTCCTGATATGCTTCTTCCTGCAATTATGAGAATATGAGATGGCCCCAGTTTGGCACACCCCATCAAGAGAGCTCCAGCTAACGAGAGACTGTTTGCTGCCAACAAGGCTTTGATTCTGAAATTTTTTTAAAAAAGAATTTTGGCATCAAAACCTAATAAAAACATTTGCATTCAGAGTATTTTGAGATTTTTACCTAAATGCAATTATTTTGATTTTGCTGTAAAATCTAGTTTAGGAATTTTGAAACAAAATTGTCACTTGATCTCCGGATTATACTAAAGTATTAACAGAAAGTAACATTTCTGATGAGAGACTCTGGGCTTCACACACCTGGTCTCTACAGATACAGATGGTCAGTGTGATTTAACACATTTTCAAACAGCAGTTAACTAAGTTTTCTACAAAATTTTCCACAAATGTTCACTATTTTAAAGAATGATTATCAGATGATATATTAATTTAGTTCCATGGTTATAACGTATAACTTGTTTTTTTTCTTTAATTTTTTCTTTGAATAGTAAGAGTTTTTAGTTACATAGAGTAAGAGGGAAGCTTTGAAATTCAAATTTTCTTTTGTATACATTTTGGGAAGTAAATTAAAACTTACCTTTTAAAGTTTGTGATAGTTATAATGATCCTTATTTTATTTTATTTTTTTACGATCCTTATTTTAACAGAATCCATATATCATATTTCCAGAATCTATGATGTCAACCAATGTAAAAACACATAAAGTTGACAATAGCAACAAAAACATCATTTTCAAAATTAATATTAAAATTGCACAAAAACCTTCAAAGTTAAGTAAATAATAAGGCCAGTAAAGAATTTGAGAGGTTAGGTATGAAAATGTGCCACAAGGAAATTTCTACTCCAGTATTTCAAAACCTGATAGGCGAGCTTTTTCTAAGCAAGTATCTTTAATATCAAATTTTTTATGAAAGTAAATAATTTCATACTGCAGTGATTGCCCAGAAGCCATGCAATAGCCTGAGCAGTCCAAGTGTAGAGTCTGAAAATATTATCTTATATTGCAAAAGGGATTTTGCAAATATGACTAAGTTAAGGATTTTGTGACAGGGAGAGCATTTGGATTATCCAGGTGAAGTCAGTGATGTATTAAAGATGTCCTTCCAAGGGAACAGCAAGCCGGGGATTTAGCTCAGTGGCTCAAGTGCTTGTCTGGTAAGTGCAAAGTTGTGAGTTTGATACCAGGTACAAAAAAAAAAAAAATCCAAAAAACCCTGAGGGGACAGCAAGAGAGGAGAAGGCAAGGTGATGCTATGGGTGGGATATACTTCCATGATGGAGGAAGGGCCCACAGTCATTTGTAGGAGGCCCCCACATACTGGAAAAGGGCAAGTAATAGTTCTCCCTCAGACCTCCCTGAAGGAACCAACCCTTCTGAGAGCTCGACCTTTGATAAATGGAACCGTTTTTGGGTTTTAAACTGGAATAAAATTAACTTGTGATGTTTTAAGGTACCAAGTTAGTGGTAATCTGTCACAGCAGCCATAGGAAACTAATGTAAGGAAATCGTTGACCATGTAAATGTAGAACGGTGAGTAAGAGCTGGCTAGCCCTCTGAGCCTCAGTGTTCAGAGGTGGTTGATGAGTCTCTCTCTGCAGGTCACCCTGAGATGTGTTTTCTCCTCACAAAAAGAGCATGCAAATTCACTAATTTACCCTAAGAAGTTATTATCAGCTGGTGAATTGTCTGATAGGAGGGAAAAAGACAAAAAGTCTTAAATAAAATCCTGAAAGGATTTTTGGTGCTCAATTAATTGTCCCTCTTCCTCCTTTCCAAACAATAGTTGTTGGAACACTTTATACAACTTAAAAGATTTCAAATTTAGGCTTATTTGTGAGAAATGGCAAAAAAATGGCAAAAATAATGGCAAATGAAAATATATGAAATGGTTGAACCAGGAAGCAAGAAACTATTTTTTAAATTTTCCTTTATTCCTATTAGCTTAGGCCTCATCATTATTGTCATTGTCACAGTCATCCGAAGAGGGCTACATTTGCTGCTGTCTTCCTATATGCAGATGTTGTACAAAAATCCTTTTATTCTGTCTCATTTAATTCTCACAATAATATGATGAAGTAGGCATAATATTTTTCCTACATTGAAGATAGTGGGAAGATGTCTTAGAGAGCTCAAGTAACATATTCATTTTCACACAGCTGTTAAGTGACCAACAGACATCCAGTAGGCTGAATAATATCTCCTGGGACCTGTGCAATCAAAGGTGATTAATGCTCTCTTTTAATAAATTCCTCCTTTTTCCTGTTTTTGTGGTAGTGGGGATTGAACTCCACACTTTGCACATGTTAGACAAACACTTTACTACTGAGCTGTACCCATAGCCCTATCAGTTAAGCTGCTGTCTTAACCTTCCTTGACTTGTGGTAGTATGGCTTCACAGGCTGGTTTTCCTCATTATAATCTTGTAATTAAATTTAAGTAGACAGCCTTGGAGAAATCTGAATTTGCAAACCTAAATCCACAAAAACAGTGGTCACATACCACTGTTGACGGTTATACAATTGAAAAGACAGATTTTTTTAAAAAAAGGAATAATGGAACACATTTTTGTTTAGTTAGTTTTAACTAGTGGAGATATGATTCTGGCAATAAGGATAATCATGTCATTTCTCAGTGACTTTCCCTAGAAAAATAGTTTTATGGGAGACACTGAACTTTTCAGTCTTTTTTTTTAATGACTTTTTCAAGGAAGATAAAAGAAACTTCATTTTATTTTATGACATTTATTTAACAAATGGTTTTTTGACATTGCTTTGGGTAGGACCATTGTCCTATCCCAAATACTAAATCCTAAGACTCCAGAGGATATGCATCCTGGCTTCATGGCTAAGACACTAATTTAGTGTTTTAGCTGGTCACTAGACCTGTCAGAATCTCTTCTTTAAATAAGGGACAAAGGTTTAAATTTTTCTTTAGGGCTAGGAAGTAACTTCTGAAAAATTGATTTGTTCATATTTTAAGATTTAATCTTGTTTATTTTAGAAAGAATCCAGAGCATTCTCCATTTATACAAATATAGTGCAAATTGAAATGATTGTTACATCTTTTAAAAGATGAAAGTCAGTTCATTTTGTTTATTACAAATTCTGATTTACATTTTAACCAAACACCCAGTGAGTTGATAAAAATGTAAAAACCCAAACTTTCTCTTTTCTCATGCAGGAAACTCCTTTTCAAATAATAAGAATAAAACTTGGATTGCCATGATACTCTTTAGTTACAGAAACTCATTATAGTCTTATTGTATAAAGTTCCAGTATAAGGAAGAAATTATCAGAATCAAAATAACTATATAGTTAAAGGTATAATTTATAGTAAGAATTTGGAAAACTAAATTAATTATATTAACTATTGGGAAAACTATTGGGAATTATATTAACTATTGGGAAACTATTAACTATTGGGAAAACTAAATTAATTATAATAACTATATTATATTAACTATTAATCTAGTGTTACTGTTACTGTTTTGTTATTTATACCTTTAAAACTAAATTAATTATAATCTAGTGTTATTGTTCCTGTTTTGTTATTTATATCTTTAAAATTTTTGTCCTAATTTTTCTATATTTGGCTTATATTATTTTATCATGAAAGAAAAAATCAATCCCCGGAAGTTGTGCTCAGAAACAGGAAATAAATTTAAAGAAGTAATCATTTCATTTTCTGATTTCTTCCCTATATAGGTCAGGAAATTCTCCCAGCTTTAGTATGTCACATAACTAAGTGCATAGTAGAGGTGCACAGCTGATGTTTCTAATCTAGAGCTTTTAACAGAAGCTGGAGTTTACAAACCCTTCATCTCGCTTTACCTTGAACTGCGACTTGGAGGAAGCAGTAGCAGCAGTAGACAGAAACCCTATTCCAAGACTGTGAGGCTACTGGGAGTTGGCAATACTGACTTGATCTTCAGATTTGGCTGATACAAATGCCAAATTTTCACTTAAAAATAAATAACTGGATTTTTGAGAAATGGTGTAATTTGAAAAGCAAACAGTAGATTTTCAGGTTAAAAATTCCAATCTCAGATCTTTTGCCGAGGTCCCGAGTTAACCATTTATGCAGTGGTTTCTTAGTATGTTTTATAACTTTCAAATCCAGAGAATCACAGTGATTATCTATAAATGCACACCAAGTTCACTTTTCTGTAAATGCTTCTATAATTAACTAGATTATTGCAACAGCATTTTTTCATTGATTTGGTCTTTTTTTTTTTTTAATTGGTACTGGGGATCGAACTCACGACCTTGTGCTTGCAAGGTAAGCACTTATGCCAGTGAGCTAAATCTCCGGCCCTGATTTGGTCTTATAGGCTTATGAGTTGAAAAACAACTCAACCAGTTACACAAAAGGAAAGAGTATTGGGCTGGGGATTTATCTCAGCAACGTAAGTGCCTCCCTTGCAACCATGCGGTCGTGAGTTCGATTCCCGGTACCTATTAAAAAAAAAAAGGAAAGAATATCTTTTGAAGCAAATTCTAAGAACCTCGAAATACTAAAGTTTCTGTTTATGATTATTTATGAAATATACTTACCTTCCAAGTTTGTCCCCAAGCCACCCACCAAAGAATGATGCAATCATTCCACCCACTGCAAAGGTAGATACAGACAAGGACCAGAGCATGGTGATTAGGCTAGTAGATGTCATAGTCTCTTCCTCAGGCATAGGGCCTAGTGTTGGGGTCCCTGGGTATGAGACTGTGGCCAGTACATCTGTAGTGTTGATAACATAGTTGTTGGTAGCCTTTCGGTCATCCAGTGGAATGCCCAAAACATGTCTATAATGAGATATTATTATCTGCAGAAATAAAGAAGAAAAATCCCAATATTTCAAACACTCTATGTATTTTTTATTTTCCATTAAAATATTTGCTAGGTATTTAAAGAACATCACCCAAATATATGGGTTATAGTCATGCAACCTGGATAGATTTATAGTTAATCATATACCATAAAGCAGAGGCTACAAATCCAATATTAGTGGAAACCATGCAAGAAAAATTAAGTGAAGTAGACATGGAGTATCTTGATTCCCAAAGTGGTGAAATATATCCTGTATGCTGGAGATGTAATTGAGAGTAGTTAGCTTGTAGAGGGGTAGCATTTGCCCTGCCTAAAGGAAGAAACTGGAGAGGTAAGGCTGGTGTTCGATGACCTTCAATTTTTAAATAGAACCTAGAAATCTCAGTCTTTGCTTAGAAGCCTTCAGGTTTTAATGGCTGGAAAATATTTAAATTGAAAATATTCCTTAGGTTAAAAAGACATGTTTTTATGTCAGTGTTACTTTTATACAACAGGATTTAGGTATTCTAATAGAAGCATAAGAAGAGACTAGAAAAGATAAGATAAAGGTCAATAATAAAGTTAATATTATACAAAATTCAAATGCTAGGTGTATTATCTCTGGTAGAAGTAGGCTACAGACTCATTGCTAGACTTCCTAGCAGCCAGGGGAATGAGAAGGAAGTAATCAGGAACATTGATTGATGAATTCCAAAGAGGAAAACAACTCTGTGGATCCTGAGATGTGAAACCTTGAAGGAAATTTGTTTTATGGGTCCTCATGTGGGTCCTCATGGAGCAGCGATAGTGAACCTATGACATGCATGCCACAACAGGCTGTTGTCACTGAAAGCTCTAAAATGTGTGCCATTACTGTCATAGAGTTTAATGTGGCACAGAAGAAGCAATATTTAAAATTAAATCTCACAGACTCACATTTTATAATGTGCTTCAGTAGAGGCAAATGTGATACTAGGGTATAATCAACTAGAAGCACATCAGAGCAAAGCTATGAAAAATAAGTTAGGAAAATAGTAGACATTATCTGACATTATTTTAAAAAAGTGATGATCTAAATAATCATGGGGAAATTCAAACTTTGTTGTACCTCTTGACCAACATTAAACTTTTGTATTATATTTATATTGAATGACCTATGGGAGACAGGAATGGTGTTTTAGAGTTAGGGTTTCTAAAGGTTCTGATCTGGCCTGGAAATAGGTGTAATAAAGTGGTTGAGAGGGTCTGGCTCAGAATAACATATGTTAACGTGCCTGGTGCAAATAAGTAGGTGCTCAATAAACATACACAGAAACATATCGTTCTATAGTTTCCTCTTATTCTCTGGCATTTTTTAAAACACTTATGCATGGGTGAGAACTTTGAATGTATGCTGCAATGAGCTTTCTGGGCAGGTGGTATTTCTGTGAGCTCAGCAAACTGCAGAGTCAGAGATCAAGCATTATTTATTGCTTTTTTTTCCCTGCGGGCTGTTAACTAAGGAGTCAAGGCCAAGTTATCAGCCCTGGAACCACGTGCATTATACTTTGACAGGCCAGGATTACCCTATGTCCCCCACGTGGCCACACTTTATCTTCATGACAGAACTTGCCCCAGAAAAACTTATATATGTTCATGTTCCACTTGCCTGTTGAGGTGCATTGATTACACCTATGTCATATCCAAACTGGAAAGAACTCAGTGTTGCAGTAAAGACAGTGAAAATCAAGGTTCCAGTGATCTGTGGGATGAAACATAGAGCTGGGGTACATCAAGCAGTTCAGCTACCCATCCCACCATCCTGGAGTGTGGACTTCTTACAGGATCCACAGACTGATTCTTTCCCTTTGCAAACCCTTCATAGTATGCTGTGTGCTCTGCTGGGTAGGTGTTGTTCATCTGAGAATGTGAAAGTCATTCATCACTTTCTTCATAGTGATAAAACTGAAAAAATACTTGAGACAGCTTTTTCCAGGAGAGGAACCAAACATCCTTTTCTTAACATATATTCCAAGAGTCAAAATCAGGACTGAGAACTAGAACTGCTGCTGAAGCAAAGAAACTGCTAAGATAGAAACTAGGTCATATGTCCTCAGGAGAACTCACGTGCAACCTCAGTAACAGAGAAAGGAGAGCTTTCTGGACTTTGTCACAGTACAAAAGCACCTTAGCAGTCATATGAGAGGTACCAGCCATTCTTTATCATGATCTATATCAATATTCAGGTAGTATACTTTGTAGGATTTGAATCTAGTTGAACCTAGAGTTGTGGTTTAAGTTATATTACATTCTCCCTAAATCCATGAAGATACAAATAACCACAAAGCATGACCCTTTTCATCTCATAATTATAACTATGACTACTTAAAGAAATCATATTATGCATACAGATTTACATATAAGGATATAGCATAGCATTTTTTGTGTGTGTATGAGATTACAGAAAAATTACAGAAAATGTAAATCACTATAGTAGATAGTCAAATAGATTCAAATAATCATGATACATGTATCAGATGTATACAACATGCTATATGGGAGTTTAAAAGTGTGTGATTAGGTGAACTGACCTATCTAATTAGATGCATGTTGTTAATAGTAATGCTTTTTTAAAAGGATTCTTTTGATCTGTTACTATTGTGACATGATTCTTTGATTTGGGACTGTTGTGTGTAATTCAAAGAATTTCTTTATGAATAAATAACAAATTGATGACCTTTGAAAAGGTTTTGGAGAAGGGAAGTAAGGGAATATTTTTCTTTTATGTTACTAGACATTTTATAGGGAGATGTTTCATATGTAATTATAATATTCTAAATTTTACATAAATTGTATGGGATATAGTAGGCATATTGTTGAATAAATGAATGAGTCATATAAGCAAGAATTCTAGTTTCTACCCTTTTACTTCAAGGATATGTAACTTTTCCTACTTCCCCTATGGGAGTTTCAGTTTTTGTCTTAATTGTGGGTTGATTGTAAATCTTCCCATCCAGCATTAGCAATAAGTAATTAACCAAAACTCCAGATTCCCCAATAAATCTATAAATAGAAATTTCACAGTATTACCACCAATGAGGTATTGTCATAGACTATGGTTATGTAGTCTACTGATTCTAAAATGAGACCTTACTTGGAGAGCTTGGTAAACAGCCTCTGGAAATATACCCTAGACCACCTACTGAATTGGGTTCTCAGTAGGGGACTGGGGAGGAATCTATACATTTGCAAAACTTGATCTTTTTTTTTACAAAAACTAATTTTAGGCAGCATCTATGTAGATTTTTCTCCCAGCAACTTTCTTCTCTGGAAGAAAGGACTTCAAAATAACCCAAAATTTATAACATGGGATATATACATATAGGCACACATTCCCAAAAAAGGACATATAAGCTATATACTTATTGAAAATAAATAATATATATGTTGTATCAATAAATTACACATAAAATGTGCACATACATACACATACATATGCAGTATATTGTGCATAGGGTATGAGGGATTTTGAATTATCCCTGAAAGTATCACTAGACATCTAAAATTCAGATGTCAAAATTCAGACAGCCAAAGCTAAGATAGGGTTCCATTTATTTGATTGGTGATTTCTTTTTCTGCCTCAAGCTGTTTCCAAGTGTAGGAATTTCATCCAATTCACAGGTGATAATCATTATCAACAATGAGAGGACCAGGTACCCTCGAAGGCTTTAGCCTACTTCCTTCATCCTCTTGGTCACTAAAATCTGGACAATATGATGTGAATTATTGGACAAAACCAGCTTCAAAGCCTAGTGCTGAGTGTTTACATCAACTGCACACTGATCACTGCTTTATATGGATTATTTATTATTTGTGTTTTCTATTGCAACTATAACAAATGATCACCAACTCACTGGTTTAGAGTACATAAACCTATTTATCTTATAGTTCTGTTAGTTAGAAGTCCAGTACTAAAAGAGTTATCAGGTTATGTCCCTTTCTGGAGGCTGCAGGAAAAAATTTGGTGCAGTTCCTCATGATGTTAGGTTGAATTTTGTGTTTTCCTCTTGGCTGTAAACTGAGGGCTGTTATCAGCGCCAGAGGCCAACACATTTCTTGGCTATTGTACTTTTCCTCCATCTTCGCTGCCAGCGATGGCATGTCAGTTCTTACGTTGCATTTCTCTGGTGCAGATAACACCAAGGAAAAGTTCTTCTGTTTGAAGAATGCATGAGATTAGATTTGATTTATCTGGATAATCCAGGAAAATCTCCTCATCTCAAGGTCCAAAGCCTCAATCACATCTGCAAAAAAACTTTTTTACCTTCTTCATGCTTTAGCCCTGGACTTGGTCTGAGAAAGTTCTGTTTATTAAGCAGGAAAAAATTTTGACAATTACTAAGTCTAAAGAAGCCCTGTTAACTTTTAGCTATTCACTCTAATGTCCAAGATGTTGCCACAATATAGGTACTTAGGAGATGATGAAAATCATGAGAATTTGGGACTTTACTCAATTTTGGGTCTGGGGTCTTAACTTGTTTGCCTGTTCTCTCAAAAACCTTGTAGATAGAAATCATCATGATTCTTCCACACATGAGAAACATATATGGAGACAGTTAATAACTTATGCAAAAGCTCCGTGCTTAGTAAGTACCAGATAATCATTAGGCCTTTTCTCTACACATCTTTATAGGCCATATGGTATTCAACTAATACTTTAAAAAAATTCTGCCTTCACCTAGAGCTTAATGATTTTCAGTTAGAAAAATTAGTTCTCATATCTAATTTAGAATATGCCATGCGATGAATATGGAAGGGTAGTATAGTATAGTATAGGACCTTAACGTGGTAGAAAATGTGTTTATTTTATGGCTTAGAAGAAGTCAGAGAGAATCTGTTAGCAAAAAACAAGTACATATGAAAGTAAGACAATTTAAGAAAAAGTCCTAGCTAAGTTCTCATCACCCGTGAGCCTCAATTGTCTTTGCCTGTAAATGACAGTTAATGCATAAGATTACTGTAAAAACTAAATAAGATAAATAAATAATATGGCTGTCCTTTAAACAGCAAAAAGGCAAATGAACAAATGCATCTTTGTTCACATCATTATCATCTCATTAATCCCCCTTTCCAAACAGCCATATGTTAACTTTTCATATATCACCAGTAATCTTTACAACAATACTACAAAGTACATGAAATTACTCCCATTTTATAGCCGAAGAAACCAGGCTCATAGACGGTGAAAGACAAGTCTAAAACCATAGTGGTACCTTGGCTCATGAAGTTAATTCTTTCCACCATTCTGGTTGCAAACCAAATTGGATGAGAACCAAATCAAATTTGATGTTATGTTCAATGTTCACCTTATGGGGAAATTTGTTTGGTTTTTATCCAATTTAATTTGTGACCAGAATTGCAGAAAGAATTAAGTTCACGAACTGAGGCACCACTGTAACAAATTCTCTGTTATGGTACCCTAAGGTGTTGGTTTTAAACCCTCACCACTGAATGAAAAAGAAAAATTTTCAGCAACTACTGATTGACTAGGGAAAAACACTGTGAAATTCCTTTAAACAATATGCTGTAGGAAGCCAAGTCAGTAGTGATCTTGCACTCAAATTGGAAAAGGCCAGGGGCTTCTCAAGTCATAGAATTTTTAGATTAAATGGAAGTTTAAAGAGCAGTGAATGCTTGTCTGATTCCTCTATTTTTCAATTAAAAGAACTGAGGTTCCATAAGCTAAGGCCCTTGTCTGAGTTCTATGAATATGCAGAGCAACACCTTAGGTCTCTTGACCCATAGTTCTGTGATTATCCTATCCCTTTTAGACTGTGGGTGGAATCATAAAACTAAAAAACATTGCTTTTTATATAGGTTCTATTATTAGGTGATTCCCTGTTTCTCAAGGGAAGTTCTATGACCTAATTGCTAAAGCTTCTAAGGGAGTTTAATTAGTTGTAAATGGAGTTTGGGCATCTGCTCTATGCCAGCTCTCTGCTAAGCACGTTACCTTCCCTCTTGCAGTACCTTACATTATTTTTACCAAATGTGTATATCACTTTTACTGTAATTAGTGTTCAGTACTACTTTAGCTTTATCCTGAGCTTCAATATCCATAAAATCATGATATGCCAGTTATTCTTTAAATATATGCTATATATCTATCAACATTAAAATGCTTGCCATAGAAACTTCTCTGATATTATCTGATTTAATTACTGTCACAGCCTAACATGCTATGATAATGCCTACACAATCCATTTATATTTCAGTATATTCTTATTTTATTTAAATATAGAAAACCCAAAGCTCAATTAAATAATTTAACCCAAGTCTCACAGCAGCGAAGAAGCGCTGCTGGAGTATAGATTCAAGCATGCTGACTTCAAAGCTCATGCTGCAAACCATGCTCCTTACTGACACAAGCTGATAATCAGCAGAGTACATCCTGCCAGGTCAGAACTTAAAGGTTGTAGGAGCATTGATTTATCAACTTGTATTATTGTATTCCTGTGTGGGTGATTTGGTTAGGAAAACTTGTAAGGGAACAACCGTTACATCATTTTAAGTTTTTATATTGAAAAGTATTATATCTGCAGAGAAACTGAAGTAATAGTGCAGGGAATACTCAAACTTTTACCTATATTCACCAGTGGTAAACATCTACAGTATTTAATTTTCACTGTGTGCCTGTCATTCTGACTGAAACATTTAAACATAAGCTTCAGACATTTATATCACCTCACTCTTAGATACCTCAGCATGGACTCACTGAGAACAAAGATATCTTCCTACATGGTTACAATATATTATCATATCAGAGGATATAATATTGATATACTAATATTAACTAAGATACAGTTTACATTCAAAATTTCCCAACTATCCCCATATTGTCCTTTATAATTGGTTTCTCTTTCTTGTGTGATCTAAGAATACTTGTTGTATTTTTTTAGCCAGTTCTTCAGTCTTTTTACTAAAATCTTGTTTCTACCTCTTTTGCCTTTCATGCATCAACATTTTTGAATATCTCAAATCAGTTTTCATGATTAAATTTAGGTTATTCTAGCCTTTTTTAGGGAAAAAGTCATATTCCTTCAGTCATGTGGTTTTACAGAATCCCTTGAAAAATAGAAAACAGAGCATGGTCAGAAAACAGAGCAAATATCCTTAAACCTCAATTACTGAATTTTTTAGCATTTAGGTTTTTCTTTAGCATCCAAATGAATTATCAATTTTTCAAGTAGAGAGAAGTAGCTTTGCTTTGTGGTAGTTATATCCAATATTCCCAGAAGCTCTGTGTACTCAGCAATGTGAACAAATTCCCCTTTCATTTTTTTCTCAAAGCCAGATTTAAAATGAACCTGTTGCTGATTTACCTTATCTCCTGCCATTCTATGGGTTTGGAGTCCTGTTAATCCCAGGTCCTGTACTGAGCGTGGAATGTGTAGCTGACAGTTCCTGCCTCTATGTTCAGAGCTCTGCCTGGTTATACATTGTAGGAGGAGGAGCAAGGTGAGGGAGGAGTAAGGCTCAACCTAAAAGTCCAAGTTAATCTTAATAACAGAGGTTGAATTTTGATGAGAATCAAATCAATAAATCCTTTGCCTCAGCAACCTGTGGCTCCAGTAGCTTTTTTCCACCAGAGGAGAAAATGGGAGCAGGTCCCTTAGGCGTAAGTCACGAATCAGAGGTTGTTACGTTTTAAGGCATGTGTTAAGTGTGGCAGCAACTGGAAAGAGGTGAAAAGAGAACCCTGTGAGTTCTTTGGTGGAAGATATGCTGGTCTTTTGAGATAGGTGGGGTTGCCAGATAGTGCTGTGGGATAAGAAAGGCATGGGAAGCACAGTGTGCTCTGCTCTGCTGAGACCTCCTAATGTGGTATTTGTGTATTAGATCTGGGTGGTGTGGTCCAGGGCCGCTATAAATTAGACTGGTTACCTGAATAAGTTCTAGAGAGGCCAGGGCTTGGCTTTGTCTCTCAGTATTTACTGACTTGCTGCAATTTTCGTTTACTTTAGTATTTTTTTTAAACCTGATAAGTGGAACTAACATAACATTTTGTTTTGTTGGAAGGATTAAATGAGAAATATATAAAAGTACTGAGTGACTGGTGGTTGTTATTGTTGTTACTGTTACTGATTCAGTGTATGTCAAGAGGAACTTGCTGGAAGTAATGTAGCATTCACAAATCTGGTCATGTGTCTTCAGCTTGTGCTTTCTGTGTATCCTCTTGGACATACAATCACTTTGGGGGTTTGGGAAGTATCAAAATTGATTGAGCTTTAACTCTTCCTAGCAACTACTGAGACTCATAGGAAACCAGTTTGCCACAGAGGAAATATGGCAGCAACAAATTAAGAGGCACTAGAAAAAGATGGGAGGAGAAAGTGAAGAGGTAGAGGAAACACAGATGTCATTTGTCTTTTACTTTTCCCAGCTTTTTAAAAATATGTACTTACTACTTCTATGAGTTGATACACCTAAAAATGTTTGGTTTTAGAAGGTTAATTCATTTCAAACCACAAACAATAATGGAACCCAGCACAAATCCATGCTCTGAGATGCATGAGACAAATGAGACACAGCTGCCTCCTGCTAGGGGTTTATAATGTTATAAGATGAGATGTATGCATATATGAGTGCAAAACACAATATTTCTTAGCAGAGAAGAAGCATGGACAAATGTCAGTAGTAATGTCAGTTAATCTTTATTGAGTCCTTGCTTGGTGCCACACGCCTCCCAGCACTTGCCATGGATTAACTTGTTGGTCATAACAGAAGAGCTGTGGTCATAGAGCCACACTTCGGGGACCAGCTTTGAAACAAGGTGTTACAGTGCCCAGGTTGCTGCACTGACTTTCTGCCCTAGTTTTGCCAGGTTTGACACATGCCCACTTGTCAGAGCCTCAGTTGTTTTCCAGGGACCTGACAATCTGCAGGAAAGAGACTTGTGCCACTGTTAGGAATGAAAGTTATCCTCTGCTGTTTACCAACCTTTGTCTTTTGAACTCTCTGAGGTTGATGAAAGTACTAAGTCCTGATCAGCACCTGGCAGCTGCGTGAGCTATTCTCTCCCTTTCAAAGTGCCACTTGCCTTTCTTGAGTCCCTGTGACGAGCTTTCTCTGGGTTAGCCTGGCCGCTCTGTTCTGCTCTTGCTCAGAAATGAGTAATGGCTGCAGATTTGGGGATGGGCTAAAACTATCTCCAGGTTGGAGTTTGAAGGGTTCAGTCAGAGTAGCTACATTCATTTGTTTACTCAATCCTAGCCTCTTAGGAAAGTGTACTTCAGTGGCTTCCTGGCTGTGGGACAAAATCAGACTTTGGGCATTTCGCTAATGGAGTAAGGTCTGCTCAGCGCCTGCCATTCACCTCTGTGTATTGTTCTTTTCAATTTACACATTTAAACTTTTCAGGTCACATTCTGATCACTTTTTGATTAATTGAATCTAGGTAGGTGCTAAAAGGTACAAAGCAGGACTCACCATCCTGCCTTTGTTTTCCCTATTATCTTTCCTTTAAGAAAATGAGAAACCAGCTATTTATACCTGCTGCAGTCTTCTCTGATAAGGTCATGTGTCAGTAAGGGCAAAGGTATCACCTATGAACTAGATCAAATGAGTTCAAGCTTGACCAAGCCAGGGATGCAATAGAGAATGTGAAGGTTCCAATGTGAAGGTTCCAATGCCTATAGAAGGCAGTGTTTTTCACAGTTCTGGAACCAAATTTGGCATTGTAGAGCTTCCCAAAGAGGGAGGGCAAACTCTACATACTCTTCCCAACCTCTGTACAGATGCTTCTCTGGTCTGCACTGTCAGTAACTCTTGTGTGTGTATTTCTGACTTCATTCAAGTCAAGACTGGCTCAAAAGTTAGATCAGGTGATAATGCTCCCCTACTCAAAAGCCTCCGGTAACTTTCTGTTCGCCCTAGGAGGAAACCCATACTCTTCACCATGACCTAAAAGGCCAATCTGATGCAGACCAGCTCTAAGACTGACTTTCATCCTCTTGACCCAGCAAACGGACCTCAGACTATCTCACATGCTTCATTCTTAGCATCTGTGTGCTGGAGGAGTCTCCGTTCAAAGTGTCCCTTTGCCAGCTTTCACTGTCACTGTCACTGATTCCTTTCCTTCACTGGGATTGAGGCTCTGAAAGAGCTCCCTCACTGGACTGTTTAAAGTAGATACCAGCTGTACTTCTGACTCATGCTAGGCTTGTTACTCTGCTTTATTTTCTTCATCATGCTTCTACTTTAAGTTTTATCTTCTATTTTTTATTGTTTGCAACTTTCTCTACCAAATTTAAGCTCTATGAATTTGGAGACTTTCCTAGATTGTTACTCTAAGTGTCTGGTGTATTGTAAATGAAGGCTTTCTCTTAACAGGACAGATATCTGAGGCTGTTGTTAGGGCATTTACTGATATAACATTCAGAAATGCAGTATTTACAGTATTTGCATTTTGCTAGGTACCAGTTATAACTGTGAACTACATAAACAAGAACTCTACTCTTGGTGGCTTACATTCTATGAAAGAAACAAAGTGTAGAAAAAAACAGTGAGAGGTACCCTCAGTAGAAAAGATACTCAAGTAAACATTCTTGATAGAGGTGCCATTTTGACTGAAGTCTGAAGAGTGGGCCACAGGAGAGAGATAGAAGTATAATGATATCACAATGTGGTAAATGTTGAAAAAGGCAAGATCTTAGGTTGAAGAATAAGAGATGTTTGGTTAAGGAGAAAGCAGAGATATTACTGGGGAGAGAGCATCCATGGTCAGGTCATGCAGTACCTATAGGCTATGGGAAAAAGTTGGAATGAACCGAAGCACAGTGGGAAGCCATTGGAGGGATTAACAGTGGGAACGATATGATCCAGTATGTGTTTGAGATCACTCCTGCTGTTGAATGCAGGCCAGATGGGCCAGGGCATCCAGCATAGAGGAGAGGCACACTTACAAGGTTATCGTGACAGTTCAGGCTTGCTGTGGACCACCAGAACTGATGGTAGCAAAGAGAAGTAACAACTCAATACATGTCTTGGTGGGTAAAGATGTGGCTGGTAGATAATTGCTTTGAGGAGCGTAGTCAGGATGACTGATCATTTTCTTATTAAACTGGGATAACTGTGATACCATTTAATATCATATATAGTAGATTGTTCAATCACCTGAGTAATAATTCAAGTTTGTATACTGGATCTCATGAAAGACTACAATAAAATAATCAGATTATGCTCTACTTTTTATTATTTGTTTATTATTTTATTAGTACATATTTGTGATACATAAAGTTTACATTCCTTTTTAAATTTCTTTCCCCTTCCCACCCACTTCCCTTCTTCCACCTCTAACTCCTCTTTCCCCATTTTCATTCTTGTTGTTATTCTTAACTCATGTTTATGGCATGCAATGCTTACATTTATTGAGTTCCTTCTCGTGACATTATCTTAATTTTTCTTATTTTCTCTTCCTTTTCCCTTTTCCCCTTGTCCTTGGTCTCCTCAACCCCTTCCCATTTGCAAGAGCTATATCCTCTTTTTTCCTGCTATTCATCTTTTCTATGCTTTTTGTTTTTTTATATTTTGCCTCACTCAGAGATACCACACAGTTTCGAAGCTTGTGCATCTGACTTATTTCAATTGACATTGAGTTTTCCAGATGTATCCATTTTCCTAAAACTATCTCAAATTTCTCCTTCTTTATAGCTAAGTAGTATTCTATTATGTATAGATACCACATTTTCGTTACTCATATGTCAGTTGATGACAAATGTCTACTTCCAGGATTTTGCTATTATGATTGTGCTGCTATACAGATTGGTATGCAAGTATCGTTGTAATATGATGCTTTTAGTTTTTTGGGGGAGATACCTAGAAAGGATATAACTGAATATTAAGGAATTTTTAATTTTAGTTCTTTGAAAAATTTCCATACTGATTTCCATAATGATGCAGAGTTCAGGAATTCGCTGATAGTTCCCGCCCCGGTCCACCGGAGGCTTGCTAGGCCCCCAGCTGCTTACCAGGGCAGCCAGTAGCCACCTGTTCTCCCAGCACCCAAAGTTCCAACATGATGCAGAGCTGAGGAGTCATTGATAGTTCTCGTCCTGGTGTGCCAGTGACTTGCCAGGCCCCCAGCTGCTCACCAGAGCGGCGAGTAGGCTGCCTCATGATTGCCATTCTTTCTGGTGTAAGACAAAATTTTAGCATTATTTTAATTTCCATTTATGTAATGATCAGAGATGCTGAACATTTTTTCATATATTTTTTGGTCACCTGTACTTCTGAGAAGTATCTGTTCATTTCAATTGACCATTTCTTGATTGGGTCTTACATTTTAGGAGATCTGTTTTGGGGTTAGAGTTCTTTATATATTGCAGATATTAATTCTCAGTCTGAGAAATAGATGACAACACATTTTTTTCCTATTGTATAGGTTGTTCTTCATTCTACTAATTTATTCCTGTGCTATGTAGAAGTTTTTTAATTTGATGTAATCCCATTTGTTGATTTTTGCTATTATTTCTTGCTGTTATTTCTTGGAGTTCTGATTAGAAAGTCCATACCTACACCTATAACTTCAAGTGTTTTATCTATTTTATATTCCAGTATGTTTGATATTTCTGTTTTAATGTTTAGATTTATTTTGATTTTAGTTTAGTTCTAAAGAAAGAGTTGAGTCTAGTTTCTATTTTATGTAAACATACACGGAGGTTTCCTACCACTATTTGTTGAATGGGCTATCTTTTCTCTAACAAATGCTTTGGGGGCCCTTTGTCAAATACCAAATAACTGAATGTGTGTGGAGAGGTTTCTGTATTCTCTATTTCTGTTTCATTGATTCACATGTCTGTTGTTGTACCAGTACTATGCCAATGTTATCAATGTTTATCAATGTTGCTTTGCAGTATAGCTTGAAGTTGCATGTTGTGATGCCACCTGCTTTGCTCTTGTTGCTTAAGGTTGCTTTTGCAATTCTGAGACTTCTCTGGTTCCATGTGAAGTTGAGGATTGTTTTCTCTAGATCAATGATTAATGCTGTTAATTGAGTTGAATCTTTATAGCAGTTTTGTGAGCATGGCCATTTGACAATATTGTCTCTGCCTATCCAGGAGCAGGAGACAACTTTCTATTTTCTAATGTCCTCTTCAAATCTCCTTTGTCAGAGTTCCCTTCGAAGACATCTTTCACTTCCTTGGTTAGGTTAATTCCTAGGTATTTACTTCTTCTTGCTACTACTATAAATGTTATTGTATATAAATTTTTTTATAATGTATTTCTCACTGACTTCATTATTTGTGTGCACAAATGCTGTTGGTTTTATTGTATTGATTTGTGGCCTGCTATATAGCTAAAGCTAGTTATTAATTCTAAGAGTTTTGTTGGAATTCCTTGAGTCTTCTGTATAGAGTGTCATGCCATCTGCAAATATTGGTAATTTGAGTTCTTCCTTTCCTATATGTGTATCTCTTTTATTTTTTTTTCTCTTGCCTGATTTCTCTGGCTTATATTTCAGGTACTATGTTAATCAGTCTATGTCCTGATTTTAGAGAGAATGCTTTGAGTTTTCTCTGTTTAATATGATACTGGCCATTGGTTTGTCATAAATATTTTATTTTGTTTTGTTTTACTTTACTGTTACTGGGAATTGAACTCGTGACCTTGTACTTATCAGGGAGGTGTTGTGACACTAAGCTATATCCTCAACCCTTATAAATATTTATCTTCATAAATATTTTTTATCAAACTCAGATATTATCTTTTTTTGTTGTTGTTTTTGAGATAGGGTCTTGATTTGTAGTGTAGGCTTGCCTTGAACTCACTATGTAGCCCAGGCTGGTCTTAAACTATTGACAGTCCTCCTGCCTCAGTCTCCCGAGTGGTGGGATTACAGGCATGCATCACCACAGCCAGATAGGTATGGTCTTTGTATACATATTTTCTTCAGAGTTCTTATTTTTTTTATTTTTTATTTTTTTGGTACCGGGGGTTGAACTCATGACTATGCACTTGCAAGGCAGGTGCTTATACCACTGAACCAAATCCACAGCCCCAAAACATGCTAGTGTTTTTTCTTGTTTTTTTTTTTTTTTTTTTTATCAGTACCGGAGATTGAACTCAAGACTACATGCAGAGTTCTTGACAGGAAGGATTATTGGATTTTGTCAAAACCCTCTTCTTTGTCTGATATGGATTTATCTTTGTTCTGTTTATGTGGTATATTATATCATTGCAAATCTAGAGTGAAACCTACTTGGTCATAATGTCTGGCCTTTTTTATAATGTGCTGCATTCCACTTGCAGATATCTTGAGGATTTTTGCACCTATGCTCATTAAGGAAATCAGCCTGTAATTTTCTTTTTCAGTTGGGTCTTTATTTGGTTTTGGGATCAGAGTGTTGTAGGCTTCCAGAAATGTATTAGGAAGTACCTGTTCCTTTCAGTTTCATTGAGGAGCTTGAGGGCATATAATGTTGTCAAGGTTGTGATTTACTTTTTATTCCTAATTGCATTAATGTGAATCTTTTCTCCTTTGTAAGTGTATCTATTTTGTTTAGTCTTTCAAAGCAGCTACTTTTTAAATTTACTGATTCTTTGTACATCTTTTTAGTCTCCATTTCATTGAGTTCCATTCTAATCTTTGTGATTTCACTCTTTAATTTTGGTTTATACTTGGATTGCAATTGTTTCTCAAGTATTTTAAGGTTCCTCATTAAGTTGTTCGTTTGAGCTCACTCTGTTTTCTTAATTTGAGCATTAACTGCAGTGAACCTCCTTTTTAGGATGGCTTTCATTGTGTTCCAGAGGTTCTGGTCTGTTGTACAAGCATTGTATTTAACTTCCAGAAATAGTTTAATTTCTTTCTTGATTTCTTCTGTGGCACTCTGGGTGTTCAGGAATGTGCTATTATGTTTCCAGGTGCTTCTAAATTTCTGTGGTTTCTTCTGTGGTTGATTTTATTTTCATTATGTAGTGTTCTGGTAGTAAACATGGAGTGATTTTGATTCTTTCATATTTATTTAAGCAGGCTTTGTGGGCTAGTATATGATCTCTTTTGAAGAATGTACCTTGTGCTACAGAAAAGAATATACACTCTGTTGTGTTCAAGTCCAGTAGAAGGGGAAGAGCTTGTAGTTTATATGAAGGTTTTTGGTAAGATACTGCCTCCTTATGATGTCTTCTCAGCTTTATATATTCAGAGATAGTATTTACTCTTCACTTATTTAAGTTAAATGATTTGGGCTCTGTCCTTATATTTTAAGGAAAAATTACTCTGGTTGTGACAGCATCAACAGATTCAGTCATAAAACACATATAAGACAGATCTTGCATTTACACTTTTACATTTTATCAGTACTTTGAGCAGCCTATGTTCAATTATTGTTCTGCAGTGTGTCAGGAGAAGTGAAGGGAAGAAACTAAAGGATGAGTGAAGGAGGAATGTAAATCAGTAATGAGCAAGGTTAGAGGTGATAGTGACAGGTTAAAACAAAAAGAAAATGTGATATGGAATCAGATTCTGTCGGAATACTTTTAGTTGGGTTGAAACGCTAGTGTTGAGGGATTTGAGAAAATCCTTGTGGGGATGAGGATGAAATACAGGAGGAGAGATGTGTACTTTGTGATTGAGGAAAACTGCGTGGCTGTAGGAACCTGTTGATAAGTCTGTGTACTATAATGTGGGGAAGGGGTGTAACAGGACAGGAGGCTACGGAAGATGTGGAAGAGGATGGGAGGAACAGGGTGGGGATGACACTAATACAAGGGCAGGTAGGAGAGAGAGGGGGACAAGAAGAAAGGGAGAGAGGGGAACTGGCAAGTTGAAGACTTAGGAGCAGGATTTTATAGAATGAGAAAAAGAAATCAGAAATAAAATAACAGTATGGCTATGGGAGCTTGAGGTGCAGAAACTAGATAGGGAGATGAGAGAGAACATAGGCAATAACAGAAGATAGAAGAAAAGAATTAAAAACAAAAACAAAATTGAAACACCAAAACTCAGAAGATACTTGACACAGTATCAGTTTAAATACTCTAACAAGAGAATATATATGTGCTTTTATGCAACTGTTTTGCCAGAAAGCAGAAAAATTTTAACAATAATATCAAAGGTTGGTGAGGGTGTGGAAAAATGAGATCACTCATCCATTGTTGGCAAAAAAAATAGTTCAGCCCTTATGAGAAAAGATATAGCAATTTTTGAAAAAATAAACCATAAATATACAAGTACATATGACCCATTGTTATTTATCTTAGAGAAGAGAAGAAATATTCACACACAAAAGTTTTTATACATGAATGTATAACAGCTTGTTTACTAGCTGTTTATTCCTAACAATAAAAATTTAGAGACAGTACAAATGTCCTTGAGAGAAGTGGGTAAACTGCAGTGTATTTGTATCATGGATCATTGCTCAGCAATAAAAACAAACTATTGATATACTCAACACCTAGGGTACATCTTGAGAAAAATTGCTGGGTAAAAACTATAAATTTCAAATACTCTAAACTATTTGGACTGGTGTTGTAGGTAGAGCATTGCATAACATTCACAAGACCTGGGCTTCAATCTCCAGCACCATGAGAAAAAACAAAAATATATGACTTCTAATTTGATGTCAATTTGCTGTGTCTATGTGTTTGCTAAATTCTTATTCTGGATGCTTCTGTGGAGATGGTTGTGGTTGAGATTTACACAAAAATTGCTGGATTTTGGCAGATTATCCCTTTGAATGTGGTTGGGCCTCATCCAGTACATTGAGGGCCTGATAGAACAAAGAGTCGATCACCTTTGAGCAAGAAGAAATTATGCGGTAGAGAGCCTGCAGTCTTCATTAGCTACATCTGCTAGCTTTCAGAAAGATACCTTTGGACTCAAAGTTTTTCTCAAGTCTGCAGGTTGCCATCCACTTCCCACAAGATTTTGTGCTCAATAACTTCCATAATCATATGAGTCAGTTACTTAAAATTAAGTCTATTCCCATATACACATATCCTATTGCCTTTCTTTCTCTGGAGAACAATAACTAATACACACATTATGATTCTATTTTCATAACATAGTTGAAATGAGAGATTTAGGGAAGCAGAAAACAGATTAGTGATTGCTAGGACTTAAGAGTGTGTGATGGTGGGAGGAGAGTAGATGTGGTTATAAAAGGATAGTATGAGATATGTTTTGTATCTTGGGAAATTAATGTTCTGGTTGTGCTATCACATTTTTGTCTTACAAACTGCTGACTTGGGGGAAAATTAGGTAAATTATACATGCGCTCTCATTGCTGTTTCTTAGAACTATACATGTATAACTATACATCTATAATTATCTCAAAAAGCTTAATTTTTTCAATACAACAGTTTTTTTATTTTTTCATATTACTTATTGTTCCATTGTTGTGTAATTAAGAACATGATGTACATATCCTTTTACATTTAGATTTTTCTACTAGCGTTAACCTGTCAAAAATATTGACAATCTTATTTATTATTATTACTTTTTTGTTGTTGTTCCAGAGATTGAACTCACAACCGCACACTTGCCAGGCAGGCATTTGTGCCACTGAGATATATCCCTGGCCCCTGAAAGTCTTATAATTTTGTACTGTTTTTATCTACTTAGCTATCAAGGTGATAATGGCTTCATAAAATGAATTTGGAAGTCATTTTCAGTTTTCTGGAAGAGACTATATGAAATTGGTGTTTGGTAGGATTCTCTGGTGAAACAGTCTAATTGTGGAAATTAGGAAGATTTAAATTTACAAATTCAATTTCCTTAATAATTATAAGACTACTCATGTCATAATGGAAGAGTTGTGGTAGTTTGTGTTTTTGTGGAGAGAGTGCTTAATCTAATTTATCAAATTTATGTATAGGATTTTCCCTAATATTCCTTTATAATTATTTTGATATTTTCAGTGTTTATTATGTTATCTTGTATTTTATTAAAGGTATTGCTAATTTATGGTTTCTCTCTCATTAGAAAGTTTGTAAGTTTGGTTTTTTTTTAAGAACTGATTATTCCCTTTGTTTCTTCTCTCTCTCTCTCTCCCCATATACTCCCAAATTATATAAATAATTTGGGGTATGTTTGACACAGGGTATTGCTGTGTAGTCAGGCTGGTCTTGAACTCTCCATGATCATCCTCCCACAGCCTCCCTAGTGCTGGAATTACAGATGTGAGCTACCATGCCCAGCTCATTTTTCCTAAGTTCTTGAGATAGAATTTATATGATTGATTTGAGACTTTTCTGCTGTATGCATTTAATGCTTTAATTTTCACTCTCTTAGCACTACTTTTATGGTTTTCCACAAATCTTGACGTTTTATTTCAAATATCACTCAATTTAATGCATTTTTTGTTTATTTTGAGGCTTCTGGGTTATGGACTATTTTGGAAGTGTTTTGCTTAGTTCCCAAGGGTTTGGAGATTTTATTGATTTCTGGTTTGAGTTCATTGTGATAAGATAAAACAGTCTACATAATTGCTGTTCTTTTAAATCACAGTCTATATAATTTTTGTTCTTTTAAATCTTCTGAGATTTATTTTATGGCCCAACATATCTATTTTTGTACAGGTTTCACACACATTTGAAAGGAATATATATTCTGCTGTTGTTGGGTAAAATACTATATTGCAATCAGAGCTTATTATGAATTGTGTCTAGATGTCCCTCCAAAACCTCATGCTGTTATAGGTGGGGCTTTTCAGAGGTGGGTGAATCTAGAGTGTGTGATGCTGGCGTCAAATGTGTGTTACCACTGAATTAGTCTACTGATTGGTTTGGCATAGTTCTGGCTAGGATTAAGGGTGCCTTACCCTGTGAGTGAGGAGACAGTAGCCTAATCAACCATAAGGGACAGAAAGAGGGCTGCTTGTCTCTTGCTGCTTCATTACTTCACTGCTTTCTGTCTTGTGTTTCTGTGTTTCTGTCTTGTGTCTCCAATGAGCTGTTTCTGCCATTTCATCTTGCCTTGGAACCAGCCAACTATGAACTAAAACTTTTACAAACTGAGCCAAAATCAACTTTTCCCCCTTTAACTTTGCATGTCAGGTATTTTGTGTCAGCAACAAGAAAAGTAAGACAGAGTTATTGCTTGATGCTGTCATCAAGAAAGACTTTCAAATTCTTTGATCTGATGTTTTATCAATTTTTGAGATAAGTTCATTGAAGTCTACAGCTTTAACTATATATTTGTCTTATTGTTAGGAGAAGGTAGATGTTCAGTCTACACTTGGGGAGGGCAAGTTTCTTCCTTAATGCTAGACAGAGTGGGATTTCAGCTCCTCAGTTGGTCTCCACTGACACTGTGATGAGGATGGCCTTTTTGCTGATGAATAATGACAAAATTCCTAACTTTCCACTAGATATGTGTTACTGTTTAGAGATATAATGTTCCTCAAAAGCCTCATGTGTTCTGAGATGGGGTTTTTGGGAAATGACTGGGTCATGAGGTGTGATAGCTGAATGTGCTGTTAGGAAATGTGGCCTGGTTGGAGATGGCTCACTGGGAGTGTAACTGGAAAGGTATATCTCCCTCCCTGGATCTTCTCTCTGCTTCCTGGACCACGATGACATGAGCAGCTTCGCTCCTGAGCATGTCTTTGTACCATACCCCTTTTGTGTTTGAGCTTGCCCACCATAGATAGCAATTTCTAAAGCTGTGAGCCAACATAAACCTCTCCTACTTTAAATTATGGATATTGGGTATTTTGTACTAGTGATGAGAAAATGGTTAAGGCAGGCCCACTGCCTTTGTTACTTCAGGTGGACGTGGCAATATGGGCTCCTCACATGATCCACTAATATTTCTTGCAGGGCAGAATCATTTCAGTGGGAATTAATGTTATTACTCTACTTTCTCTGTACTCATCCTGGTGGGTTTATTGTGTTCTTTGTTGTAGGTCTGTGAGCGTGGAAATCCCATGGGTTTTGGCAAAAGTATTATGGGTCTATATTGTGTATTTTGCTTTGTTTTTGGTGATGGTCAGCTGGAATAATGTTATTATCTAAAAATTTCCTGTCTTGCTTAGTTTTACTTTTCCTTTCTCTTTGATTAGAGAGAGCAGGTTTTCAGAGAACTTTTTTCAATGCTCATTGATATTTCTGAATTTCTGATTTCTTTAGTTCCAACTCAAGTATATTTGAGATAAAGAGAGTACTTATTTTTCCTCAGGACTTGTAATTTGTAGCCAAACTTCTACTCTTCCCCCATTCATAGTCTTCTTGTGTTTATTTTATACGAGTGTCCACGTTTTTAGTTGTACTTATCAAAAAGAATAGGAAAAAGTACATCTGTTCTGGTTTATCAGGAGTGGAAGTCTTGTTCTATTTTTCAAAAGCTTTTAGGGAAATGTCTTAGTTACTTTTCTTGTTGCTGATACAAAGCACTTAACACCCATCGGAGAGGGTTGCTTCAGCTCACAGTTGTAGAGGCTTCAGGCAACAGTCAGCTGGCTCCAAGGCAGGTGGAATGGCAGAGGAGCATTACAGAGGAGAAACAGTCCATGGCTGAGGAGGCAGAAGTCAGCAGCAGTGAAGCAGCAGGAGCGATGGCAGAAACCTCATTTTCCCTTTATCTCATACAGGCTACAAGTCTTTTGGATGGTGCCACCTGCACCCAGGGGGAGCCTTCCCATTATCCACACTCAGCATTATAGCAAATCAATCAGTAGACTAATTCAGTGCCACACACCCTTAATCCTAGCATAATATACACAGTATGCCCAGCCTGCCCTGAAAAGCCCTGCCTATGAGCTCATGAGGCTTTGAGGAGACATCTAGATGTAAGCCATTACAGGAAGGACAGCTAATTAATGATAAAACAAAAATATGTGAACAAATGAACAGAAAAAACTAAATCAAACCAAATTAAAAGAAGTCAAAACCCTTATGGCATTTACCCTAACTTTTCTATGCCGCAACTTCAAGTCTTTTTCTGTTTTTTCTTATCTTATTTGTATAAAAATTGAGAAATAATTATTTTTCATCTTTTGTACTTTGGCCCATTATATGCAGCAGTGAAGTGTGGGGGAAATGGGTAGAAGGGGTAGATAAACACAGGCCCAAAGCTATCTTCCTACGAACTCTAGACAACTGGCTATCAATTGCCTACTCCGAATCTTCACTTTAGTGTCTAAGAGATATAATCTCAGTGTTATCATGAGTAAACTAAAGACTTTATTTCTTCCTTTGTTAGACCCCAATTACTACACTTATTACTTATACAGCTTTAGGGCTCTATATTTACTTTTTCAAAACTGATATAATAATACTTCCTTTTGGGGTCAGTTATGACTTTCAGAGAGCATGTATATAGAAGACATGCCAAATAGTGATTGTTCAGTAATGGTGGCAATTAATATTTTCATTGTAGATTCATGTGAATCATTTTTGTTAGGTTGAATTTCATCATTCACTCTTTTTTTGTGTCTTTGTTTCTTTCCAGGGTGAACCCTACACTTCTAACCTCCTTGCTCATTCTCAGAGAGTTCATTTTTCCAAGTGTACACATTCTATCTAAGAAGTCAAGAGAAATCATTGATTTCCTCTTATATACTGAATCATTTGCTTCCTAGTAAAATATATTAGCTATATCTGGGGTAATCAGGGAAATCTCCCTTAACCTCTAGGAAGTTCTATTTCCTTTCATGGTAAAACACCTTAAAAGCTGGTTCAGAATAGCTTCATTATGTATTTTCTCCATCCCCCTAAAGTAGGCTTTTTTCCTCCACCAACCCTCCAAAAGAATTCTATACAGAATTTAGATTAATGGTCAATTATATATACATTTGACCACCCCCTTTCTTTCTAGACATAATTTCTTAACTTCATGACAATTTGGTTACTTGAACTCAGGGCTACTGCTTTTCATGTTCAGACTTACTTTTCCAGACCCTTAAATAATCTTGGACTGTAGAACTCAGTATCTTTTTAGTCTGTATTATTCCGTAGAGGTTTTCACCGTCTCATGATTTAAGAATCATGTATACCAGAAATGACTACCAGAATGTTATGTGATAATAAACATATTCCATATTTGTTCTGTCCCATTTAGTTGCCACTTCCTTATAACTAAAAATTTAAAATTTAGTTGCTAGTCACATTAACTACATTTCGTGTTTGATATCTGTGTGTGGATAATGGGTATGACACTGGATAGCACACATGAACATCTTAACACCTATCTCCCACATTGCATTTCTCTTTTCCAGCTTCATGTATTATCCAACATATCCCTTTAAATATCTGTGGTTTTCAATCTCACATGTATCCTATGTAAACAGAGCACTCACTACTTCTTCACTCACTACTGATTTTTTCACTATTATATTTGCTTTGCCAAGCACTTATTGTTTAGTAAATGACACTAATAGTTGCTCCAAACCATGGATTAATTTCTGTCTTTTCAGTGCTATTGGTAATCCACTATACATTTAGAAAGTCCTTTCCATTATACTTTCCAGATATGTCCTGTGTCTGACCATATCTCTCTAATACCCTAATCCAAGACACCATCATTCCTTGCCTTGGCAGTTAAAAGTTTCCTAACTGCTCTATCTCAATTCTTATTGCCCTACTGTTCATTTTCCTCAGCAACCATAAAGATCTTTTAAAAATAATTATAAACCAGGAAGCACCTCTATATTTAAAATAATAATTTAAAAATAATAAAAAATTATTTATTTTAAAAATTTATTTTAATAATAATAAATCAGGAAACACCTCTATATTTAAAACTCTATATTTAAAACAACTGCTTTTTATAAATACCTAGCCTTATCTACAAGGTTTGAGTGTTTTATTTCCTTGTCAACTTTTATAATATTTCCTTCTACATTCATCTTTATTTTGCTGTGGCCACCCGTTGACTGAATACCCCACATTATTTCTCCTCTGGAACCCTTTTCCAACCATGAATGCCTCATTTTCATAATTTAGATCTCACCTCAGATAATCCCCCATTATGGTTTAACTCAATAATGACTCCCAAAACTCTCATATGCTCAGAGGCAGGGATTTTGTAAGGTAATTTTATCATGCTGTAGCTCAATGTACTGTTAGAAAGCAGTGTTGTATAATAGTTTCTTAAGAAATGGCTCTTCATTAGAAAGTATTCCAGGTTCTTCTTGTCTCAAACAAGAACTGGATGAGATAAGCCCAAAACAGTGCCAAGTGTTAATTTGAGAAGTTTGAGGTAAATGGGTATAAGAGAAACCAGCTGTGCAGAGCAAACTTGGGCAAAACAAAGAGAAAAGAAGATTAAAAAAAAAAAAGTAAAAGTACATGCCATGTCTGAGAAATGTGGCATGAGCTACCATACAAGCTCATGCATAATAGTAGCTTTCCTTGATGGCCACTCTTCTTTTATGCCATCCACATCTTGTCGGTGCTCCAAGAAGACCTACATCAGTGTTGCTGTGGGATCTTCTAGTTGACCAGTCACCTCCCCATCCAGCTTTTCTGCACCTTGCTCCTTATTTCCCATATCAGTAGGACCGGGTGCAAAGAGGCAGGACAGGGGGGATGTGACCTGGAACAGTATCTTTTCCTCTTTGGCTTCTCCATTCTGCCTTTGCTTCCTGGCTGCCATGACATGAGTAGTTTGCTTCTGTATCAGACCCTTTCACATATAGTTTCTGCATTGGAGCCTGACAATCAGGAGCTGAAACTATAAGCCAAAGTAAACCTCTTTTCCTTTAAGAGGTGGGAGTCCAGTATTGTGGGGAGTGGCTGAAGCTGGAGGTCTGTTATACTTGTGGGGTTAGGGCAAGGCCAACCCTGAAAACACAAGATACCCCAGGTGAGCCACGTGAACATGTTGATAGGCAGAGGGGTGTCAGGTGACATCAACCTGCGGAGTGTATAAATAAATGTGCTGCAGTCTTTGGGCAGTTCTTTTTCTCCCAGTAGGAGAGAGGGCTTCACCTGACCTTAGCTTTCTGTTTTCTGACTCTTGTCTTCATTTCTTCATTCTCCATTGTCTGCTCCCAGGGATTTCAAGAGGGATGCTGGATGCAGCAAAGGTATTTTGTCCCAGCAAAGAGAAAGCAATTAAGACAGTCTCTTTTTAGCCTAATTAAAATAGCATCTTCCTATCACTTACTATCATATTAACCCTCTTGTGATTTGTTCATTGTATTTGTTGTTATCCAAAACAGCTTATTAACTTACTTACAGATTGGTGATGTCTCTCCTAATACCGTACGAGTTCATTGAGGAATAGGCGATAATTCCTAAATTGTATTCCCAGCCCTAACATATTACTGATATATCCTGTAAGTACTTACAGAAAATTGACATTGACTTGTATCATTTAAGGGAGTATTATATTTGATGATTAATTCATAACTACTTTATATCAGAAATATACTGTCTAGGTTTGAGCTCCAGTTCCATCTTGTTTAGCTATGTAACCTTGGATAATTTAGTTAAACTCTTTGGGTCATAGGTTTTTTATTTGTAAAATGGGGCACATAACAATGCCTCCCTTGTAGGGTGGATACGGATTGAGTTGGCACAGGTAAAATGCATGAAATATTTGGAACAGCTCCAGGCTCATAATAAATATTTATTAGGAATGAATACAGACTCCATTTCATTAAAAGGCTCATTCCTTATGCAAGTTTTCAGTAAGGACTTTGGAAAGGCAACTGGGTGAAGGAATGATGACGCTTCAAGAATTCACTGATCCTACTGAAAACATTGGAAACTGTTTATCCCCCTCAAATCAGTGACTCCTAGAATCATTATGGGAAGCAGTTCATAAACATCTCTTGCCCACTGAGAGACAAAGGAAAGGGGATTTAATTAGTTTAGAGTCCTCACTGGAGGGGTACTGATAAGCAACATCAAACCTTGGGAAAGCCTGCAGGACACCAGTATCCTCCCACTGATACATTTGTCTGACAGTGAAAGATCCTAATAATTGTCTTAAACTTTTAGACAAACAGTCGGCAAGGTAAGGAGCAGCTTCACAAATAAGCCAGGAATTAGAAGAGTGAGCAGTAGCCAAATTCTTACCCTCTCTTCTTAAACTATTGAACATCTACCAGAATTCAGAACTCCAGACACATTGTCACTTCATCCCTCTGACACTGTGTGAGTAAAATACTACTTTCATTTTCCAGGGAGAAGACCAAGGCTCAAAGTGTTTAAGGATCTGTCCCCATGTTCTATGCCTAATTAGCAGCAGAGCTGTAATTATTCAAAATTATTCATTCAGTCCATATATATGTATATGTATGTATTTCCCCAAATGACAGGTAGTTAGAAGGAAAACTTGCAGAAATATATCAGAGAAGTGGGTAACAACTATAGTGACCACAAATATTCACTGTGCACATCCTAGGTACTAGTACTTAGAGGCCTAGTGAGACCTAGAAAGAAAATAAACACAACCACTGGGCTCACAGAACTCTTATAAAATGTTAAAAAATGTAAGTGCTTAAGGGCCGCATAGGTAATGCAGAGGATGAAGGTGGTTAAATACTGTATCTTTTGAACACAAACCAATTTCATGTGTTAAACACACTCTTTTTCAAAGAAACATTTTTATTAAAACAGAAAACTCTCTTTGGTGTATGTTTTGTTTCTTAACTTTGTTGGAGATGGTCTACTTCATTTTCCACTTTCTTGAGGGGAAAACGGTGCTATGCATATAGTAGTGAATGTCTGCTGACATTTGGTCTCTGTGTCAGAGAGTAGGAGATACAGAGTCTGTGACAAACTACAGACTCTACAGGGGCTTCTCCTAAGGTGGTATAGCTACCTGATTCCATATGCCTTCATGATCTGGGCCCAAGAGATTTGTGTGGTCAGAGCCATAAGTAAATATTGGGTTAATCATTTTAGTTCTTCCAAACCTGGTGAGCCCAAGACAACAAGAGGAGAAAATTAAGAGGATTAAAGACCAGCACTTCTGAGCATGTTCTCTTTCCTCTTTTAATTCTTTGATGATGTCTCTAAGCCTATACAACCCAAAAACTAATCATATCTTGAAATCTAGATTACTTAGTCTCATGTTATTCATTATGTGTCTGTTTCCTTCAGTTATCACAACCCTCCAGAAAAGCTTTCAAGGGGCATTAAGAGAAAGGTCAGAGTTCATCCCAAAAGATTAAGGGGAGGAGCTAACGATCTGATGTTATGATGGTGAATTTTGGGGTATGTGAATTAGTGCTGTGAGTTCTAGGCCCTTCATCCCAGGTGGAGACTCTTAATGAACTGCTAATTTTGGTGATATAGATTTATTTTTAAGGGAATTTATAGGCTTATTTCAAGTAGGAGATTTATAGGAAGGACAATGAAGAATTGACATAATTATAAAAACAGGAAAACTCATGCTCATCTGAGTGCACCCACATGCAGTAAAAGGTTTCTGGAATTCCAAAGCTTTCAGTTTCAGTGTTGTTACACTGAAACAATCGCTAGAGCCCTGTGTGTGTGTGTGTGTGTGTGTGTGTGTATCGTTGTGTTAATAGTAACGCTTAAAAAGCAAATATCCACTAAACTTTCACATTTATGATGAAAGGCATCTCATAGTATTCTCACAGTATATTCTGAAGTAGGTATTGTTGTTCTCATTTTGCAGGTGAAGAAGTTGGTAACTAAAACAGTTGAGTGATTTACTCAAGGTCATGAAATTAAGTAGTATCAAAATATATATGAATGTACATTTTTGCTTTGGGTCTTTGTGCTATATTATACTATGTTTGTTACTGTCTGGAAATCACTTTAAAAGATTATTATTCATTTAATCCATACCACAGTGAATGTTTGGTTCTCTATATATTGATATGTTCTATGCCCTGAATTATTAGACAATAACTGGAGTTTTGACTTTTACAAGTAGAAAGAGATAGCTATTTAAATTAAAAAATCATTATCATGGTTTTCACTAAATTTTGTGAACTTTATACCTTTTCCTTCTTCCAGACCCATTCACAATTCTAATAGAAATTTACATTTTCCATCAGATTCAATCAGATTCTCCACACAGTAAGAATTCTTTTTTTTTAATTTTTAATTTTTTTTTGTACTGGGGATTGTACCTGCCTTGTGCTTGTTGGGCAGGTGCTTGCTGCTGAGCTAAATCCTTGGCCCACACACAGTAATAATTCTTATGAAATGCCTTGCTGAGGTAAGATAAAAGGACTTTAATGAATATGTTGAGGTTGAACTTTTAAGATTATTCAGTTTTAGAAGACCCTGGTTTAAGCAAATAAATTAGAATTAAAATAGTGGCCACAAAACTGTTTCAGTTTCAAGCATTAATTAAATATTGTATCTTTAGGCTACACAAAGCTGGGTCAATAATAATTAAGTGCTTATTTTTAGAGTAGGTTTCAAGGATAAATGATCCTAGAGCCTAAGCCTGAGCTATGGTATAAAAGATCTGAGGGATAGGAGGTGAAAAGAGAAGACAGTCTGACATTCAGGAGGATGTATGTGAGTGGTTAGAGTACTGGGTAGGAAGGGAGAGGGAATGAACAGTAAGAGGGTGGAATTGGACGTTATCTGTAAAACAAACTAGATACACTTAAGACTCTTCACATATGAGATGAAAATAGTATCTGCTTCAGGGGGTTGTTTTAAGGTTAAACAAAATAGTGTAGACACAGTGCTTAGAACAAAGTTCGGTACATAGTAATTGCTTGCTGGTGTCAGCTGGTCTTATTTTTCTGCTCTGTTTCTGTGATTGATTACTCTCCATTTAAATTTTCTCGCAAAGTTAACATGGGGTCCTGTGACCTTCTGGTTGAATAGATCAACTCTGTTCCTTCTTTTAGCCTGGACCTTGTGATATTTGGTGATGAGGGCAATTTTAATTAAAAGAACAAGGGGTCACTTACTGAGCAAGTAGTCCCCTAGATTTGTGATATTTATGTTGTGGAGGTTTGACAATCTGTAGCAAATTCCTTTGACAGATGTTTATCTGTGGCAGTTTTTCAGTGAATACTGTCCTAAATTAATTAATCACCAGGAAATTTATTCTAAATTGAATGGTACTACTGCATGCAGAACACTTTTGTTTGCAATTCTCGTATCATCCCAGTTTAAATTAAGTCTATTAAAATTCTCTGTTTCTAACCATTTTTTTTCAGTCATATATGCCTCAATGGCCACAGTATTCCTCAGGGTAGCTTTCTTTCATTAATTTACCTCTTTAATGTTTGCAGGTTAATTATTTTCTGACACTGTGCTATTTTTTGTGCTGTTATTGTCTCGAAAACCATTTGCTGCCCATATGTGGGGTGTCAATGGAGGCTTATGCGGTTGACATAAAAGGTGGGAGCAAAGATCATGAGATCATAATTGAGATTTAACAAACAATGTTGCTCTGTGTTGTTGACCAATAGGTCACCAATGAAAGGAGCAATGTCAGGAGAAATGATTCTTGTGCCAGCTGTTTACCAGAGTTCCAGGAATGTACTTAACAAGCAGATGGTGCAACTCAGCAGAGCACAGGTTGTTGACCCAGGTACTCGTTTCTTTCACAGATCTCCAAGAAACACAAAATAAGCCCATTCCCCTCAGAAAATCCTAAATGTGTGCACATTACTCGGTGGCATCTTTTCAGATATGTTAGGAGTCTCTTGTAAGGTTGGTAAAATAAGCCCAACTAAGATTTCCCTCTTCCTTACAACTTGAAATCACCTCTTGTCTTGGGCAAATGAATTTGGTTCCTGGCCTATTGTTTCTTATCACAGAGCCCTCAGTTTGATTTATTCATGCTACTTACAGATTTCTTGCTTAGTGAAAATTCACTTAGCATTTTCATCTACTAGTTTGCTACTGCACCACCAGCTCTGCCAAGGAGATAACTGCTCCAGATGCTGGGACCCTGAATGATTGCTATTTGAAAAGTTTATTGAGTGACCAAAAAACAAAACAAAACAAAACACCCCCTCAATACCAGATGTACAAAGCAATGCTTTTACTGTCATTGTGAGCATTCATAAACATGTAGCCAGAATGTTAGTAGGAAAGTAGGAGGAAGAAATTATGGGTTTTCCACAGATGACTTTGGTCAATTGGGAAGGCTAAATTTGAGTCTGAATATGGCTATTTTTATATATCTTTTACTGTAGAGTTATATTGGTTTTTTGAAACCATTGAAATGTAAGGAATGAAGCATGCATATAATATAGCAGTAATATTAACCAAAAAGCACCAAGTGGAAATGTGTTTCAAACAACACAAAATCAATAAAATGTAATTGTTTTAAAAAGGAGGGAAGGGAGAATATTTTGGTTATGGAAAGTGGTATACACACTTATTTCCTTTTTTAGATCTTAGGTTGATATGCAATACACTTTAATAGTGGTAATATTTTAATGTAATTATTCTTCTAAACTTTCTGTTTGATTTTATGGGCATATTATAAAAATAGCAGGGGACAAAACTTACAAATACTGAACTGGAAGCCCATAGTTATGAAACAGACAGGACTGCTTGAAACAATAAAATAGACTTGGAATCGTTGATTTGCTCCCTCATATATTTGTATTTTGACTTCAGATTCTGTTTTTCCATTTATTTTAAGGAAAAAAATTCCATCTCTCAACTTTCTTTTTTCACTTTCTTTTCATTGGTCCTGTTAATTAAAGACCAAGGAGCAAACTGCTCCCAAGATACTGTCTCTGACATTTTTACCTTTGATTTAGTCTAAGAATGAGTGCTCTTTAATGAGATGCTACTGATGTTTCCTCGTTTCAAAGAAAAGAGGTGCTCTTTACCCAGTAATCATCCTGAGAGTGATTTGGTAGAAAGAATGATAGATTGGTAATCAAAATAGCAGGCTTCTTACTTAGATTTCATGACTGTTCACACTAGGAGCACACTTGAGCAAGCTATTTCTAACTCACTAAGTCTCAGTGTACTCATTTACAAAATGAGGGGATAATAGTGATCTCTAAATTAAACTTAGGAAGGAAATTTAAGATATGGTGGAAAAATAATTAAGGCACATAATTAAACAAAAACTAGACCACATAAGAAATCAATACAACAAACTATGACACTAAGAAATTAAGAGTAAGAATATAAAAACATCTAAGTAAAATGTAGGTAAAAAGCAGAAAAGGGTTATAAACAAAGGTAGATGCAGAAATTTAAGCATAAAATATTCAGAGAATGAAAAAAGCAAAGAATTTAAAGTCTCAAGGAAGTAGAAATCAAGAAATCAAATCTCAAATAACAGGATAAAAAGTGAAAAATTGTATATAAAAAGATAAATACTAAGTAAATAGTAATAATATTTTTAATCTCAACCTACAGTTAAGAAACAAATAAAAAGGATTAAATGTAAGTTTGAAAACCAGAGATAGGGGATAATCATAAAAAAAGAAATAGTTAAAAACAATATAAGCAACTAACAATAATAAAGTATATGAAAATAAATAAGAAATAACAGCAATGAAATGTGTACTTTTTTAGTATTGAGAATTGAACCCAGGGTATATATCTCCAGCCCTTTTTGATTTTTTTATTTTGAGACAGGGTCTTGCTAATATTGCTGTGTTGCTTCTGTCCCAGCTTCTCAGGATGCTAGGATTACAGGCATATACTAGCTTGAAAAGTACTTCTTAAAGGCTATTTTTATTTTTTTTTTTTAAAAATTTATTTAAGAGAAAAAAGACACAGAAAAGAAAAACAAAAAGCAAAAGAGTGAAACAATAACAACAGACCAACAACAAACCCCAAACAATAATTGTATAGGTTTTCAAAACAGGATGATAGGAATTTAACAATTGTTGTAATATTGCACATTGTCACCTTCAAGAGGGTTGCTTAGATTACCAGATACTGACATGTAAAATTGATCTAATCATATGAGTATTAACTGTTCTTTTCCAAGAACTAATACAATTAGCTGTATAGTCATATTAGCTATCTTATGTATGTATAGACAAATTTAGGTCTTTTCCCTTTTCCCTTCCTTCTTTCCTCCTTTCCCCATCCCACTTACTTTTCCTCTTTGAACAGTTTTAAAGGGTATTTTTAAAATATAAAAAGATACTATGTATTCATTTAATTTCTAGAAGACCAGAGTAAAATGAACTGGTTGCAAAAAAAGCAGGTATCATGTGTCCTTAGCCAGGTCTTCTGAGCTAGATAACATATCACAGGGCAGAATTCCCAAGTAAAAAGCCCAGGCCCCTGTGTTCAGCAAAGCCCCAGGCTACCAGTAAGTGTATGCACTCCAGTAATGAAGCCCATCTAGGAGACATGAAGGCAGTGGCCAACTGGCTCAGGAGGCTGGTCACAGCAGCTCCAGGTCTTTTTTCCAAAGTCTTTTTGGGACAAGATGGTAGCAAAGAGGCCATACAACCTGTGAAAGGGGTAGTTGATTGAAAAACTTTTGATTTTTGTAAAATATGGGATAATACAGAACTATTCAGTGGTAAAGAAGGAAAAACTCCACAAGTGTAATACTTCTTCAGAAGCGTAATGGGATTGTTCAGCACTGTGGGCCTCACCATGGCAGTTTTCCTCTTTCATGCTGTGAGGAAGTCTAGCAGTTTGCCTTAGTAATAAATGCTCCAGTGAGTCTTATGATCAGGAAGCTTTGGGCTAGTAGGACCATGAAACAACTTCATGCTTCAAAAGTTGGGTTCATTGAGGAAATTTGGGGAGTAAGTTCTAGAACAAGCTATTAAAAGAATGCTGAGCATGCACTAAACAGTCCACTCACAGGGCTGGGAGTGAGGGAGTAGGGGAGCTGCCACCAACACCTGGGTATCATGGCCAACCTAAGTAATATTGTTATCCATCATTATCCATTCACCAAACATTGCCTAGTAGGGACTAGGCAACTGGCTGAATCAGGATTCTGAAACTCCAGTGGCATGTCAGAAGGACAAGGATAAGGTTAGGGTTAGGGGTCAAGGGTGTTCATGCAATACATTGAGGTGGGCAAAAGATTTAGTGTCCTGCTCTATCAGCACTTTTTCTAGCCTTGCTGAAGCATTCATCATTTCTGGCCCTGCATGCACTATCATTCCTTTGTGTATTTGTTCAGACTGCTCCTGCTGGCTTAAGTCTCTCTCTTTTTTTTTTTTTAAGCCTTCCTAAAGGCTATAAAGTCCACCTCCTCTTGGAATATCTCTATAACCCTTTCAAAAAAGGTCACAACAGTCCCTGGCTTTTGGTTTTTGTCATGTTTGTTCTGTCACATTCCTTTCTAGTCCATTGTAGCTTAAGGAGATTACAGTCTAAGGGCAGGGATCATGATGCCATTATTTGTTTCTGCCTCAACATTCAGTGTAGGGCCTGCTATAGAGTAGGCAGCTGATAAATAAATGCCTTTTCGTTTTCCTTTTCCTGGGTTGGATGAACTGGATTTACTTTAGTACATTTTTTTTTTTTTTTGGTGATACTGAGACTGAACCTAGAACCTAAAACATGCTGAGCATGTGTGTATAAAATGCAGCTTCACTTAAATGTTATGGAACTTTTTGTTGTTTTTTTGATTTCTGGGGTGTATAGATGATGGCAATGCATCATATTTTAAAACATTGGGGCCCAATCTTTTTTTTGGCTGATAAACTGCCTAGGGTTTGCTGGTGACTTCTGACTCTTATGGTACCCTATCACAACATATCTGTTCTGTGATGGCACTGCAGCCTCTGCAATGCCACATGAGGTTATCTATCACTTAGCTTAATGAACCCCCAACGTAAGTCTACATCGTGAACAACAGGTGGGATGTCTTCTTTGTTCCAGTGCTGTTAGGGTTATTTTCCCTTTATATTCGTTCCAGAAACTCATGAGATGGGCAGTGTATTACTTGTCTAGATCTTTACAAGTGCTCTAGAACAGCTATTATCACTTCAGGGTGTGTGTGCGCGCACACAGGTTTCACAGCTAGGAAAATTTCAAAAATAAAACCGAAGCCTCTCCTGTCCTATCCCCAAATTCTTGAGAAGACTGACAAAAAGGCTTCCAACTTTCACTTTTGTCAGACCAGAACATTAATGAAATGAACAGCTACTTTTTATCAGCATTAATTTTAAAATTCAATTAACACTAAAAAAAAAAACCCCAAAAACAAACAAAAGAGTACCGCTGTCAAATGTCTTTACGTGAGCTTCATGAACATCTCTCTACATTGTCCTTTGTGGTTTTGCCATGACTGTTAATAACTTTGACCCACATGGACTGATAGGCTTCTAATTGTGAATAGCTATTTTATGTCTTTCTGCTGCAGCAAAGCTTCCTAGTTCTAAATCCATCTTTTATTAAATGAACTAAAAATAAAAGATAACCTGGAATCATGGAGCTTTAGGTCTAGGGCTGGAAATTCTGGTTAAACTATAATGTTGCTGATCTTTGTCCTTATGACTTTACTAGGTAAGTTAGGTTTGACACTTGGAAACAAATACAACTATTTTTTTGGATGAAATTAACATTATGTTAAATTCCTGTTATCATAAAACATGGATTCAGTTGCTTATGAAACTACAAGAACAGTATTCAAGTTGGTGAGATACAATTTAAAAGAAAACCAACAGTCTAAAATTTGTTTTGTATAAAATACTGACAATTCATTTTGAAAATATTTATTATATCTTAACAACTAGAACATGTGATTTTTAGATTATTCACAATGACTGTGATATCCTGAACATTTCTAAGCATCTGTTTCACATTCTCCATCTGGAATTAATTCCTTTATCCTTTGTAAAGGACTTGAGGAATCTGAAAATAAGAGCCATGAAACCTCTCAAATAGTTTTGGTCCTCGAAAGGATTAAGACCTTGATGTTGGCTATTAGAATGAATTATACCTTATTTTCATCTCATATTTGTGAAAAGACACAGAAAACAAAACAGGAACATAAATTTTTCACTGTTATACTGCTTCATATTACATCATTTCACTATCTTCTTTCTTTATTTTTAAAATATTTCTTTTATTAAGTGAGCAGGAAAATACATGATTGAACAAATTGAAACTACAAGGTGTGTCCTTTACAAGACTGAGTGAAACAAATTCATCAGAAGGCATGGGTCAATTTCCTACAATGAAACTTCATGCAATGACATTCAGTGAAGCTGACTATATACAAATACTCAGGGAGGCTTCAGAACTATTGTTACTTGGAAAATAAGACCCAAATATCATTTGGATTTTTTGAAGCTACATTTGGCAGAATACTTTTATTGTTGTCTACTTCTTGTTTTCGGAAAAAAGCGTTACGGTTTTTAAGTTTTTAGATGAGGAAATGAAATTCAGACTCCTCATATAAATTCTGCACCTATTGCAATGACAATAACTTTAAATGGGTTATTATCTATATAAATCTAAGTTTTGAAATGTCATTTTTCTCAGGGTTCTTTATTACAGCCTTTCTTCAATCCTGAAACTTGATCTGCGATGATGGTTCATGGAGCAAGAAAATACAGCCAGGGTCAGAACCAAGTGTCTTGCATCCATGATAGCCTTCCAGGAGTGAAAATCTGTAGGATTTTCTAATTTTTATGTAAAAGCAAACTCTTATTTTTATGATACACTGAAGACAGTTTTTGGTTTTGATATTAAAATTAAAGTAGCCATATAGTTCTATATCTTGTTAAATCCCCAAACTCTATAGTTTATTTCCAGTCATTTATCCTAATAAGTACTTACTGAGTGACCACTATTTCCCACGTATTCTTCATAGCACTATGAGACAGACAAGTGAGCAAAGTAGATGCTGTTAAGTGCTATGATAGGCAATAGAGCAAAAAAAGAAATGACTGGGGATTGAACACTATTTTCTATGGATCTCTAACAGCAAATAATAGTTGTATGTGGATCCAAAGGAAGGGAACTAGCAAGCCATGCAGACTTGTGGGGGAGACATTTTTTCCAGACTGAGGAGCAGCAAAGGCAAAGACGCCTTGAAGGAGCATGCTGTGAGGATATTCTGGGTGAAGTAAGAAGGCCCATGAATAAGAGAAAGAGTAGACAAAGTCAAAGAAATGGTAGTTGCGGTTGGGCAAAAGGTAGGACATATTATTTCATGGCTTGATCAGCCATGTAAAGATACTGACATTGTAAGCAAGAAAGAAGATACTGAGGGACTTAGCTAAAAGATGACATACCTTGGGCTGCTTTAAAAGTATCATGTCAGTCTTGGACTCAATTTGGATTACGGATACTTTGCAGCTAAGGACAACTGGATTTTAAAAAATGAACTATGTGTTGTATGTACAAGAAGGAAATTAAGGGTAACAAGATTTTCTGGTGTGGAGGAATGAAGCTGCTGACATAAGGAGGACTTTGTGGGAATGTACTGGTGGGTGGGAGTAAATTTGATTACTTTTGGGTATGTCAAGTTTGAGATGCCAATTATGCATCAGAATGAAGATGTCAAGTAGGAAGTTAGACATATAAATCTGGCATTCAGGAAAGAGGTTGGGGATGGAGATAAAAATGTGGGTTTTGTTAGCATGTATGTGGTTTTTTAATGCCCCAAGACTGGAACATACTATTTAAACAGGGTTTGCCTAGTGCTGGGCCATACCCAGAACTACAAGAGACTAAGAAGGAGTAGCTGGGGAAGGAAGAGAACATAAAAAGGCTGTCCAAAAGCCAAGAAAGTACTTGAAGGAGAAAGTAGTTATGGTGTCAAAGAGCAGAGAGGAGTCAAGCAGCACTGTATTGGAGACCTCATCAATGCATTTAGTCTCATGATCACAAGCATCCTTAGCAAGCTATTATGTGGGATAAAAGGCAGACTGAGTTGGTTCAAAAGACCAAGGAAGGAATAAAGTTTCGACAATAAATATACAAACTCTTCTTGTGGGGATACAGACGAGTAAGATGGTAAATGGGGGAGTGGGACCAAGCAGGGTGTTTATGGCAGGACATTATGCAGCATGAATGTACTGAAATCCTCCAGGAGAAAGTAAAACATAGGTATTACAAAAAAGAGAGTGGAAACATCACTGAGACGGTGGCCTTTGTTTTGAGAGGTTCAACGGGTATACTTAGAGCAACTGAGACGAACAGCCGGGTACCACTTATGGAGCTGGTGTAGTAATTGGTAATGCTAAATTTTACTAGAAAAGATCAGGAAACCGAGAAGTCAGGATCTTTGGAAATTCTTATTGAATATTGAAATCATCAAGAATTAACAAAGAGTGATGTTGGAGAAAGTGAGCCAAGTTCTAAAATACTTGAGCAATGATGGGGAGTGACTGAGGGTAAAGCAGGGACTTTATAGGCAGATGTCAAGAGACTCAGTGGCGGGTAGTAGAGGTGGGGAAGATCGTGGTCTGGAAGTGGCAAGAACAAGGTGACCTACTATTTGTACTTCATTATTCATATCTGACAGAATAGAGTAAAATAATAATACTTTGGGGCATGAGTATAGGAAATTTTAGTTTAGAACCTACCAAAGCATTTCTAACTATAGTGTGGAACAAGTGTAAGAAGTACTTCCTAAACAACTTTTGTATGAAGGAAAAAGAATACTTTAAAGTAAAAATTTCAGATGGGAATACACTAGGTACAACTATATCCAATTTCTGTAAATTTTTGACACTATAAGGCACTTAGAAAATTAGAGATTAAAAAATAATTACGGATACAGCAAAATCATAGTTTTCCCTTCTAATATTATAAACTTGACATCTTTCTACAATTATATTAATACTGTAAAAAAGATAGCTAAAATACACAAAAACAGTTTTATGGCATCCAATTTTAAAATTCACATAGGTCATCATACTTTTTTCTCTGCTGCTACCTAGTATTTGAAATTCTAATTCAGGATAATTTCTAATTCAGGATAAATGAGCCGTAATAGGTATTACTATTCCTTGACACTTACGCAGGGGAAGAGATAAAAAGGATGATGGGCACAGATGTTTGCCATGTACAAATCATGATCCACGGCTGGAAATGAAAGCTCACCTTCCCACCAGCATTTGCTGAGCCTCAGTTGTGCAGTAAAATTTGGTACTGATAAAAATACACCATTAAAATGAGACCTTTCATGCAAGGAGTGGATTAGTTTGCACATAACTACGCAAAGCCAAAAATCTGGAAGCTTTAGGAGATTTTTATTTTTAACTGTATTTTCTAGTTTTTCTCTAAATGCTTGAATATCATGGACACAGATACCAAGATTTTGATCTGGATTTAAAACAGCTCAAGAGTTACTGAGGTATTTTTGTTTAAAAATACTTTTTTGGAAATTTTTATTATGGTGCATTCTGACCCTTTGTGGGATGGCATGTCTGGAAGAATAAAGTTTGAAGCACAGGGTTATGATCTCATACTGTTCAGCATTATGCAAATGTTTGTATAATTTAGTTACCTATGGAAAATTTTCTATAATAATGATACAATATGGAAATCAAAACAACTTAAGCAAATATTTAATGGAAATGTTTAGATTGTCAGTTTTTAACCTGTAAATTCTTTTTTTTTTTTTTTTTTTTGTCTTTTTGAGACAGGGTCTCTCTGCAGTTCAGGCTGGCCTTGAGCTCACTTTATAGCCCAGGCTGGTCTCAAACTTGCAACGATCCTCCTGCCTCAGCCTCCCGAGTGCTGGGATTACAGGCATGAGCCACCACGCCTGGCAAACCTGTAAATTCTTAAAGAGGTTTTCTTCTTTGCTGGGGTTCCAGCAAAGAGGTCAGTTTATACCCATTTTATTGGGGACTCATGGGAGGCAGCTCATGTTAGTGTTGCTGATATCACTAGTGAAGGCTAAACTACAGTGACACTTAGGAGAAATATTGGCAGATAAGATAAATCTGGGCTTTTGGGTTTTTGTGTTATAACTATGTAAACTTGGTATCAGCTTTTGGTTGATGGATTGGTTTATTATTTTTTGTTTGATTTAGTTAATTTAAACTTTTTAAGTTGAGTTAAAAGGTAACTAACAGTTTATGGAAACTGTTGAGATGGTCAGAATATAGTATGCAGAGAAGGTCTGCATGGTTGAGTGCAGATTCAGAATTGTCACCTGCAGATTACAGATTTCTCTCACGTGTTCCTGCAGAACATTAAGACTAACCCTTAAGTTTGACCCATAGCTGCATCTTTCTTCTTAAAAACAATGCGGCACATCTAACATCTCAAAGCAATCAGCACAGATGCAAGTGACGCCTATTGAAGCAGACTTTCAAAGACAGCACATGCTAACACAAAGAACTCTTCCATGTTTCAAGAATATGATGACAGGACCTGATACACATAATAGGGAAAGCCTTTCATTTTTTTTTTTTAACTTCATGGAATGTAATGTCAGACTTCAGCCCTTTCTGGAAATGTACAAAAACAAATGGCTCCAGCTTGAATAGCACATTTTCTTCTAACCTACTGCACGAGAAGGACTAGAGACATCAATTACCAATGAGTCACAAAAGCAGACAGAAAACTGTTAGTAGGTCATGCCAACAGGAATTAAGATGCTTTAAAAATATGTGCTTAATGTAAGGTGTATTAGGAGTGCATTTTAGAAAGCAATGTTGAAGTGTTAGAAAAATGGAAGCCTCTATGCAAGTAGCCTTGTGAAACATCACCTAAACCTTACTCAATCTTATGAATGAATAAATAGGTTTAGGTCTTCCTGAAGCATTACTTAAAAGTTTCTAAGCTGGGTATGGTGGTGCATGTTTGTAATCCCAGCACTGGAGAGAATGAGGCAGGAAGATTGGTGTGAATTTGAGGCCAGCCTGGGCTACACAGAGAATGCCAGGTCAGCCTGAACTATATGGTAAGAATTTGTGTCACCCTTCCCACCCCAACGAAAACGTTTCCAAGAAAAACAGGGAGATGTGTCTAAACAGATTGATTAGAGTTTATATGAAACTGTTTATATTATGTGCAATGACAATGGTCTGAATGAAATTGGCATGGGGGAAGATTCTCATTATTTGAAGGGACCTTATAGCTCATTCATTTCTACCAACCACAGGATTCAAGAATTCAGGCTACAATATCCCCGACCAACACCCATGAAGGTTGGTCACCTGCCAGACTCTGGACAGAGATTATGGTACGGACAGGCTCCATGAATTTTGGTGGACAGTTATCGATTTAGTGCAATGACGACTGACTGATCCAGCAGAACTTACTTTGGGGGTAAGGTTAAGGTTCTAAGTACGAAATCCCCCTTAGGAAAATTAAAGCGATACATTTTTTATGAAGACATTATCAAGATGGATGAAGCAAACACCCTTCTGAAAGAAAAATTACATCAAACTAAAAACTTGGAAACTGTATGAGCCACAAGAATACAATTCTGATTTATTCTGTATGATGTAGGCCTTATTATGTTAGGGCTGGGGCCTGTCCTGATGGAGAATATGTGTTTTTGAAGATGAAAGCTTCGAGGAATTCTACAAATATATCTTAAGGAGCAGATTTGTGGGGGACTCTTTTAAATTTGGTTTTGCCTTAACCTAAGTGTAAAAGATTTGTACAAAAATATAAAAGGCATGGCTTGATGGTTAACGTCTGTGTTTTATTGTTGTTGGCACCAGAAAAGCTCATGTTGTATGTTATGTCACTGTACATACTGTAAACAAGACTGCATTAATATTGTTTTATGATTTCTTGTTTCAATGAATCTAGATTTTAAAAAATACATTCACAAACTACCTTATGTTTGAACACAATGATTCCCTTTTATTTCTTAACTGTACCCAAAATTCCCACAATAAAAAATCATTTAAAGCTGTGTGTTTTGAACTTATCACTTAGAAATAAAACAGAACAAAACAAAACATGAAAACAAAGATCAGTTTGCAACATAATTTAAAAAAGCTTCTGGTTTAAAATACCACAGCAGCAATATAAAGAGCTGGTGGCAATCACATTCGGGGATGAGACCCAAATCAATATATTTTCATTAACATCAACATCCAATTACAGTAGTTGCTAAGTTCAATCCAAAAAGTTTATTGCTGAATTTGTTGCATGGAATTTGTGAATATAGTATTGTTCAGCAGCATAGTCACAGCAGTAAAAATGAGAACAGGATGATTTCATTGCTTTTGAGAGCTAAAGGAACCATGATGAAGACATCTTGGTGGTTGCCCGAAGACAATCCTTAATTTCATTCCTGTGTTATCTGTTTAAAATAAATGCAAATGGCACTACCTTTGGGGGTGGGTGGGATATAAATATCTAGTCCAGGACCCAGAATATTTCCTTTTACCTCCCCTCCTTGCCCAAACTACCAGATTGAAATGGCACGATTTTCCTAATGTGTGTTTCGTTCTCATTAATAGTATATCAGCTGCTCTAGTATTTAGGCAACATTCACAGGATAATTGCTTTTTGTGGGGGTGGGAGAGGGGACATGTTCCATTTACAGTAATTGCTTTCTCCAAAATAAGCCACATTAATTTTTGTTGTTGGATTCCTGCTCCCACACTTTTTAAAAGAACAATTTGGCCAACTACTGTTTGTTTTAAAATATTAAATACACCTGAGATTGCCAGTTGAGCTCTCTATATGTCTCCTGGAGATAACACTGCTGTGATGAACAGTGAAACAAAAATTAACAAACGAGGTAGGTTAAAACAGGAAGCGCAACATAGATATCATTTTTGCAACACCTTGATATCACAGGCGGCCATGCTCATAGCTTTGGGAAAAAAATCTCAGACAGTCACATAAAAGTTCAAATCATTCGAGTAAGTGTTTATAAGGACACGAGTCAACCTGAACTAAATACATACATATCTGCACAAATGTTGTTTACCATATGTTGGGTATTTTGGAGGAAGGTATAGTGATTAGGGTCTCAAAATTTTGGCCAAAAGCCTTGCTTTCAAGTTCTCTAAAATCTGAGCCTGCTGTGTCTGAGGCAGGCTCAGAAGTCTAGTCCCTTCTCTCACCAACTCAGGGAAAACACAGGCAGCTCAAAAACATTTATTATTGTTTCTTTTTTTCAGTCACAGTTTTCGTTTTGAGAAAGTGGCACCCTCAGGAGAGAGTCGGGAGTGTCCAGAGCCTGGATGTCATTCACTCCCCAGAAGCTCTTTCTGACCTGTGTGTCATCCTACCTTTTGCCCTGATTTGTTGCATAACAGCTGAGGGAAAGTTCTATTACCAGTCCCCCCTCAGTCGCTGAGTCCCTCCTTGGTCGCTAGGTCCACTCAACTCAATGGCATTTCTATCCCATTCAGTGTACTCCATTCTTTAAAAGGCCACATAAAAATATGGCCTGTCAGACTCAAAAAAGTGGTAGTTGATTTTATTAGACTAAGGCTAGTAGTTTAGCCATTTAAAATCTATTTCCCAAAAGAGGGGAAAACTAGTATTTTTCTTCTCTTTTAAAAATTCATTATCCAGTTGCTATCAAAAAGCAACTATTTGGGTTGGTGAAGGCAAGAGAGTTCTTAAATTATCCCCACTATGCAGTTACGGTCTTCAGCGTAAGGAGATAAGGTACATTTATTGTGCTGTCTCTTACCATTGGAAATGGGAAATTTTATAACATACTTTATACTTAAAACTAGCAGGCAGACAGAATTAAAAACAGACTCATTTTCTCAATATGCATCTCTCCCATTCTTATAAAATAAGGGGGTAAAGGAAAAGGTAAAAAAAAAAGTCAAAAGCCACCATAACACAGCTTAATCATAAGAGCACACAACATTGTTTCTTTCCCTAACTCTGAAGGGCACATGGTCCATCTTTGTCCACAACGCAGCATCCTTGGGGGATCTCCTGGACATTCCTGCCGCCTTTTTCTCTCCTTCTCAACAGGCTGCAACACTGAAAGATGGACTGTTTTGGGAGGGGTGGAGGAAGAGGAAAAGGGGAAAGAGTATGTTCAATCAGGCCTTCTGATTCTGCCTCTAGACTGGCATAAGTCCACATGAGTTATGTTCTTTTACATTAGAAATAACGCCATGAAGATAAGTGCCAAGTGCTCTTCTGTTACCAGTTCATCATGGAATTTCTGTTGAGGGTCATGAAAAACACTTGGCTACTTCCTCCAGATCGCACGGATGCAAAAAATACCTGTTTGAAATTAAAAACAAGTTAGTTTGACTGCATGGTTTTTTCCCTCTTTTCTTCAACCGTCCATCCATTTCTTTTCACATGTCCTATCTTTGACATGTGTCAGCTCTTAGAAATCCCAGTGGCTAGTGCTTATAAAGTGCCTTTGGAGACAGTGCATCCAATGTAAACATGCCTGCCTATATTACTATTGTTGATTCTATTACTCACTCCAGTACTGGTCTCTAGGGACACTGTGGGGGTTCTCTGTGGATTATAACATCCCTTTGGGTGCTCACATTTTAAAAGGAGGTTGCATGCTGGACAACATCTAGACTTTTGGCCTATGGCACAACAGGTCCTTTGATGGTTTCTAGAAAGGCACAGAGGCTCCACTTCTCTTCCTCAAAAATGACAGGCATATCAGGATTTGAGAGAATCCCTGCAAATTCCCAAAGTCATGGGCAAATTTTGGGCCTACTAACTATTCTACAACTTCAGTTTTTAATTTTTAAAATTAAATTAAAAATTTTTTTAAATCAATGGCTATGGTCAGATAAGGTAATAAGTGTTTAATGCCCAATTGCTTTGGCATTTCAAGAGTTAACAGTGTCTCTGCTGATGCTGGCATATCCTAGGTAGAATGAGATAATGGCATTAATAAGTAGAACCATAGTCCATTAGGTCTGAGTCTGTTAAATCACTTTATCAAGCAACAGAGAGAAGTGAGAAGATCTGGGTTACTGCTTGCTTCAGCTGAATGTAAATGAACCACTGCCCCAACAAATAGTATTTTAGGCTGTGGCATAGCCCTTCAGTCAGCCAACACCTAATTTTGGCCAAGACATTTATTTGCTTTTGTCACTAGTATTAAGTTTCTGCTACTTCATTTACCCAACTTCTTTAGAAGAATGCTTCTTCAACAACTTCTTAAGAAGTCCATGCTTGTCATTCTGTTAATGCTACATACAAAAATAAAGCTACAGTTGGGTTCAATGAATCAAAAGGGGAAGGACAGAGAGGACCATGGAAAGCCCTAATGTAGAAAAGAAAGGGATGCTGTTCTCTCTGGTTGCATGTCCTTGGTTCTAAACCTTTGGTCCCAGATACTGGTGAGTCTCAGCCTACTCCCAAAGGTGTGGGCCTGAATAAACAAGCTGCTGGGGTGGGTCCTCAGGGAACTAGAGTGCAGGTGTCCAGATCCAGATCACTCCTAGTCTCATCATCCCTAGACACTGGGTGGGTACAGAGTCTTACTATGTGAGGTCTGTTTTCCGACATGCTCTTAAGTCCCTGGGACTACCCCTGCTACCCACAGCTACTGTGCACCTATATCACACCAAGTCAGAGTAGCTGGCCAGAGTCAAATATGGTAGGCCAGGCCCACAGCACAGTGTTGGATGAAGACCATTCTAGCCTCTGGGGAATCAGGGTAAGCAAAGAGATACATCAGTTCAACTTATTACATTATTTTCCATGGGTGTCTATGTCTGCTGCTCTGGGGCAGCACTTCTATTCTGGCCATAGCCACAAAGGATGAATTTACAAATGCAGTACATCTTAACTACTAAAAACCTCTGAGTTACTCTAGAGGGAGGACAGGGTAGAAGCCACATTGCTACAGAATACCCCACAGAGGTGACTAGTCATGCTAAATGGACACAGCTAACTTCACTGGAAAACAGTCCCTGTATGACATTTCAGAAGAAATATGGCAGGAATGACACAGGACATGGCACTGGTTGAGTTTGTGATTGTGTATTTCTTAATGGATGACATTTTTAAAAAGCTTATATTTCTATATGTCAAATGTTTTACAGTGTTGGGTGAATACAATGTGAGGGTTAGGTCCTAACAGTGATTTTGCAAAGAGTCTAAAAGTGGAAGTATAAAGTTGACCCACTGTGAGAGAACCATGACGGACCAACTGCTCTAAGTACTTAGGAGAATTTAGGATGTCTGCTGAGTTTTTGTGGCATGCAGGCCACAAAAGTTACTAAGATTTTACAAGAAAATTTTAGATGCTTTATGTTTATTTTGATATGTGCATAATATATCTTGAGTGTTCACATGAATCAAACCAAATAATGCCACTTCAAGGTAATATTGATTGTTGAACACAAATGTGATTCAAATCAGGGTAAAGGAAAATGAAGGTTTCACAGGTACCTGGTGGTCTCTTAAAATGCAAACACTAATGCAAATGTTGAAACGGATTTACCTTATCATTTCTTTCACATAGAAACTTTAACCTTTGAGCTCGCTTATGCATAAATACTCCATCCAAATGTCCTGTTTCCACTGACCGGATCTCAATAGCTTTCTCGCCCCAGCCCATTATCTGATTGGAATGAATGTAAGCTGTCAAAAGGAATTTCCAAAACTGCATTAAAAACATTAGATGGGCAATAACTCACAGCATCTGTTCACATCTTAACCACAAAAATGACAAACAACTTGAGATTAACACACAAAACAAGTTTTACAAGTGTTATTCACAGATCATTTTTGTCTTTTTTTTTTGTGGACTCAAATGGTTGTTTCACATTTCTTGACTTTCGTTTCATTTGGGGGGTGTAACTGCTGAAGGAGATAAGGAATGGTTAACCTACCCACAGACGTGGGCATTTCTCCCCATTGGAGCACCACATCCTTAGTTATCCGGCCATAGGTGTTCACATACACCCCCTCATCCTCATAGCAAACAAGCATTTCCATTCCATCTGTTTTAGGCAAGATGACAATAGCATGAGGAGTGATATTGCCCTGAATCTAGAAGACAAAGAAAGGCCAAGTATTATGTTTTAAAATGAGGCAACATCTCATCTTTAAGCACTGAAACATTTTTCCACTTTTATTTTAGAGCTTACAATTTGCTTCATTTAGTTTAACCAGGGACCTATCAAATGAGAAATGCAAATTAGTGGATCAAAAATTCAATTTACTTGTTTCTAAAAACAATAGTAAATATCCATGGAGTATCTACCATGTGCCAATCACTGGGCCTTTTACATATATTCTTTCCAGTCCTTAGGACAGCTTTTCATGGTACATATATCTTTGTTTACAGCTGAGGAAACTGCATCTGAGAAGGTGTATGTAATTTAATCAAAGCCCAGCTTATATTTGGTAACAGAATTGGGATTCAAGCACATGTTTTGCTGATGCTGAAATTTATGTTTTCTGTTAGAATTACCACTTCCCACAAAGATGAGGAGAATGCAAATCAGCTGAATGAGATGGAGAGCACTGAAATGGGGCCAACATGGATTTCTCCCAAACAGGCTATGAGTATATAATACAGCCTGTTTATGAGTGTTTGAACACCAGAATAATCCAAATTAATGGTTTGTTGAGGGAAAAATTTGAATTACCATTCATTAAAAAATCATACTATTGAAATAAATACAGATTGATTTGTTCTAGGCAAAGAAAGGTGGTGGTGTTGCGATCCCCTGGTTGAGATTGTCTTGGCAGCCCAGCCTGTGCTGGATGGATAAGAAGGGGAGCACTGAGGGTGCTCACAGTGATGTTCCAGCAGTTTGAGAACATGAGCACGATAGAAAGTGTAATGTAAGAATGAACAAGAGGTCTCTCTCTCCCTCTCTCCGTATTATACTAAACAACTTATTTTAAGTGATTATGCTTTTTTTTAGGTTAAAGTCTTCAAACTCTTAAAACACCAATCAGCAGTGGATTAAGCCTCTGACTTTCCTGATGCATTCTATTGTATATAAACCTAAGGCTGACAGGGATTACACATATGACACATGGTCTATGTTGAACCAGTTCCAATAAATGAATACATGCAGGATTTCCCTTAAGAGTCATATTCTATGCAATGTATCAGTGCAGTAAGTTAAATATTATATTGTTAATAAGTAGAAATATAATTTGTAGAGTTCTGAGCCAAATACTTTAGACCTATTACCTAATTTAATGCTGAGATAACCCTGGGGGATAGTCTTTTTATTCCCATTTATACATATTTATACTTGTGAAGGTTGAGGTTTGGAAAGGCTGCTGAACATTTGCATTATTGAAAATTCCTGCATGCTAGAGTTAGAGTATATCTCTGGTATGTCTGAACCACACACACTGCCCTCATACTGATGACAGGAACTAAAAATAGAGGAAAGGAGTTTTCTCCAAAAAGTTAAGTTTATAATCATTGTCTTTCACCCTACATAAAATGAATTAATCTCCCATCAAAAACTGAAAATGGGAACTCATTTGAATATAAAATCTATGTCCTTGAAGGAAGGAAAACTGCATTTTAATCTAAAGCCCAAAGAGAGAATAACAGAATGCATGTCAAATAATTTCTATTAAATGCTACTCTTTTTAGAAAGTAAAGAACACTAGTTGAATTTACATGATTTATTTATTAAAAGCTTTCTCTACTTAGAGAAGGTCTAAAGTACATGTGCTTTACTGGTTAGTAAAAGTTAGCATGATGTCTACTAAAAATATACAGAAACAAATCTCCTATATTCAGGCTTCTATACAGAGAGCCTTTGATAATCTACTTCTAGAAACTTACATGAGATGGTATGTAGATATCATAAGAGTTTCCTGAATCAACATCAATTACATGGAAACCAGTGTGTGAGCCAAAAATAACCTTTAATCTCTGACCTTCTTCTACAGTGAGGTCAACAAGTAGAGGCTTGTGCTGAAGATCTGCAAAAGACTATAAACAACATCCCATTAGTCTCTACAACATTTCTTGAAGAAGTTCATTTCAGCCCCTTTTCAGTTGAAAAGCTAGGAGATTTCAATCCCAGTTTTAAGTCTGTTTAGCTTCCTGTTCTAGGAGGAGGAGTCTAGCATGCACTGGTGTCCTCTTCTCCATCTCTGGTCCTTCAGAGCAGACAAGGTGGTTGACAGCTGTCAATTTTGAGTATCACTGAAAACTTGATGCCTGGGTACTGCTGTCATTTCCTGTTTATTTAGGGTCTTTACCCTCTAGAGAAGTTCCAGTGACCTCTCTAGTCCCTCTATTTCTCATGTAGCCCATTTGTGTGTTCCAGAGACTGCATGGGGTCGGAAGTCAGGACCTACTCTGTATTGATTGTATTGTATTGTATTAATCCTTTTCAGGATTAAAGAGTATGTTCTAGTCACAGTTTTCTTCAGTGACTGAATGGGTGTCAGAGCAGCACTCTTTCTAGTCAGTGTTGAAATATGAGATAGGTTTGGATAGTAAGAGAAGAAATCAGGGTAAAAGACAGGAAGATCTAGGACTTGCATTAAATGCTAAATTTAACTAGACAAGGGACAAATAAGAAGTCTAGCCAAATTTATCAAGGTTCTGTGATCTTGGATCCAGGGTCCAAGCCCTAATTAGCACTCATTTGTTACTCTGGTATGATTTAGTAACACCTTTTCTGGACTTTGAAATTTGGCGCAGGATTTGAGAAACCAAAATGGGCTTGGCTATAATATCACTTCCACGTATCACCCCTTTTCCTCATCTTTTGCTAATATCATTCTCACAGCACAGGAATGTTTGTTCTCCTATCCTTGTCCTACGGGAAGGGTGCATCTCCTGCCATCTCTAGTCTTTCCTGTTGAAGTCCTTTTTCACTTCCCTCTAGTGTGGGACTTCTCTGTTCCACAGAGTGATTTGCAGTATGGCAGTAACCTCAAAATCAGAATAGCAACTTGATTGAAAAGCTTTTACAAGACAGATTTTGGCAGAACAGCAGCACCACATTAATTTTTGGGAACCATCCCTTAAGTGTTACTAGGATCCTAATGTATTACAAAAATTTCTTTCCATGAAAGCAGGGTCATGGACAGGAGCCCATTTCCACTGATGAATCCATCTTCCTGAGAACATCATAAATGAGCCACTTGTACTAACAGAAAAAGATAGAAGTGGGGTTATTCAGCCCCAAAGAAAACTGACATTACATTCCTAGGGCAGCTTCTGCTCTCACATGTGGCATGTGGCCGGAGAGAATAAATAAAGCCAAAGAGAGATGACAGTTATAAAGGTGGAGAAAAAGAGGGCTCATGTCATATAGAGAAACAGATACAGAAAATAGATAAATTGACTCGGACTATGGAAAGGATTTATGTCTCAGAAAACCTAAAGGTGCCTACAAATACTGGTCCTTCTGGCCTCCTGTGATCAGCTTTCATGAGCTGGGATTGATGAAATTAACATATGCCCATCTCACTTCTGTTGAATCTCATTGAAGATCCATTCCAACTAAGTCAAATACAGATTCAGACAAGGGGGAAAAAATAATAAAAATGGAAGAATGTAGAGAAACTAGGTCATTACTATAACCAATCACAGTCAATATTCATTTCAGAGAAGACTTAGTAGTGACAGGGATATATGGGCATCAATTGAGTTCTAGAGATTTTTATCTAGAAAGGCTCATGATGAATAGAAGAGTTAGAGACCCAGTTTAATCTTGAAATTCAGTGCACCATTTTGTGGACAAAATATACAACACTCTAGGTAGTTTTATCTAATTTACAAACATTATTATGTAATAATATAATTGGTGTTTTTTCTAGCAGCCATTCTATATTAAATGTGTCTTGAAGATGATGATTCATAGATCCCAAATGAAGGAGAGCAAATATAAATTTCAGCTTGACCAATTTTAAAGCATCTTTTAATATTTGATTTTTACTTTTGAAATATTAAATCCATTAATAGCTATACTTTTAAAATAGGTTTATTGCTGGCACATACAATAAAATTGGTATTGATTTATATGGTGTTATGGTTGATACACTGTGTCAATTTGAGAAGTTTGGAAGTTTAACTGAGAGACTCAGCAGGGAGCCAGGATCCTTACTTTGTAAATATCCTCATCCTGTGCAAGAGGAGGGCAGAGATTTCATGACTGCTACACTCACCCTGGAGGTGAGGGAGTGGCCGGTATACAGTACAAGGGAGGATAAGAGGCTTGCTTTTGTCCCTTTTGTTCTGGCTGCTGCCTTGAAGTATTGCCTCCGTGCCATGCCACCCTGCCTTGCAGCTGATTAGGGACTGAAACCTCCAAAATTTGTAAGCTAAATGAGCCTTTCTTTCCTTAATTTTGGGTGTTAAGTATTTTGTCCCAGCAATGAGAGAAAAGTAACCAAGACAGAATATAGTACCAGTGTTGCGACAGTACCTGACCTTGTCATTCAAGAGCCTTTGGGAATGGTTTGTGGGAAGAATTTGGAAAGGTTAAGGATGTCACCTGAAAAAGTAGCCCTGGAATATTTTAGGCTGCTCAGTATGGGAGATTCTGATCAGAGCTCAGAAGACCAGAAGGCAGATAGAAATCCTGCCAGTAAAGCCCAGGCTTGGGAGGTTTATGCTGGGAAGAAGGACTGCATTGCATACTGGACTCCAGATGATGCATGTTATGACTTGGCAGAAAGTTTGTCTGTGCTTTGCTTATGTCCAGAGACTTTGCCTGAGATTAAGATTAAGGGCAATGGACTAATTAATCTGGCAGAAGAAATTTCAAGGCAGCTGAATGTTGAGGCTGTGGCATGGCTATTGTTGGGGGCTTTTAGCCAGATTTATGTTGTGAATCAAGAGCAAAGAGCCCAGCAGGATGATTAAAGTGTTGTGAGTTTGGCCAGAAAACTGTGAACTGTAAAGATAGAACTGAGACCTTGATTTCTGAGAAGGAACAGAGTAATAAAAAAAAGATGGCCTGTGGGCATCATGGGAAGAGGCAGCAGGTCTCAACCTTTTGCAGCCTTTAAACTGCAAAAATGAAAGACTTTGCTTGGAGGAGAAAGCTGCAAAGCATCATGTCTCAGAGTAGCAGCAGAAGCCATGAGAGGTTCCAAAATGGCAGAGGCCACACCAGTTTCCAGCATGGAGGCAACATAGAGAATCTGTTCCTCACAATCAGGTTCAGAGTGCTCAGTGATCCAGGCACTCGACCCCTACAGCCAAGAGAGAGGAAAGCCTGGCTACTGTTCCAGCTGGCAGCAAACCTTGGCATATCCACATGGTATTGGTTTTAGGTGCATGGAGAATGCACAAGTTTTATGGTTAAAAAGACTTCCACCATGATTTCAGAAAGCATGGGAGGCCAAGGAGCATGCCCCTGAGAGGGCAGTGTGTGAAGACTTGAGGGTGAAGCCAAAGGTGCAGTGGAGAACCCAGAAGTTTGGAAAAGCCAGGAACATGAATCATCTAAGGAAAGCTGCAAGGAGAGAGCAAAGCCAGCCCAAGAGGGAAGCCATGGGAGCTACAACCACCAGAACTGCCATAGGGGTAGTGCCACACAAGTCCCCTGAAGCTCACGATTTGCCACAGATTGCTTCAGATGCCTGATGTGCAACTACAGAACTTCATGTTTGCCCTATTGGATTTTGGACTTTATTTGGTTCCAACACTTTGTATCCCCATTTGTACCTTTTGGAATGGTAACGTTTATCTTCTGCCACTGCATGCTGTAAGTATTTAACTTTGTTTTCATTTGTACAAGGCCTTGCAGCTAAGAGTTTGCTTCCATCTCAGAGGAGACTTGGGACTTAAACTTTTCGACAATGCTGAAACTGTTAGGACTTTACTAATTCTTGCAGATGGACATAAAGGAATGTGCATGAGTCTTTGTGGAGGGGCAAGGGCAGAATGTTATGATTCTAATGTAATATAATGTGGATAGACTTAATACTGGTTCTTAAGGATTGTCAAATGCTAAGAATAAGCATGCTTGTATCTGGAGGCTGGTTTAAAGACGTGTCTGTTTGCCAAGTTAACAAGGGGTGGATTGTTATGGCTGACACACTGTATCAACCTCAGAAATTTAGAAGTTTAACTGAGAGACCCAGCAGGTAGCCAAGATCTTACTTTGTAAATATCCTCATCCTGTGCAAGAGGAGGGTACAGAGATTTCATGAGTGCTATGCCTGACCTCGAGGGGCAGAGAGTGGTCTGTATACAATACAGGGAGGAAAAGAAGCTTCCTTTTGTCCCTTTTATTCTGGCCCCTTTTGCTTGGGCTGCTGTCTTGAAGTGTTGCCTCAGTACCATGCCACCCTGCCTTGCTGATTAGGGACTGAAACTTTTAAAAACAGTAAACTAAATAAACCTTTATTTCCTTAATTTTGGGTGTTGGGTATTTTGTCCCAAGAACTAGAAAAAAAATAATCATTAGAAAATTGACCACTGGTAGAATCTAAAAACAAAACAAAACAAAACAAAAAAACAAGCCAGCATATGCCTACTTACCTTAAATGCCATGAATTTATGATATGGTTTAGGAGCCCAAGCATATATCTCTACAGCATTCTTTAAGGCAATCACCAAGAATTTGATCCTTTCATATTTAACTGTAATATAAAAGTTATACATTTAAAAAAAACATTGATTTATCGAATATTTTTATATTAATGAATTTATAAATCGTAAGACTTAAGTATATACCTCTAGGGATATACTCCCTAGTTAAGTGTGGTGCTCCTGGTATGGATTTTTTTTTTTTTTTTAATAGATACAGGTTTAACTTCTGTACTTGGCTGGCAGAATACTTGGAGTGTTCACCTTTATATTGGAAACTTTTTCTTCATCTAAAGATGTAACTGTCTTTAACTACTTAGTTTAGCCATGATTATTCATTGCAATAAAAATTGGCATAACTTCCTATATGCCATTTTGCCTGGTTTTTATATGCACTCATATATTAAGAAGCTGAGGTAGAAAAATTTAGCAAATAGGTAGTAACATAAAGGAAAGCATTTGCTTATTCAAATTTGAATATAATTATTAAATGAAGTAATTATTTGTTTATGTTTGTAATTAAAGATGGATCATTAGGAGCTCTGGATTTTGCCAGTGGCTTATTTTTAAGGGCTCTATATATTTTGACAATTGCTTTATCATTTAGGATAATGGCATACTATAAGAAATATCTTAAATTTCATGGATAGAGACTTGGTAAAATGATTATGTACTTCATTTTTCTTTCCATATAGTATTCAAGAAATGCTTTTTGAACAAATGAATGGGAGACTAGATTCTGTTGTCTAATGTCTGAATTATTATGGCCCTGGTATGTCTGATATAACTCTGACAAACATTTACAGTGAAAACCTTGAGAAATTACAGAATCATTTAAATGCAGTCCAGATTTCTCACTATTGAATGTGGATCTAATTGTTAGAAAATCTATACTCTACAAATGATATGTATGCCAATCATTTTTCTTTGTATAATATGCGTACAAGCAGAATACTCTGTCTGAAAGAGAGCAGGAAAGCTTTTAATATACCCGAATGACATTAAATTTCTACTTGTCTCCATGACTTTTCATGACCTAAATTATTTTTAAAAGTCTATTCTTTGATAGGCTCACCTAAAATCTAGGAAAAGATTCATAATCACAGTTTAAATAGCCTTGAAAATAAAAATTTACTTAAGTACACATAGGCTAAGAAAAATAAAGAAATGTTTTAAATGACTCATAAATATACCATTTGCATTTTTGCTTTATGCTCTCATTCTGTATTTTTGAAGTTTCATGGATATTTGAATATACTGGAATACTCTATATTTTCTCAACTGGAATCTCATTAGGAAAGCAAAGTGGAGAATCCAAGTAGTTCTTTGGATGATGGACACAAAAATATTTCTAAAAATTAAGCTGGTCTCAATTGTTAGAGAGATAATGATCAGTTATTACTCTCTGGTGACATCTGTTTTGTGTGCATGGATATGTCAGCCTGGTAATGTCAAAGCAATGACTAGAAGGAAAGCCAGAAACATTAGAAAAGCCACTGGAAGATTTGTAGATTGAATAGGACTTACGTAACTCATAGATATATGCAAGAAATGACATTCTGAAATTTTATTATTTCTTATAGTAATGTGATTGTTCTGTATTCATACAATATTAGTTTATATATTGAAAATTTAATCACTAGAAACATTTGAACTGACAAATGCTGAGTAATAAAGGTAAAATGAAGGAGATTCTAAAAATTTTATTCAACAAATGCTTAGAAGCAGCTTTAAAACTGTTTCCATAATAATACTTAAATTGCATTGCTTTCCTCTGAAAGGAATGCCTGTTCTAAACTAAAGAAAGAAGAATGAATAGGCATATGAATCTGAATTCTACCTGGAGTGGGAATGAGGTGCTGCATGTTTGATATTTTGCCAAATAATCAGATAAAAGACAAGGGTAAATTAGAATTCCAGGGTATCTTACCAGGAAGGTACTAAATAATTCTGTTTCCCAAAGGAAAAGGCGTAGTGTAGCAGCTAAGAATGTACTTCACCAGCTTGATGTGGAAAAACACTCCCCCATGTGGTCTGGTTTGCCAATGATACTCTATTCTTTGAAAGTGCATCCCTGTTTCTAACCAGTCCTGTTCAACTGGTTTCTTTGTGGCTGGCACTATGCTAGGTGCTGGGCAGCACCAATACAGATATGACTCTGGTGACACATATTTATAGACATCAATGTTTATTTTCGCCAAAAGCTGCTTTAAATGCATAATGATAAGCCAACTGGTGGAAAGAATAAAGGCGTTTAAAAAATAAAACCCAAATGAGACGTTATTAATAAACTGCAGTAGGCGAGCTGGGGTGGATATCCCTCAGGCACTAGGACCGTCAGCTTTCCAACACCATGATTCCTTGTGTCAAGGTGTCGGGGTGGGTCAGTGAGAATGAAATTAGAGGAAAGGGATGCGGAGATTCAGCTTTGGACCAGCCTCCTCTTTCTAACTGGCAAAGATGACATACTCAATGCTTTCCAGGACAGGCCAGGGTAGGTAAATTCTTCTTAACATGTGTCCCTGTTTCCATACTTGTCTCTAATACATCTGATTGGGTTTTGGCCTCTGTCATGTAGTACACATGAATGGACCAACTCTATTTTTCACAATTCCAAAACTGCACCAGGATTTTCTGAGACTGTATCATGAGTGTCTCTGAAGCCAAGGCGTTTAAACTACCTGCTACTCCTTCACTCTCATTTCTTATGTTCAATTATGGCTCTTATCCAGTACATATTTTGAAAACTTCCACACATTTTCTTACTTTTATCAGCTTTGACTCAAACAAGTTTTACAGATACACATATAAAAAAGTCAAATAGCTCTACAAGGCTTAAGAAAAAGAGTCCCTGCCTTAGGTCTGATTCTCGCTCCCTACCAACAGACACTTGAAACTCTTTTAATTACCTCTTCAATAATTTCATCCCAGATTTCTAAAAAATATGCTTATTTTGTTATTTCTTTTCTTTCTTTCTTTCTTTCTTTCTTTCTTTCTTTCTTTCTTTTTTTTTTTCCAATCTCAGACACTATCAGCTATTCCACAGTATGGAAAGGATTTAGTTTCTTATCCCATTACCCTTTTCTCTCTAGCTTTCTCTCATGTACATAAACTACAACCTTTCATATACCCTCAATATAGTTATGCTTTAAATTTTTGGATCATACTATTACTGTTCACAGTTAAGCTACATAGAAATCATGATTATTTCCTTTCAGGTTTTTCTTTTTTCTGTTCCTTTCTTCCTATGCTTCTATCTCTAAGCCCATCTAAACTTCCTGCCAGGAAACATCCTTAACATGGTCAACAGTGGCTGGTCATTCATATCATTTTATTTTTCTTGTAGGCATGCCTTCTGGAACTTGCATTCTTCCCATTCTTCTAGAACTGATTTCCCTCCAGGTTGGTGACAGAATCATTACTCCAGATTCTCTTCACCATAATTTTTGGTATTTTCTTCATTTTTTTCCTAGATTACCAGATTTAGTTCCTTATTTTCGGATGACATAGCCTCTACTAGCTTCCTAAGAAATTTATGAAGTTTTATTTTTTAAAAGTTCCCACAGGGCCTGAAAATATCTTTATCATGCACTTAAAATTGTGTAATAGTTGGGTGGTGTGGCAGACGATATTATGTGTCAAAGTTACTGGGCCATTGGGGGCCATATATCTGGTCAAATATTAATCTAGGAGTATCTGTGTAGGTAAATCTGGATGAGAGTAACATCTGAATCTATAGACTGGGTAAAAGCTATTGCCCTCACGGATAACTGATCAACTGAATAGAACAAAAAGGCTGAGTCCTCCTGCCTGTTTGAACTGGAACATCAGTTCTTTTCGGGCCTTTGTGATCAGGTTCAATTACAAGCTCTTCTTGGGTCTTAGCCTGCTGTCTGACTGTGACTGCTTTGGTTGTTGGGCCCTTTAACTTGGACTAGAGTTACACCACTGACTCTCTTGTGTCCCCAGCTTGCTGACTACAGATCTTAGGATTTCTCAGGCTCTATAAACATGTGAGCTGATTCCATATCTCTCTTCTCCCTACCTTCCATGTCCCCACATGTACATATGTACATGTACACAGAATCTTGGTTGTTTTTTTTGGAAAACCCTAACACTGACGGGTTAGATAGATAATTTGTTACAGGTATATAATCTTGTTTCCAGAATTCTGAATGTCTTACTCCATGTTCTAAGCTACTTCTTTTGCTGAGAAGTCATAAGCAACCCAAATTACATATAAACTCTTTATTAATTTACTTCCAGTCTGGAAGCTTTAAGGACTTTGTCATTTTCTTGGGGCTCAGTTCCTGGACCTTTCTGGGGTCTGAGAAGTGAGTGGAGTATTTTGATAATTTCCCTCACTGTATGCTAGGTGTGTCCCCAGTCACCCAGCTATTCTTTGTCAATTTTATTGATATTCTTGTTTTCTGGCTTCTTTTCTCTTGACCCTTTTGACCTTGTAGGTTTATGGCATTTTTATTCCTATACTGTCATTTTAATGGACCCTTGGGAGGAAGTACATATAAATGTTCAAACTGCAGGCTAGGACTTTATACTGAAAGCAATTTTGAACTATTATTGTAATGTTTTGGAAATAATTCAAGTATACTTAAGTTTCCAGCAACACTTTAAACTGGCCAAATAATATCTGATAGGAAAACCATGAAATAAAACTTAACTAATTCTGACTCAGTTAAACACATGAAACTTGCAATCCTTTGTCTAGAGACTTACCAACTTTGTAATGTATACAGCCTTCCAAGTCCCCAACAGTGATCCAGCCTTGTTTCTTTTCCACTTCTGGGTCATTGTGGAGTATTCTGTTTCTTAACCATGACAGATAGTAAACTCGTAGCTTATTCTTCTTTCCTGTTGCAATAATACAGCTTTAGTTTCTCTAATTGATCAGTGTACAATAATGGACAGCCTCTATTACTATAGTTTATATTATTACTGTAAAGACCACAACTATTAGCATGCTGGTAGTTTTATTTAACTCTAAAAAACAGGAATTTTAAAAGAAGACAGAAAAACAAGTTTGGCAAAGTTAATTGTGTTCACAAAATGAGACTGGGAAAATTTATGGTGCTGAGATCCCTGAAAAGAAATATCAAACAAAAACAATATAGAAAAGCTATGAGTTTGAGAAAAACTTAAAAGTTCCCTTTGATAAACCAATCGGGAGTAAAGAATTCATGGGGTGATAAAATATCTAGGTAGTATGGAAGATTTAATATACATGGTTAGATTAGCTGACTTTTAGAGAAGACAGTGGCTTTTGGGTGCCCCTCTTAAGTAATGATGAGAAATTTAGGCCTGTGCATTTTATTTCTCAGCTAGTTATTTCTTTTTCCTTGGATTTAAGGTGTTTTGCTTTAGAGATATGATATATACCAGAAGAGAATTGCACAATGGATATGATAGAAGAGTGCATTCAGAATCTAAACTAAGGCAGTCATGGTGTAGTTACTATTCACATTTGTAAAGGATGCTGGGAATAAGTGTTGCTCCTGATAGTAGCACTTAGAAAGGAGAACCAGTGTCTCCTTGTTTCAAATTCAACGGTTAGGTTCAATGTTGACCTTACAGAGGAATTTGATTTGTCCCATTTGGCAAAAGAATTTGAGGTGCCACTGAACTACTATGAATCCAACGTTGATTCAAAAATCTTTTGCTCCTATTTGCATTTTCTCTTTCTGCTATGTGCCTTATAATAAAAGGAAACAGTTGCACTCTTTAAGACTGAGAATGTGTCACTAACATCATAAAGACTGAATTTTCTGGTAGCATTTCTACTTTTGGGAGGTGACTGGCAGATGTGTGGTTTTAATTTCAATTTGGTAGTATAGCAATCAAGAAAGCAATTAGCCAGTAAAACAGACTACACAGAAAACTCTAATCATAATACAAGAAGAATTTACTTGGTTATCTCTTATTTGGAGAGCATAAAACTCTATGCATTCAGTGGAAAGGTAAAATCAAGAGGGAATTATAACCCCAAATAAAGAAAATTTCTCTAAATAGAAGCACAGCTGAAGAGCTAAACTCTCTTCAAAGTTCAACCCAGAAGCCCCGAACTGTCTCTTCATGTAATAAAGACTCATTGTGAAGCCATGTTCGTAAACTTGGTTGCACAACAGGAAGACCCCAGGAGCTTTGGATGCTGTTGATGCCTGAGCACTATCCTAGAGATTCTGACCTCATCTGAGTTGCAACCTGGATTGTTCTTTCTCCTTGGGTGTTTCAAAAGTGTAGTAGTACAGCTGATTCCATAGTTGATGGGGTGGGGTGGGGGAAGAAGGTTTGAACTCCTTCAAACACCATTAGGAAAAAAAAAATTTCAGTGAACATACACACTTCCAGGGTGTTTTCTACATCTGTCAGTAATAGAACCTTAGCATTTTAATCCACCTATTTAAAAAATATTTCTTTTAGGAAAAAGAAAGTGGCAGAGTATAGTAGTAATGATTCTCCCACTCTAAATTCTTTGCAGACTTCACCAAATGGTCCAGCTACACTTCCCGAAACATCAGTGGTGTTAGCAGAAGTTGTGAGAAGAGAGACAAGAGACATTTCTGCTAACAGACTTTCTCTCTGTAAAGCCTATATTTTGGTATGTACATCTCAGATTATATGGCAATAACTGAAGTACAGATTTCTAAAGTCCTGACCATGGTAAATGCCTATCTGCTTATCTCTGTGTCTGTGTCTGTCTATTCTTTATCTACCTATGTCTGTGTCTATGTAGCTATCTACTGTATCTATTCTGTATCTTTCTTTTGTGGTACATTTTTTCCTTGTTCATATTTAACGCAGAGAAAAATCTTCTCTTTGAATGTCAGAATCTCCAGTGTTACAACAGGATGATCCAAGTGATGTTGCCCTAATTTAATATGTTGTTCAGTGGCTGAGAATGGCAAAGCTTATAATTTCTTCATAAGTGAGGTAATCACCTTTCCTACCTGTGCAGACCTACAGAACTACTAAGTCAGCCTGCTAACATACCTGATATTGTCACAAGAACATTTAGTCCCTCTAGCACATCCATCTGCTGAAATCGCCTTCTGTTGATCAGATTGTACACTTTGCCTTGCCCACTTCGGTCCAAAAGCATCAGGCCATTTTCAGTTCCCACCAGAAGGTTTACACCTGCAAAGTTAAGAAGTGCCCTAAGATTGACTTTTTATGAACTTTAACATGCTGTATTTGGGAGCCCTGTAAAACCTTAGACATTGTTATTTATAAACAATGGGCAAATAGGTATTACTGTAAGGAGTATAGAAGTTGAAGCTCTTAGTAATTAAATCACTGTCACTCAGGTAATAGAATTACAGTTTTCTTTTATAAAGTGGTAGCAGCATTCATTACATCCAGCAATTTATCACCCTAGTATAGAGAGGGCTTTTCAAGGGGAACCTTAGGCACAGTTGTGACAGCAGCATAATTTGACTTTATTCCCTCCCTAGAACAAGCAAAAACTGTTTCTTGACTCTCTCTCTATATATGGATATAGATACAGATACAGATACAGATACAGATATAGATATAGATATAGATATATATCCTACTATTCTACTTCTTTCTTTACCCAATGGCCATCCCCACATTTATTCATGCAACAATTTCTCAGGAATTTAACCTGTTCACCTTTAATATATTACAGTTCCAGTTCCATACCCTATTGGGTAAAAACAAAGCTCTTTTTCCTTTTCACACCACAATTTCACTATCATATATCTTGCACACTCAGTGTTCTTTTTGTTGAGGGAATTGATAAACCAGTGCAAGAGAAAGTGCTAATAGATGGATAGTTACAGAAACACTAACTTTAAGTGACTTCTGGGGTTCCAGGATAGCCCACCTGCCATACAGTAATTCTTAATTACAAAACCTCTGGCAGGTAAGTGGTCTTGTCTGGATAGTAATAATCCCAAAATTCACATTTGAGAAGATTAATTATCTACCCACTGAGCCATACACAGCATAAGAGCTTCACTGGGCAATGGGCTGTAGTCATGAATATGTAGCACTTGAACCTCTCTTGTATTTCCACCTTCTGAAAGCATGAATGTCCACTCTTTCATCCACATGTCAAGTTTCTCAATATTAAATCTGGCTGTCTTGTTCTCATTTATCTCTCTCATCTCCAGAGGACAGAGCCATCGTACTGCTCATGAAATATTCTTCAGGCTTCCTTACTAACGTATCAAATTATTTTAGCCCTTTAAAATCATAATACTCCAACCCAGGCCTGGTATTTTAGATAGATACAGATGGGCCACATCTTGATCTGGCCATGAAGTTTACAGTAACACAGACCAGGTCTTTGATTTCTATCATACTTGTCATACTTATGCTAAGTCTGAGGTCAGTTAAAAGCTGTAGGTTGAAGTTTTGAATTAAAAGGTAAGTCTGTAATTTTTTTTTTTAGTTTTATATGGTAGCATGGCATAGGGAATTCACTAAAATAGGCTGGACTAGTTTTTAACTGTGAAACTCTCCCCTTGCAGGATGATGTTGTATGGATCACAGAGCCAGAATGGGAAGCGGATCACACAGGGATAGATACATAGTGGGTGAGTATTAAGTGGTGGCTAGTTCTGTAGATATTATCCTTGGTAGTATGATATCAGCTTTTTCTACATATCAAACTGGTTTTGGTCTTTCCTGAGGCCAACATAGTCCCAAGTCAGATCCTAATCTCAATGAATCGCCTAGTGTTTTCTGATGGTAAGATCCACAGGATTATAATGGTTCAGGGTCAGTTCATTAACAAATAGAGAAAAAAATAAAAACATACCCCACAGAGCTGCACAAAGTATTTCTGAGTTGAATCGTTTCTTGTATTTTCTGATTTCTGGTGTGTCACTATGAGGTCGAATGTTGGTTGGGTTTACGTTTACCACGGAAATCTTTCTTGCTTCATTGAGTTTGGCTTGTTCTTGCCTAAGGAGTTCACTAGTAAACAGAGCTTTGAGAAAAAGAATCAGAGAAATCAATGGCATCTTGAAAGATAACCAATGGAGATTCGGAGAAGGGACTTCAACACACTATGACTGCTCCCTCTTTGGTGTACATTAAAGGTACAAACTCTAAATCTATACTTATTTTATACTTTTTTAGTAGGATAAAGTATGTTATTCATAGATGCAGTATTTTAATCATTAGTAAAACAAACTTAGAGACATTACTTAAATGGTTTAGAAAATTAATATTAATCATATAAAATCCCCAACTCTTGTAAATATATGCAAGAAAGATTAACTTTTTGAAATTCTACATTATCTATTGACAAGTTGATCTAACTGGCTTTAATGAGTAGTGAATTATAGAAGTCCAGAAAGCAAGACTATTCTCATCAGAATCAGCCACACTTTTGTGGTAAGAAGCACACACATAAACTCAATACAACTCAACACGCATTTATTAAGCATATATTGCGTGCATAGCTTGTACCCAGAAGTTGTTTTTGGGAAATATGTGGTAAGTTCAGAGATTGCTGAGGAGCGGCTTTTCCTATGGTCCCTGGATACCTCTGGGTTCCTATCAGAAGCAAAACAGGAAAAATAGGAAAGATGGACAGTAAGGAAACAAAAGAAATTTGTTTTAGAATCCTACATAACTAACCCTTCCTTTTAAGACAGAGTCCAGGCATTTGGTGGCTTGGCTAGTGAACTAGTGTTAACTTTCCTTGCCAGGTCACCCCAAAAAGGAGATCCAGTGGTTTCTAAGATGCTGGGGCCGTTTAAATTACCTGCAGCTGATGATTCTTCGTCTTCCTCATCTTCATCAGTGGGAGATGTCTGGTATACTCTGGGGTCCACAAAGGGAGTGAAGGAGGCTTTGGTGCTGCTTCCCATGCCATACTAATCAGGAAGATGAAGAAGAGCAGATAAATAAATACTGCAGGAACCAACAATGTGAACAGTATTTTGCTTAGGCTTTGCAGTGATTTCAGACTCCTTGATTCATTCAGCTTGTTCATGTTCTAACTTGCTGCTTCAAAGTATGTGCCTCTTGCCAATTTCTCCTGGTACTCGTTACCCACTAACCATTGTGCATTTGTTGGGCTTTATCAATGATCAGACTGCAAGAGCTGCAGCAAAAAAATTGTATTTTGGATGACATACAGTTCCTTAGTATCTATAGAGACACTACGGTAAAAGACTTTATTCCTACTCTTTTTGGGGTTTTTTGAGACAAGGTCTTGCTATGTGGTTCAGACTGGCCTTGAACTCATTAGGGAGCCTACGTTGGCCTCAAACTCATGGTAATCCTACTGCTTCAGCCTTTTGAGTACTGGGATTACAGGCATGTGCTACCAGACTCAGCTCTTATTTCTACTTAAAAGTAAAAGCAATCTCACATTAATCAAATGGTTTTAAGAAAATGGGACACAATTGGGAATCTACTTAGTAAGCATTACTACATACAAGAGCTTCAACATGAACTCAATCAACCCAGGAGGTCCCCTCTTGGGAGGGTGGCCTTTGGGCTCTTCTACTCTTGACCTGGTGATGCATGTGGACAGTGCTGGTGTCATAACCTTTAAAATCTTTAATTTAGGGATGATTTAACTTAGGAATTGATTTTTCCTTTCCATGATGATTTCTTTAAAAGGATGCATATGTAGTATTTATATTCTATACTTGAGGACTTCATAAAGCTATTGGGTTTGAGGTTAATTTATTTTAAGGACTTACTTAAATATGTAGTTTCAAGGGCTTGGATGGCACCATGAAGTCATGAAATCAGAAGCAGACTAAGGAATACTAAACTCAGTGTCAGGGCTTCATGTCATAATATTTGAATTCTATGTTTGAATTTTGCCAAGAGCTACAATAACGATCTTCTCCTGTCAATTTTTTTTTTCATTTCTATTATATTCATCTTTTGAACATCACAAACATACCCATTTTCAGCATACATCCTTTTTGGGGGTGGAGATAAACATCATTAAGTAAGGGTTTTTAGTTTTGTTTTTAGGTTTTTATTAAAAAAATATACTAACATTTTAAGATTTCATGACTACATGGTGCTATCCAAGCCCTTGACACAAAATTGGTAAGCCATTAAAATACATTATCCTGAAATCTAATATCTCCATGAAATTCTCAAATACATAAACACTATATATGCATCCTTTTAAAGAAATCATCATGAAAAGGAAAAATTGATTCCTAAACATAAAGTGAGAAGAAACACAAAGATCCAATTGAATTAATTGAAGACTTCCTTTTTTACCATTTGAAATAAAATAATTGCATCCTCCTCAAAGTATGACACAGAAATTTTTACACATATTGTCTTCTTTGGCCTTTAGAAATCTAAGAAGGAGGCAGATAGAAACCAATATACTCATTTAGAGCTAGGGCAGCAAAAGAATTTGAACCGGGTTCTCCTGGTACTGACAGAGGGGTTGGGCAGAAAACACCTATCTACACTGCATGAAACTGCAGTTGGAGGCTGTTATTTTCGATATTTTTCTGTGTTCTTTTCCTTGACATGTGTGAAACTCTCTCTGCTTTATAATATTAGAAACTAAAGGGTGCCTCATAAAAATTCCCTGTGTGGACAGTATAAAAAACATCAGTACACATGTTTACAAACACGCATAGAGCCTAATCGTGATGCAAAAGACTGTTCAAGAAACATGACTGTCCCTTGTGAACTCATCTAACTGGTGGATGCCATCTGTGAGCCCCAAAAGACTTTAGAATTTTTTCTGAAAATGAATGAATACAAGAAAGATAGTATCTTATTTCTTCTTACTCATGCAATTTGGAGTTTAGGAATTTTAACACCATATTATTAATTTTCATTTTTCATAAAAAATCATTTCAACTTCATTTTACAGTAATATCTGGGTTCATGAACACTTGTTTGCAAATAATTTGGTTCTCAAATGTTTGACAAATTTTTGCTTCTGTTTGCAAACTCTGCATCAGGTTATAAACATGACCATGGCCATCTTACCCACACAAACACAGTCACTTTCCCCCAAATTGTAGAACAAATTAAGTTTATAAACTGAGGTACTACTGTATTTAACAAACAGTTTCACTAAATTAAGGTAAACATGAACTTCAATTGTTAGCCTTGAAAGCTCAATAGTTTGAACTATCACTGGCTCAGAACATGAAAAGGTTCAAGTTCGGGCTTGTGACATAGACGGCTCAGTCACAAGCTAGCTGTGTTCTTTGGACAACTCACTTAACCTCAGTACTGTCATCAGGGAAAGCAGGTGTTGTGCCGCAGTTATCTGAAGTTTTCACTGCTCTGCATCTATCAGCTACTGAGCAAGTGCTTAAGCAGCTGCACAATGGAAACAATCAAATATGATAAAGGGAGTCTGGCACAGCTTCATTCTTGAAGACAGCAAACTTTCAAAACCCCATGAAGAACAACACAGTCCTCGCTGTAGCCAGCACCTACTTCAGTCCCAGAGTCCATCTCCTGGGGATGGGTGGAAACACGCCCCAGGCCCTCGGTTGGGGTCCCAGCTGGGGAGTGGCTCTGCTGCACCAAGTCAGGGAGATTGATGTGACCAGCGAAACCATTGCTGTCACTGTGGCCAGATCGCTTCTTCTCTCCAGCTGTCTGAGGGACACAATACATGGGATCATTAGAGAGTGAAGGAAAAGGTCACAGAGTAATATCATTCCTCACACAGACCAAACTGGTCCATGGGGCATGGGAAGGTAACATTCAAATTTCTGTTTTACCTAAGAAAGGAAAAAAGAGCTTTTGCTAATATTTAGTAGATGAATATTAATACACTTGCATGAGGACAGTTGGAAGTCATGTTTGGGGGAGAGCTCCCCAATAAGGTTGTTTCTTGGCTATTGTGAATGGTGCTGCTATATACATAGGAGTGCAGATGTTGCTAGTGATTTCATTTCTTTTGGATATATATCCAGTACTAGAACTGGTATTTTTAGTTTTTTGAAGAACCTCCATACTCTTTTTGCATAAAGGCTACATTTCCACCAACAGCCTGCAAGGGATCTCTTTTCTTCACATTTTCACTAGCATTTATCCTTTTGACAATAATCATTCTTCCTGGGGTGAAGTGCTGTCTCATTGTGGTTTTGATGTGACTTTCCAATGATTACTAGTGATGTCAAGTATCTTTTCATATTCCTGCTGGCCATTTGTATAATGTCTTTTTAGACCTACTGTCCACTTTAAATTGAGTTGTTTTTTGCTATTGAGTTTTTTGCATTCCTTATATAAAGATTGATGAAAAATACAGTATTGTTTTAGGATTTGGGCAAGATTGATGCATTTGTGTTTGTGTGGAGAAGACAACTTAGTTACTTTTCTCATTGCTGAGACAAAACACCTGACACCCAATGTTAAAGGTGGAAAGGTTTATTTAGCTTACAGTTTGTAGAGGTTGCAGTCCATATTTGGCTGCTCCAAGGCAGTGTGGCATAGCAGACAGGGAGTATAGAGGAAAAACAGTTCATGGTAGGCAGTATGCAGCAAAGCAAGCAAGAGATGATCACAGTAATTTCTATCCCTTATATGTTATCCAGGCTACTTAAGGTGAGTAGTACTCCCAGCCTTATTCTTGGCGCCCTTGAGCCTAGCACTGTGCCATGAATCAATTCCAGTGTCATCTAGTCACCTCTGAAAAAGCTCTGCCTATGACAACATGAGACTTTAGAGGAACATCTAAACACAAACCATAACAGTGGCCAGGGTTGTGTTTGTCACCTGATGAGGAGTTTGTGAAAGGAAGCAAAATTGTGCTGAATGTTTTTGTTTGTACACTGAACTGTTTGCAAATAAAACAGTTCATGAACTGAGGCATTACTGTATGCACTTTTAATTAATTTTTATCTCAAGGGCTTATGCAATATTTAATTTTATTTATCAACCCAACTGAACCATAAGTACCCAGATTAAATAAACATTACACCAGGCGTGGTGGCTCATGCCTGTAATCCTAGCACTAGGAAAGCTGAGGCAGGAGGATCGTTGCGAGTTTGAAACTAGCCTGGGCTACAAAGTAAGCTCAAGGCCAAACTGCACAGTGAGACTCTGTCTCAAAAAGACATACAAAACAAAAAAACCATAAATAAATAAATAATAAACAAACATTACTTCTAGGTGTGCTTGTAACAATGTTTCTGGGAATAAGGTTAGTCCATACTGAAGGAACTCAATAAAGTAAATTGTCATATCCATGTTGGATGAGCACCAACCAATTTACTGAGGGCCCAAATAAAACAAAAAGTAGAGGAAGAAAAAACTGCCACCTCCAATTTTTTGGCCTCACTGTCTGAGTTGGAATATCTCCTCTTATCTTTACATACAAGCTGGGATTTAGACTACAAGGTTCCCTGAGTATTCAGTTTGCAGATAGATTTCTGAGGCTCCATAATCTTATGAGGCACTTTTTGTCTCTCTGTCTCTCTCCATTACCCCTCTCACTGTACCCCTACCCTTAAATCTCTCTCCATATAGAAATATTCTGTTTTCTGCAGAACCTAGACTAATATAGTTTGTTTATTTCTACAAGTTGTTATTTTAAAAGCTCACAATTTGGAAAGACAGAATTTGGAAATCTAGAGGACAAAATATGAGGATCCTTCCAAAAGATTATATTCATATGGGTACTGTGGAATGTAACTTTCCAAGTGAATGACTGCAGTTATACAGTCTTGGAGTGATTCCAATAATATGAAGTCATTCTGATGTGGCTGGTAACAAATGTCTACTTGGAGGTACTGACTCCATTATAAGGACTCAGGCAAATTTTAAACCACATTAGAAACTGAAGTTCTTTTATTTGGAGTTAAAGAGTAACTCAGTTCTGAACATTCTCCCTCATGTTTTCCCAGGTGGAGAGCTCTAGAGCAAGAAGACCTGTATATTTTGATGATGAAGCACCATTCACCACGTGGGAGATTTATATTCCTGTACTGCACAATGTCAACTTCAGCAGCCAAGACCATTTCTCATTCCAAGCATACGTGAAGGGATTCTTTAAAGCCTACTTGAAAGATCTGAGAAGGCCATAAAATGGAATTCTAGAAAGTTGTTTTGTGAATTAGTCTTATAGTTATAGCTCCACTGTCAATTATTACTTCAAGGACTGTATTTATTTCCAAACTACAGCTCCTTTCTTTCTTACAAAAGTGGAGAAAATCTGCCATTAGAGTTTCCCACAGTCTCCTGGCTGAAGAGTAGATTGAAGACAATGCATGTTTATGTTTCAGAGTGAAGAGTAGGTTGTGATAAGAAATGAAGGAGAATTCAATTTATGGGGAGTGAAGTGAAATAAAATAGGTAAAGTTTACTGAACTTTTATATTTATTTACTCATTCATTTAATATTCTCAACCATTTTATAAGTCCTATGCCATTACTTAGAACATTTTATACTATTATTTACAACAAAACAGGTGCAGAGAGGGGTCAGGTAACATTTGGCCAAGGCTAACTGCCCATTATTTCCCTTCTAAATAAAGACCTTCTCTCCAGCATGCATGCTGATGATGAAATGAAGAAGAAGACAGACTTTAGTTTGTTAGGATGCTGCTGGTTGGCACAGATGCGTGGGAAGCTATTTGACCTTGCAAGGGCAGGCGAAAGGGCACACACACCTCTCACCAAAGGAAATTATGTTCCTGGAGTTAAAAAAATCACTCAAAGTCCTAAGGTACCTTTTAAAGCAGATATGTATGTGTCTTTAGCCTTTTTAAATGTTAATTTAATGAGATAAGATGGTATCACTATTTCTTGGAAATACTGAACATTTTCCACATGAGATTCCTGAGGATAAAACTGTGGGGTGAGGGAAGGCTAACAAAACCCCTGATGGTACTCAGAGAGACCATTCATTCCTGCTTTCCTGTTGTAGGAAACATCTGGGTTTGCCAGTTTTATATCCTCAGACTCAAATTTTATATTCTGATTTGCATAGTTCTTACTGAAGAATTTAGACTAATATAATTAAGTCACACTGCAAAATCTTAGAAGGACACAGAAAGAAAGCAGTAGACAATTAAAATCATTCAACCATTTAGAAGCACAGGTTTTTCCCTCATTCCCAAAGCCTAAAATACATGCCATAAGCATTCTCTGTAAAAGCTCTAATAAAAAAAAAACCACTTAAGAAAAGCACTTGCTCTACACAGTTGTTATATCAACTTACCTCTCTAATCATCAGGGTTCCTTCTCTTGAAATACTGCTGCTAAAAGTGTCTGCATGAGAGGTCTCCAGCCCATGTGTTCCCACCATCCCCATATTGTACTGCTCATTGCATCCTGGAGCTCCTGTTGGTCTGAGATAGGAAGAAACAGTATTCATGGTGATGCATATTTAGCAAATACCATTTCCTGTCCATATGTAGTGAAATATACATAACAAAATCTATCACTTTAACTATTTTAAGTGTACATTTCAGTAACCTAAGTACACGCCATATTAATTTTAGTTCACTGGTACCTAAACTGGAGTTCTACTTCTGCAGCATCTCCTCTTGACTTGTTCTCTCCGTAGCTGGAGTGAGTTGCTGCTCTCCATGGAAAAGACTCTGCAGTGGGTCTACCAGGCTCCACAGCATCTCCCCCTACTCTCACCTCCCCTTTGGGCCAGCAGTCACCTGATCTGCATCGCACCTGTTGTTTCTACTGCCCAGAAAGCTCTTCCCACCCTGGCTGTTGGCTAGCCTCCTCTCACTCACCTGGTTTCATCTTGAATGATGCTTTCTTTGAGAAGCTTTCACTTATCAACTGTTTACATCTTATGTCACTTATCCCTCTTTTTCTTTTGATCCTCCTTTTTCATTACAACATGTAATTCTTTATCTTATTCTCTCATGTTATCCTATTCTCTCATTAGAACGTGTCTGTGAGACTAGAATTCTTATCTTTACTCATCATTTTGTGTCTAGCACCTGGTACAGATTTTGACACATAGCAGGAGTATAAAGAATAATCATTAGATAATGAGGTTTCTGCTATTTATAAAGATATATCAATTAAGAACATTCTGGTTTATTCTGGATCATTGGGGAATCAGTGAACTAGGGTGTTTAATCCAAATAGTACTCAGCATTTCTAAAAACCTCAGTATTAACCCTATACGGTGGTGTATTTACTTTTACCCCGCCCCCACTGTTGTGCTGAAGATACTATAGGAAGAAGAAATGGGATGTGGATACACTTCCCGGTAATACAGACCAAGTTTCCTAGGTATCCTGTGGCACAGAGCACAGTACCAGGACTCCTTGAGAGCTGACTGTCCACATAAGCTTCCTAGATCATCAGTACTCTGTGCAGTGCTGTAAGTGCACAACACAAGAACTCCCAGATTTATAAAGTAGGGACAGTGAGAACCAGCTAGTGATGTGGTTTCAGTTTTTATGATTTCTGTTTCCAATGCTATGCTACCTGCCCACCCCACCCCAATACTAGAGACTGAACCCAGGGAGTACTGAACTACATCCCCAGCTTTTTTAAAATTTTTTTTTATTTGGAGACAGGATCTTTCTAAGTTGTGTAGGCTGACTCAAACCTGTGATCTTCCTGCCTCAGTGCTAAAATAGAACAAAAAAGTATAGCATTTTGCACTTTTTAAAAAATAGGTAAAAAAGGCAAGATGTCAAAGCTTATTTTATTTTAGGTGTATTAACTACAGTTTAAGAAATCATTTTACACTTTAATTTTAATTTTTAAAAAAAATATTTGAAAAATATCTGTGGCCTCTTGGATCTTATCAAAATCCAAGACCCTGATGAAATAGTGACTCCAAGAAGCAAGAAATAGATGAGATTTATGTCATCTTTGGGGCAGAGCAGACATGATTCAAGGCTTTTCATCTGGCATAGAGTAAAAATGATAAGAGGGTGAGTCCAGATAAGGAAATGTATAACAGGGTATTTAAATAGAAATTACTAAACTGGAGCAGTGGATTGAGTTAAGCTAAATTGGCTAGACCTGACGTGTCTGGGAAGAAATTGTAACCAAGTATTTTATTTTCAATATTTCAGTCCAAGAAAGGTTATGTTAATAGTGTTTCAACAACATAGCAAAAGAAATTGTTGTAATTATTTCTGGCACATTGATAGATTAGAAAATTACAACAGATCTCAAAACTATGATGTCTTTACTCATTTATTTGAAATTTTATTTTATTTGTACCTTTCCTTTCTTTAGTTGTCTTTAATTCTTGTTTGAGACAAGACAGGGTAAAGCCAATAAATCAGTAACTGACACAATAACAAGGGCCTTCCAGATAAGGAATCCTTTCTCTTCCTTGTCAGCCATTTTTTGCCACTGTCAGGGGCTCACGTTGATTTGGTGGCCTGTGCCAGGTTGACACTGTACAGTCTGGTTCTCCATTACCACAGACAATCCCATTAAGTCTAGTGGGTAAGGATATTTTGGCTTCTCTTACTTTTTATCCTGATAATGTCTGAACCTATATTATCATTTTAATCAGAAATATGTATGGTTGAATTATTATGAAAGAAGTATTTTCAGAACCAATTCCAGCAAGATAATTCCTCAATTCATTTTCCAGTTATTTCAATTAAACTCTTTCTCCCAATTTTTCCATTTTCATTTTTTTTTTTTTTACTAAAACAGTCATCATGAGTCTCTTTGCAATATAATTTTGTAACAAAGATTTGATACAATATATAATATGAACAAAAGTTCATATGCTTCTTCAGAGGCTTCTGTTACCATTATATTTTTACTGGAACTATTTTCCATGGGTCATTTTTATATTTTGAATTTTACAAGCCAGAACTATATCATCTTTTTGCATTTTTATGGTGAGAAATTTTGTCAGTTTTGAGTTTTACTTTATATTATTTCTACTGGTAACATCCTTTACCTTGAATAAAAGGTAATAACATGTATTTCTTCCTTAGTTGATTTGCTTCTACAGTGGTGAGCATTTCCTCTTAGATAGCCTAAACTCATCGTCTTATGTAGGATTGGTATTTGTTTGTATTTATTCTCTGTACTTATACTACACGCACTATTCATATCACTGCTACCATTCTGTAGGATACAACGTAATGAGTTTTAATTGCTACCCACAAATTTCTACATGTTCCAAATCATCTGTCTATACATTTCCTTAAAAAGATAAAGCACAGGCCACAGTGCATGTTTTAGGGAATGTAGGACATTTTTACATCACAGAAGGAAAGTTCTTGCGTCTGTTATTTTAGATCATTCCCCTCTGTCCTCCTTATTCCGCTGGTTTTTGTGATATGTAAACTTTCTCTGGTTTCCTTTTTTACTCTCTCTTACCCTGCCTACTTCCTTCGTGGGCTTTCCTTAAATGTGAGGCATCTCTAGTATTCTGCATCACTCCACATCACCTTTTGGCATTCTCTTATCTATGACATTATTACAGTCATCACTCATTTACAGAATAACCCTAAACAAACATAGCTAATCTCTTCACTCTGTGACTTATTCACTCAGCTTCCTGTTGGATATCTCAACCTGGGTGGCCACTGAGATCATCATCTCCATGCTGTATCAGTGATCCAAGTGAGCAGCATTACAAGCCATGTGTTCATCCTGCTGGAAATTCCTAGGCCATTCTGGACTTTTTTTCTCATGTATCCTTCATACTCACGCCAGATCCTTCTTCTAACTCCTAAGCATGTCCCAAACATTTTCTGTCTTTTGGTGACTTTCCCAGTGAGGTCTGCTTCCTCTCTTACCTGACAGCAGCCTTCTTGCTGTCCTCTCTCCATTTCTATTCCTGTTTCCCTCATACCCATTCCACACAATTGCAAAATGAACTCTTACTTTTGCTTGGTTGGACTTTCTACTCCCTGCCTTCTCTTGATTAACTCATCCTTTATTCCTCAGTTCAGGCATCCTAAGCCCATCCCAGCACATGTGGGAAGATTCAAGTCTGTCTCTACTCTGCTCCCCATCCGCTGTATATCTCTTATCAGTGGGACCACCATGCCTAATCCATGGGCCTGAAGTGATCAGGTTCAATTAGTGTGGTAATTCTGGTACCAAGCACCGTGTGGCATGTCAGTAGCACTGAGTATAAGTTTGTTACATCACTGAAGCTCTTGTTTAATGCTGCCACTGGAAATTTCATTCAAGCTTATTGTTAAAATAGCTCTTCTGCAGATTGCTGAGTGATCAGCTATAAAAGTAAGTTATAGCATGTTTAAATGTCCTGAAAAATTGGGTTCACTAGAATGTGCCCACATGATTTTTAAAATTAGGTAATTACAGGAGAATGAAAATTGTTCAGATATATCACAGAACTTTACAGTGCATAGTAAACCTTAATGTGTATAAGTTTTTAAAAAATATCAGTGAGGAGGTTGGAGGCTCTCAGGAAAGGATGTCGACTGTGCCAGAGAATCTAACTGTGTTACACACGGATGAGCAACTGAAGCGAGGAACGATAGGGTGGGAGGAGACAGACATTGACCTGTGTGACCTTGGAAATTCCAGTACCGGGGTATTCTACCATGCATCTGATCAGTACTCCTCAGAACTATAAAGATCATCAGAGCAAGGAAAGTCTGAGGAATGTCACAGCTGTGACGAGAATATGACAATTGAATGTAATGTGGTAGCATGGATGGGATTCTTTAAGAGAAAAAGAACATTAAGGTGAAAATTAAGAACATCTGAATAAGCCAAAACCTATAGTTAATAATTTATCAGTATTGGCTCATTGCTTATAACTTTGTGTCATTCCTTATAACTTAGGTGCCGTACTAAGCTACGATGTTAACAACAGAGGAAACTGCAAGTGGGGGGAAAGTGGTGGGTGTAATAACAAGGAATCCTCAGTTGTATCTCCTCAATCTTCTGTAAATCTACAGGTATTTTACAATATAAATATTAGTAAAAGAGTTTGAAAGGCAATTTAAAAAATTTCACCAAGGCAAAACAGCAACTATAACATTTTATAGTTAAGGCAATCTTTTGTTCAGAACATTATTTTTCCAATACAGGAAATGAGTAGAAAAAATTAGTTGTCCACAATCTTATAAAGCCTTGTAAGAAATAAAGGTTTGTTAAAAAAAAAATCAAAACAAGCAAAACAAAAATCCTTCACTGATTTGAAGGAAAACCACAGGACATTTACTGTAATTAGGCTGCAGGTTTAGAATAATAATTTCCTCTAATTGGATTTGTGAAAGTGTTCCTGGAGGTATTGATTTAATTCAATTTGCTACATGCTTATGGAGCACCTGATATCTGCAAGGTCCTTGGTTTGGCATTGGGAAGCAGCTATACAAGTTGAACTAGGAATGGACCCACAGAACTTAGCATCCATAAGAGCATAAAGCATCCCAAGTACAACTCAAAGACAAAGCAGGTCATAAGTGGGAAAAGTGGAAAGAGGGAGGGACCATCCCAAGGAAAGGTGCACAGCTGGAAAAGGACAGGGACTCAGCAGGGCTGATGAAGGTGTCAGTTTGGCTGAAGGATGTTAGAGGCAACCATGGGCCCAAGTGGCAGAATGGCTCACAGATAATTAGAGGTGAAGCAGGGATAGCCACACTTCTCCAAAATTCATCAGGCCAGAGCCTGAACAAAGGCTAGGAGATCAGAGAACTTAGGGCAAGAGAGGGGCTACAGTAGCCCAGAGATGGGACATGGGGTCAGAATCACGGCTCTGTAGTGAGACAGAAAAAGAGGGAACACAAACACGCAGCTTTGGTTGTTTAGATGCCATTTTGTGAGACCATAAAATTCACTGACTGTACTAGAGTAGATGGTCCTACTGATTACAACTGTGCCTTATATGTACTGCTGGAAGCACATGCTTGTGTTTCAAGGAAGAAATACAAAAGGATCCCTCTGCCTGGCTTGGTACGATACACAAATCAACTTACATGTTTCCTTCTCTTCTTCCTGTTCTACGAAGTTTTTATTTGTTCTTGATTTTAAAAGTAGTACACGTCCATCATATAATTGGAAATAGGCATAAAATAAAATAAAATTCCCTCATAACTGTATAATCCTGAGGAGCTTCTATAATTTTAGTCTACTTCCCTCCACTCATTAGTTTTCTATGCATGAGGCACTGGGACATAGTGCGACTGGCTGGAGAATGCAAAATCATGTGCACTCTGACAGGCTGCACTTCATACAACAGACGTCAATGTGCACATAGAAAAAGTGTATCTGTGAACAGTGGCATCTACAGTAGATTGCTTAAAAGGCTGGGGCTCCATTTCTTCCTTCCTTTCTTTTTTTTAAAAATAGTTTTTATTTTAAAGAGATTAAAAGAAAAACAAAATAAAAACCAAACAACAATAGAAAAAATATAGGATTTCAGAACAGGCTAATAGGAAATTAACAAGTCACTATATTGCATATTGTTATTTCAAAATAGTTGTCCAGATTGGGGCTCCATTTCTTTTTTTTTTTAATTATGTAAAGGGTAGAGATAATACAGAATTTCAAAAAAAAAAGATAAACAATAAGAAATCACTAGTTGATAAATTACATATTGTCCTCTTAGAAATAGTTGTTCAAGTTACAAAATTAAAGAATACAAAGTAGACATTCAAACAGTGAGAGTGTAAACAGCTACACATGCATGAATCTCTACTTGTATTTCTATCCTTTCTGTATTAGAGGGAAAAACAAAACTTAGCAAGACAAAACAAAACAAATTCCTATAAAAACATGAAAACAAAAAGTCGTATAAAACCACAGTACAATGATTACTGTGTTTGTTTCTTACTATCTTCAATAGAATTGTCTATATCATCAGCATAATTGAATATAGCAGTATAATTGAATATAGTAGTACATAACAATATTAGTAAAAATAAGACATTGTAGACAGTATAAAATTTCAAAGGCAGGTAATAATCAAACCATAGTGGATATTCCAGTGAATCTTGTCATCTGAAGTGCAGTTGCCTATACTCTCAGACTTGATACTATCAATCATAACAGCTTTGAATAAAATCTATCAATACAAAACAGTGATCTAACAAAGCAGTTTCGATTATGATCAGTCATGGTAAAACAGTGTAGGTTTTACAGAGCTTTAGATTAAGTTAATAGGAAATTAAGGATGATTACTGTACTATAGCCCGTTATTTTTGGGATTACTGTCTGTGCCCTCAATCTAGTACAGGTAGAATGACTGGAACAGAGTGGTGTGAGTAATGTGGGTTTTAAATCCTGGTGCACTATTAACAATATAGTGTATCAAGGCCATCTATGTTAGAGAGTCTAGCCATCCTTCTCTGCCTCATTTCTGCTATGCTGTTTTTCTGTCTTTGTTTGTGTACTTTTCTCCTTCATTCTACTTCCTGCCCCACTCACTGAGGCCTTTCTGCCACTGTTCCTAAAATCCTGGGTTTTTTTTTTTCTCTCTCTAGAATGTCCTTCAGTATTCTCTGTAGGGTTGGATTGGTGGTCACAAACTCCCACAGTTCCTCTTTGTCCTGGAAGTATCTTGTTTCTCCATTAATTTCTAGTGACAGTTTTGCAGGATACATCAATCTAGGCTGGAGGTTATTTTCGTTCAGGGCTTGGAATACTTCTCTCCAAGCTCTTCTTGACCTGATGGTCTGTGTTGAGAAGTCAGCCGTGATCCTGATGGGCCTACCTTTATAGGTAATGTTTCTTTTCTCTGATGGCTTTTAATATTCTGTTTTTACATTGGATTTCTGGTATCTTGATTATTATATGTCTGGGTATAGATCTTGTTTTGGTTGTAGGTGGCTGGAGTTCTGTATGCCTCACATAACTGAATGTCATTTTCTTTTCCCATGCTTGGGAAGTTTTCCTTAATTATTTCCTTGAATAGCCTTTGTAATTCACCTGTTTGTATTCCTGCTTCTTTGTTCACATTTCTTATTCTTAAATTGTAGATTCTCTTGTCATCTTCTAGCCTTTATATTTTACTGTGTGTTTCCTTGTTATTTTTAAGAGATCTTTCCTTTCATGATCACACATTGCAAAGTTGTCTTCAAGTTTTGATAGTCTATCCTTAGTTTCTTTTAAGGAGTTTTGCTAGCTTTCAATGGAGTTTTTAATTTCCTGGTAATCTCTTTGAATCTGCTTCATGTATTCTATATTTTCTTTATATTCTTTATTGACTATTTCTCTCCTTTTCTTGTGTTCCTCCCTTCTTCTGTCTGTATCTTCTTGAGAGATGCTTAGTATTTGTTTTATTACTCTACTCATATCCTGCTTTACCTGATTTAATATTTCTGTTTTGAGCTTGTCTACAAGGTCCTGAAGATATCTCTTAATGTCCATTGAACCCACGTCTAATGTTGCATGTTTGCCGCCCTCAGTCTCCCTTATTTTTCCCCTGCCTGGATCAGTTTTCTCAGGGTTCTGGGCTGGGGGCCTCCTCTTGCCTCTCTCTCCTGTCATAGTCCCGGCTTCCTCCACACAGGTGTATAGTGCAGGTCCCTGACCCCTTCCCTGTTGACCACGATTCCTCTGAAGCACGCTGCTGAGGGACCTCTGCCCTCTCCAGCCTGCTCTTGTCACTAAGATGTAAGCAGGGGCTGCATATGCCTGCCCCTTCCCCCTGGGCCAGCCAAACTTCAGGGGCCTTCACCAGGTTAGTGCGTGCTAGGTGCAAGGAATTGATTTGGGACAACTCATTGGGTTCCAGCCAGGGGTGCGACCCAGTCCAAGCAAATCCCATGAATCTGCTTTGGGGAGGGAGCAACCAACTGAAGTCACTGTCATTCCCAGTTCAGACTCCTTCTGCCTGATTCCAACATATTGCCCATTTGGTCACGCCCTTCCTGTGGTGGGGGGTCTCATTCCCAGCACTGACTGTGGATTAATGAAGGTCCCTTCGCTGGCTCCACTCTCTGTTGGGATCACCAACCCCCGACTTCAGCGCTGCTGTGGCTCCTGTGAGTGGTGGCAGGAATGGGTTTGGTCAGCTCTACCGGCCAGCGTGGATTCAAGCTGGCACAAATTCAGACTGGCGCAAACTTGGTGGGTCACAGTGAAAACACTGTGTCACGTAATTTTTAGCTGTTCCAGTTGTAGTCCCAACGTGTTTGATGAGCTTTTTTACATTTCAATTCCTTCCTGTGTCCAAAGGATCCATCTCTCTCTGTCTGGGTCTCTCCAGGATTTTTTATTCTAGCATATGAGTTGTTTCTCCCAGGAGGCTTTGTATTTTGTTGCTCACTGATCGGCCATCTTTAGCTCCTCTAGGGCTCCATTCCTATGAAGTTCTTTTGTGTATATTTGGTTGGAGCAACCTACTACAATATATTTTTATTTTCAGTTCTAAAAAATATAGCAACAAATACAAAGTTTTATCTAAAAGAAAAGTAATACAATTCAGATAAAAAGCAATTTTGTCCCTAAATAGTGTATTCCTAAAGAAGTAACTGTCTTATAATGGATTTTTAATATGAAATTTCTTAGGCATACAACTGTCAAGTTGGAGAAGAAAAGACTAACTGTTTTATATGTATATAAAAATCCATCATATATAGCAATGATCAAATTGGAGTAAACACACACATTTGTGTACTTTTTTCCCTGAGTATATGACATATTTGATAAAATATTTTACATTTTTTTACTAGACGAACATTTTAATCTATTTACCAATTTTTCAAGAATTATGTTAAGTCTTGCCTCCTCTGATAGCTTCGGTTCATTATCTCTTACTTGGATTATAGTAAGGCTCCTCTGAAATGCTACCAGTGCATCATTTGTTCTCTTTTCAAATCATCTTGCTGAAATCATCTTCTTCATGCCTACCACTGATTATGTCATTTTTGTGCTGGAAACACTGTCACTGGTTCCCAGTGGCTATCTGTTGGTCTGGTTTTCCTACTTGTAGTTCCCTACACCTCCACCAAACATCTTTCTGTATCTTTACTTCAACTCTTCCTTACATCTAGAATTTTACCCATCCCATATCCTTTTCTGTCTTGCTGCTTATTATTTGCATACATTTGTCTTTCCTTTGGATTATGATTCAGACTTTGAAGTCAGGACTTGCAGTTTCACTTCAGCATAATTAAATGAAAATCATAGTCACTGACAACCCATTCTATTCCAGATATCCTGTGAGGTATGTAAAGGATTATTTATTATGCATTTCTCTCTCTCTCTGGGCTGTGATACTTTTGTTTACATACTTCACACTATATGAAAGTGTGGGAAGGCAAGAGATACAGCAGTAGCATAGAAGAAGGCACAGACTGTATCTCTGTAGATGGGATTTTGCGCAGCTGACTCCTAAATTGACCAGATAGTGCTGAATAGCACAGAGAAGAGTGACATGGTTTGTTCAGGGAACTTTTAGAAAGGCGGGTATTTTTCTGCAGTGGGCCAAAGTTCCACATCTGTCTTTAAGACGGAGGAGGGGGAACACAATTCATAGTTTTGAAAAAAAAAAAATTGATCTGGAAACTTAAAAACCAAACACTATATAACATTTCTTCTCAAACTGGCTAATCTTCTAAATGTTTATATTAGCCTGCAATTTTTCCATGTAAAATTTGCCTCTGTCCAACTAGGATATAAATTTTTGTAAGGCAGAATATAAAGATGTACTTTTTGAATTCTCAAAGTCCTCAGCGTGGTGCCTAACCCATAATAGGATTTTTCACCATCCTTTACAATGTATTCTTCTTCTGATAGTTTGTATGTTCCATGCTTAAAGGGAATTCTGAACATCTGGTAGAAGGAAGGATTAAACAATGCTGAATCACGACAGAAAGTGACAGGGCCAGCGTGTTTTACAAAAATGTTGTAGATTAGTGGTTTTGCCTCTAGAACAATTTTATTTGCTGTTAGAAGAGTAATTTAATGTAATTTTTTTAAAAATGTCACATTTTAGCATATTTATGGTTGTCAATAACTGGGGAACCAACAGAAAATAACAAGTTGGATTTTCAGCAATGATAACTGGGCTTGTCTCTTAGAATTGCTTGCATGTAACAATGGTTAATTAATGGATGACATTCTCTGAAGACTTTTCGGCCCTGTCTCTAATCCCTGGACAGGACCATACATAATATGTAGCCTTATGGTATCTTCTCTTTACAAAACAAATAGGGTCTGATGATTAAATTGCTAAACCAAAGTAATGGATATAAATGAACAATGAAGGTGGAAAAGTTAGCAATGCATTCTAGCAGAGCTATGGTGAATCAGGGAAATAAACTCTTTTATGTCTATTTGGGGGATTGGTTAGGGAAGCAATAGAAGATGAGGGCAATTCTCACAGGAACCATTCCAATGAGAGAGACAGAGACAGACAGACAGACAGACAGACAGACAGACAGAGAAAACAGTGAGTTTCCTGCTGACATTTATAAAAAATGAGAAAGGAGAAAGTAAAGGTTATAACTACTAAAGAAAAGAGAGGTAAGCATAGATATAGCTATAAATATACAAAAAGAAGACTGCAGAGAGAGTACCAGAAAATATGTGATACAGAAACTAGCCACAGGAAAAAAGCATCAAGTAAAAGAGACAATAAAGAAGATGAAGTAGAAAATCATAGCAGGTCTATTCACATCACACAGAAGTTTCTCTGAATGATTGGTGCCTGCTTCTTCTGTTGGGGTGCTAACCCATACTGTCATGTGCTCTTTTCCTTACTTACAGTAGCAGTGGCGATGAGGGAACTTATGTTTCCTGTCATTGTTTAAAATCCCTAAGTTTTACTGTTTATCATTTCACTCTTTCAGTTCAAGGAGGAAAGGCACGTGCCAACAGTCTAGCTATCAATATTGTTTTCCTTGGAGATGAGAAGAAATGAGGAAGAGTTACCTAAAGGACAGTCAGTACAATGGCACTGAGTTGGAAAAGTCATAGAAATGCTACATTTTCTAAATGACTGTCTCTATGGAGAGAGACTGTTACAGAACTATGATGCAGTAAGAACTTAAGTCCCCAAAATCAATTTGTTTGCCAGTGGCCCATATGCAATTTACATTTAGCTCATATTTCTTGTCCTTTTATTTTGGAGGCCTAGTCCCCTCCTGGTCTACATTTAAGAAGTAGTCTACAGCTGGCATAGTGGCACATTCCTGTGGTTCTAGCTACTCAGGAGAGTGAGGTGGGAGGATCTCTTGAGCTTTAGATTTTGGGGCCAGCCTGGGCAACACAGACTTTTTGAGACTCAAAGAGAGAGAGAGAGAGAGAGAGAGAGAGAGAGGGAGAGACAGAGAGAGAGAAAAGAAGAAAAAGAAAGAAAGAAAGAAAGAAAGAAAGAAGAAGAAAGAAAGAAAGAAAGAAAGAAAGAAAGAGAAAGAAGAAAGAAAGAAAGAAAGAAAGAAAGAAAGAAAGAAAGAAAGAGAAAAAAGAAAGAAAGAAGAAAGAAAGAGAAAAAGAAAGAAGAAAGAAAGAAAGAGAAAAAGAAAGAAAGAAAGAAAGAAAGAAAGAGAAAAAGAAAGAAAGAAAGAAAGAGAAAAAAGAAAGAAAGAAAGAAAGAAGAAAGAAAGAAAGAAAGAAAGAAAGAAAGAAGAAAGAAAGAAAGAAAGAAAGAAAGAAAGAAAGAAAGAAAGAAAGAAAGAAAGAAAAAGAAACTGAAAATAACCCTCTTACATCAGTCTGGGTATGTCACTGACAGCCACTGTCCCATCATGGGTCTCACTCTCTCCATCTTCCTCCTCCTCCTCACTGCTCTCCGACTCTTCACTGGAGGAGGAATAATCAGTCACCTTCTTCAATGGGCGGTTTGTTTCTTCAATCCGCAGTTCTCTTAATTCTTTGGCTAATGCCGTCAGATCCTATAAGAGGAAAGTTTGTTCAGCACATGAACTTTAGATATGACCCAAGTTACATCTCTCAGAAAGTCAGTGCTCCAGCTTAAGCACAAGAAAAAAAGCTCTATTGAGAAGTGTGACAAACATAGTTACTGCATGGAACTAAGAAAACGATGTTTGTAGCGTGTATAAGCTAGAAAAGAAAGATGAATTCCATTTAAACTTTGTTCAAAACCAATAGCTAGACTGAGACTCTTCTCTTCTAAATATATGGACATATGGATGTGTATGCTGTATTGTGTGCATAACACGTATATGTAAACATTGTTCTTTCATTTTAGTTTGAGAAGGTGAAGTTCATCACCTTCAAAATTAATGGAAAAGCATAGGGTTAAAATTGTTGTTCAGGATTCTGGGACCCCTGCCCAAGCCATGGTGATGGTCCTTCCCATCTTAGGATTGCTACTGTACCAAAATCTAGCATCAGTCATAGAACAGAGCAATTCTCAAAGTTCATTTAGTGTGTCATCATTCCCTGGATAGCAGAGGCACCACATCAGATGATGGCCCACCCCAAAGCCTACTGCCACTGAAATTTATAGCCATAGAGCTGAGTTAATCAAAAGGAACAAAAACAGAGAAAGAGAGAGAGAGAAGAGAGAGAGAGAGATCTCTTCCAAAACGATAGGTGTTTCATTTTCTTAAGTTATAAATTCCAATTACTTGGCAGAAACCCTGGCAAAGAACACTGAAATGAATGTGCAAACACCCAAAGGAAGAGACAATTTTTCAGTTTTTCAATTTTTCAGAGTATGATGAAACCTTTAGCCTTATGGATGTGATGATGTGGTATTTAATCACCAGGCACATTGCAGGCAGTGTGCTGAATATCTGACTACCATGCTTTCAGAGCAAGGCAGAGGGAAGCAGTTCTGCAAAAGCATGGCCGCTCTAATTTGCATGGGTTAAACTGCCCATGGCACACAGCATGCAAATGAGGAAAAAGCAATTTGATATCAGTCTTACCATTTCTCCCTATTTAGTGACCCATGTGGGAATCAGAGCATTCAGTGAGAGACAGGGGATGAGGGAGAAAGAAACTCATTGAAAAAATGCTAAATCCTACATTTTCTTATGGCCATATTCTCTCTTTATTTCAGTCCAGAAATACATCTGTCCAATTCACCTGATAAGAGATTAATCAAGGTGACCTACAGGATGTTAAATAGTCTATCCAAATTACTTAGAAGAAAAACCATGATCAATTGTACAGTTAACATTGTAATTATAATTTTATTCTGAATGGACAACAAACCATCATGTTTTTCTAGTGCCACAAATATGTCAGGCACAGCTATTTTGATTAAGATTAGGGGAGGAAACACATCAGGTCTTTCAGTTGAAATTTAGGAAGTAGAAGGTATTAACTGAAGGAGTCATTTCTTTCTAATTTCATAAAAATCACAGGGAAAGCAGTGATGACTTAATGTCAAATGAACTGAAGCCCTTGGAAAAGGGAAGCTTCTGAAATTCTAACTGCATTTTATACACAAATGCACTTGAGGCTTTTCCATATACACATAATTGCTCAAATGCCTGGCCTCAGTCTCAGTGGATGTATCCCATCCGTGCAAGTGAAAACAGTTTTATTAAAAAGGCTCAATGGTTTTTACATAAAATGTATACTAAGAGGAAAACTGTCACAGAGAATTTTATGTAAACTTACATCTGGTTTCGCTGCCAATGGGGCAAAATAGGCAAAGCTAATACCCAGATTTCAGCTTTTTACTTATTTCCTCTTGGTAATTGCCAGGGCTTATCTCCATCAAATGGAAAAGAAAGCGAAGAGAATGTTATATTTGAGCACCATGGGAACATGTAGTCCAGATATTTGCTAAGGCTATGAAAGAAAAAGGATATTATAATCCTCCAAGTTAGTAAAATAATAAACTAGAAAATTTGATTTATATTTTGATTTTTATATGTGAAGATCAGGTTAAGTCTTGTCAAAGAATACAACTAGGTTTTAAAATGTTACTTGTCATTTGAATTATATTTTATTATCAGTTAAAGAGAGAATATGGTTTGAAATAATTTATTCTCAATAATGAGTAAAATATAACACTATCAGCTATGATTTATTAAAATTAATGATATATTTTCCCCCAAGGTTTGGTTTTCCTTATTTTGACATTTCAAAAATTAAAAAAAAAAAAACACAAAAGATTAAAAAAATTATTTAGAAATATACTAGTCCATAGCTCATTGATTTAAGGAAATTTTTACATCTTAAAAAGGACCTACATTTTCCTCAACACTACCCTACCCAGTATTTAGAAATACTTTAAAGTTCTACCGTGCTTTATAATTTCATGTTTAATCAGAATTTTTTGTTTCTATAATATTAAAAGCTATTTTCTGGAACATTAGGAATAATTATAGATTATTTTTTAGTTTAATTGGTAACAGCTTGGAGGATGTGATACATATGAAAATCTCAAGATAACAATAATGACTAACTCAAGAGTAATAACCCCAAAGTAAATTAATCTTCACTGCCAATAACCTATGTGTTTAGCTGAAGTTTTGTTTCTTAGCCATTCACTATGGAAAAATTTACAATAGCAAAGTTAGAGAAAGTGGACATGCTCAGATCCATTTTCATGCATTTTATTTCCTAACAATAATAATTTTCTTTATACAAAAGAGCTCTCTAGTAATTTACTGCTTGGCTCTGCTTGGCTGAAGCTAAGAAGTATTAAAAAGGGGAAATAAAACCACTACTTAGTCTGAAAATATTTGAGAATGTACGACCAAAAAAGAAATACGGCAAAATGGTTAAGTTTTTTTTACTATGGAGCAAATGTGAAGATACGAGGTTTGTATTCAAAGGCTTCTTTGACATACACTTTTTAGATTTAACTCGATGTAATTTTTCATTCAAAGGAGCTTAGTTAATCTGAAAATTATGCACATAACTTATCTACAAAAGGGCTCTTTTAGGCTTCTTTTTCAAAATATAGTTTATTCAAATTCTATTTTAGTTTCTTAAATATTACATTATTAAATAATTTAAACTGAGTTTTTCCTTATGCATCAGTAGAATTTTTTAAGGAAACCTAAAAAATGACACCCAGCAAGTCACTTAATTTCCTTATCTTAAGTGAGGGAAAGAGAGTTGGACTAGATATTGCTAAATCCAGTCCCATCTGTGGTTGTACTCCGTAATTTCTCAGACTCTGTCACACCCACAAAGTATAGTGGTAAGGCCAGTGTTTCCTTATGCATATAATATTCATGTCACATATTTAATTGTGCTAAAGTAGAACAGATTTTTTTCAAAGGTTGTATTAAATAATCACAGACTATTCTGCAAAATCTCATATTCCTTTAGAAAGTGCAAAATTAATGTGTACTTCCCAGATTGATTTTTATGAAAAACAGAACCATTAAACCACCAATAACAAGCAACACGTTTTCAGAAAGATTTTTAAGACTTTTCAGTTTAACACTGGGTTATATAAATGGCAATTAGTCACCAAGGCGATTCAACTCACATCAAAACCCACAAATAGAGAAGAGAGAAAGCTTTAGTTCATGCTTTCTCAACTGTGGTGTGACTGACATTTGAGGTCTGGTAGAAATCTTTGTTGTCCTCCTGTGTACCGTAGGATGACTAGCTAGCAGCATCTTTTACTCTACGCACAAGGTACTATGCCAACTGCTTTCCAGCCTCAATTCTGATAACGAAAACTGGCTCCGGGCTTTGTCAAGTATCTTCTAAGGGAAGAGCAATGAAAGAATTGTCTCTGGTTGAGAACCACAGGGTTAGGTAAAACCAGTGGTTTATCAGTGATGCTCACAAGAGAAGGCTGTCAACATCTGGAGGGGCTCTTCCAGCCACACATGCCTCCTGAGACTCCTGTGTGCAATTCACCCTGCCTCAACTATTTACCGTTATGTATGCCACTCTTGGCCCCTCTTGCCTTTGTGCGGTGTGATGGAGTACACCAAAACAAATAAAGCAGCTTCTCAAAGCTTAAAATATCCAGCGTTAACCAGCTGAGATCTACTATAGCCCTTTCCCTCACAAGTGGCACTCTCACACCAATTTCTGGACTCGTGACATTTCCTCTGTCTTCTGCACACACACAGTCATTTTACTGGTATCCAAAATACCAGAAAATCATCTCTTTCTTCAGTAGTTCAGGGACAAAACTGATTTTTAAAAAATGTGACAATTTCCCCATCTTTGCTATTATAAGGAAAAGGGATAAGCAAGGCCCTGACATAGAGCAGTTATAAAACCCCCTTCCCTTTCTATAAATACCATCCATACACTGTAGACGTACAGTCTCATCTCTTCATGAACAATAATCCTTTTAACCAGGAAAATAACTTTCTAAATCACTCTGGACAGTGAAGTGGTCCTAACTCTCAGAAAGTGAGGTTCATTAGTGAAAGTTAAGTGAAAAACAGATGCCAGCAAACATGCTTTTTCTACCAGCAAATAGAAAAGGCTCCATGCCTCTGGCCTGGACCTTACCTCATAACAGCTCGGCTTTCTGTAGCACTTTATAGTTCATAAAATGCTTCTGCACACATGACCTTGAATGATCATAAATGAGGCAGGGCAGGTGTTTTTATCTTCATTTTACAGAGCAGGAAATCCTGGCCTAGAGAGGTTATGAGACTTGTGCTCACCAGCTATTTATCAGGGAAGCTGAGATTTTAATACTGTTTGCTGTTCCCCTAAGTCAGTGCTTTTTCCATATAATTTCACAAAAGTAGTCCTCAGCAGAGCTACAGCCTCAAAGCCATAAGTATAGTCATCAGATTCCATGCATTTAGGACTTTTCGCAAGGCCTGGCTGTTAAAAAAAGAATTTGCTATGTGTATTCATGCAGGTCTGACAAACAGCGGTAAGGCAGTCATCCTTTTAAGCCAGCTACCTACAACTGACAAAGCCATGTATTTTTCTAATGGAAAACTGTCTCTACAGATAAGGAAATAAAGTCACTTAACTCACCAGGATTCACTAACTCAAGTGAATGTTGCTACTGATGCTATTGTTAATGTCCCACAAAATTAATCTAACAATACCCACTGACTCCTTGTTCACAGATTAAACACTATAAATTTGGAGTGCTCCAGAATGATGTCTCTCTTTTTTTTTCCTTAGTAAAACTGCTGAGAGCCATCTCCTAGTAAAGCTGGAGAATACAGGTTTGCTATGGAAAGGGGCTGGAGGGAGAAACTGTGCCATTGATAAATCATCCATATTTGTTGTTGGCCAAGAACCCTGGGTAATATACTCATTTAGAGGGAGGGTTGGGGAGCTTTTCACGGCTAGGTCTGAGCATCTCAGACTGGCTTTTGTTGAAAGGGCTCTTCTCCCACCAGATTTCATGAAAGCAGTCCTCAGCGAAGCCACAGCCTTAACGCCGTAACTGCAGTCATCAGATTCCATGCATTTCGGACTCTTCACAAGGCCTGAGTGGCTTTAAACCTGTGATTCCACTGGACTGCTTTTCTAACAGCAGAAAATCAGTTTAATATTTAATCTTGTGAAAGTATGACCAAAAAGAGACAATACTAACCTCATCTATAGCTTTCTTATAGCTCTGAGGTAAGAGGAACCCAATCCAGAAGAATCCACAGAAGAGGAAAAGCCAGAACAAAGGAAGCAGGTTAGACACAAAATTGGAATGGTTAGTACAAAATTGATAAAGACAAATGGACAAAGACAAGTTCAATCCTGTGAATCTCCTTCATTTCTACTCAAAGTACCTTCTAATTTTAAAATGTAAAAATGAAAACAATAAAGAGTAAACCAAAAAGGCTTTACATTCATTTTTATAAAAATGATTCTCTGAAAATTGAAATAAGTGGACAGTGACTCATCCTAAATTAATTTTCCACTTTTCCGTTTCAGTCTGCATGCTCTTAATCCTTTTTTAAAAAGCTACTTGGGGTCCATCATGTTATAGCAATGAAGCTGCGTTTCAAGCTGCTGGGCCCCAATGTGACACTATGCTTATGAAGTTTCAGCCCATCAAAGATATGCAAGTTCCAAAAGGCATGAAAAGTAGCAGAAAAATGATTGTGCTAATTTATATGGAAAATAATACCGGGAAAGGGCAGAAGAACTAAGAGACATTAGTAGGACAAGTTCAAATGTCCTTTACTGGCAGATTTAGTATCTATGCCATCATTGTGGAGGCAAAATTATGGAATGACATGAGTTATTTCTCTTCCTGTTTTATTCTCTGATGGGGCTCAGATGGTCACCAAAATAATCCAAAGGCAGAAGAAACAACCCAAGATCTGATCAGTTCTTCCATAATCAGGTGTGGCTTCTTTCCTATTAATCTCAAACAGTTTTAGTCATAATCATGAATGTATCCCCAATTACTTTAATTTGTGGGTCCTCTAGTAAATTAAGAGTTTCAAACTCAGACAGAAAAGCACTCACAGCTGGTCGGCTGGGCCGGGTAATATCCCTGGATTCTTCTGGTTTCACCTTGGAAGGCTCGTGGGGGAGCACAGGTGATCCTTCTGACTTACTGTTAGCTACAGGAAAAATAGAGGGCCAAGAAAGACATTGACCATCAAAGAGTGCTGGCATCAGAGTCCAGGGCGAGTCATCTGTAAGATTCTTCCCTTCAGGATTACTCAGCGCGTACGTTGTTCACTTAGCCAAATCCCCAAGCACGTTCATGGAAAAATAATAAATATTCGGGTAGCAAAGTCAGGCAGACACCTTTAGGTTTGTAACTCAGAAATCATATAAGAAAAGCTGTAGCAAGCACCCTACCTTGCTCCATTTACTGAGGGGGTCACTGCTTCTGAGAGGCTTCTGATACACACTGTGCTTTCTCTGACAATCACCTCGCTTCATCTTTGCTCCAACCCAACAGAGTGGTACTGTTTTCCTATTTTATGTCTTTTTTTTTTTTTTTTTGTACTGGGGATTGAACTTATGAAACCTCACACTTGCTAGGCAGGCACTTATGTCACTGAGCTAAATCCCTGGCATGTTTTCCTATTTTATGGATTTAGAAAGATGACAGAGACGGCCTGAGGTTATGAGGACATTGTGGACCAAGCTGTGTTTCTTTTAGATTGTTGAAACTTTTATTCCCAATGACTATGCTAAACCAGCTTCAAATTAAGGTTCTGTGCTTGGTTTCTTCTTATTCATCAGGATAAATTATTTTGATGAATTTTGGTGAGATAAAAATAAAATCTTATTTGCTTGATGGTCTTAAAATGGGACTAGAGAGACATCGGAGCCCTTTTAATGAAGAAAGAAAAAGGGGCAGAAAGGGTATTGGTGATGAAGAGAGAGGGCCCAGAAACAGAGGTGCAGAGCAGAGAGCGAGGGTCCCTGCAGGAACAGAGGTGCAGAGCAGAGAGCGAGGGTCCCTGCAGGAACAGAGGTGCAGAGCAGAGAGCGAGGGTCCCTGCAGGAACAGAGGTGCAGAGCAGAGAGCGAGGGTCCCTGCAGGAACAGAGGTGCAGAGCAGAGAGCGAGGGTCCCTGCAGGAACAGAGGTGCAGAGCAGAGAGCGAGGGGCCCTGCAGGAACAGAGGTGCAGAGCAGAGAGCGAGGGGCCCTGCAGGAACAGAGGTGCAGAGCAGAGAGCGAGGGGCCCTGCAGTGCCAGAGAGAGCAGCTGCTGTACACAGGTCATCAGTTTATCAGTAGAGGAGAAAGGAGAGATGCTTTAAAGCTCCTAGTTAGGGACATATCAGGCATACAAGAATACTTTTAACTCAGAACTAGGACTAAAGGAAAGAATGTAAGAATTACAAAAATTACATATATATATATATATAATTTTTTAAAAAATTTTGTTCTAAAAAGGTCAGGAAGTGAGGGGGTGGCAGTTCTTTGCCACTCTTTCAGAGGTACAAAGACATACGTAGCTATGGGATGTGCCACTGACACAACAGAATTCATACAGGAGTGGCCATGGGTCAGTTCATAGCCTGAGTCCTAGACATGGACATTATCTGTTAGAGGTCAAGCTTTTGAAAATGGACATCTGGTGATCTTACTTGAAATCTAATAGGAACATTTGGAGGTAAACTATGGTGTGTCCACTGAACAGGCCAAGAAACAATTAAGAACTGGAGATTTCAATCAAACAGAATAATTAATAAGTATACTGTCAAGTAGCACTTCACAAAGTACTGAACGGTATCACTTGGAAGCAAAATTATCTTCTGAAGAAGGTGATTCAGAAGGAATACATTTTTAACTTATTAGTACATGTTGGCAATATAATGACCACTTTCACTGTGCGTGTTTGACACATGTGCACTGCACACCTTCATTCTTTTTTACATCCTTTTCCCTTCTCCCCTTCTTCCTCCCTGTATCCTTCCTGCTTGCAGAATGTCTAGCTCCCTGTTTTCTTTTATCTATCTTTGAATTTTCTCTTTAATGTATTTATACTTTGCGTTTCTCATGTAAGAGAAACCATATGGTATTTAAGCTTGTGTGTCTAACTTATTTCACTAACATTATGATTTCAAGGTGCATCCACTTTCCTACAAATGACTTAAATTTATCCTTATTTATAGCAGAGCAGTACTGTGTTCGGTATAAATGCCACATTTTCTTTAGTCATTTATCTAAACGATGGGCACATAGGCCAAGATTTAGTTCTTATCAATTGTGCTTGTAGGCAATGTGCATGTATCACTGTAATATGATGTTAGCTCTTTCAGGGAGATACTTAGAGAATAGCTGAATTGAAGGAAATTTCTATTTTTGTTTCTTTTTTTTTTTTTTTTTTGAGAAATCTCCATACTGATTTTCATAGTGGTTGTAGCTAAAACCATGTATTGCTCTGTATAATTGCCTATATAATATGAATGTATTTCATGGGTTTCCCCATTAATGAAAACTAAAGAACAATGAATGATTTGAGTCAAACTTTTGGAGAGGCTAATTTTTATCATCAAATGTATTTTTTAAGTCAAAGATTTTATTTCTTTTCTCAAGTATATTTATACTGCATTAATCATCAAATTTCATGAAGGAGAAATATCTATAAATTATGCTCAGAATACTAAAAGAGATGATTGGCACACTGGGAACAGGACATTTGGGGGTACAGGAAATTCTAAAAACAGGACATTTGGGGGTATAGGAAATTCTAAAGCAATCAATTGGAAACAGAAATTCAGGAGACTGTAACCTATACTTTCAAATAAGAACATTTCTGATGGTCTCCTGGGAAAACGCTAGTATCTGAGATTAGAAAGGATTTTGTCCACACTGATGCCATCTGTATGTGACCCAGGCTCTTCAGGAGATGAGGTTGAAAGCAGCTAAAACGCTGCTACCCTGTGTAGCCTCATTACGGTCAGGAAGTAGCTCTTTCCCCCTGTTCATGCTTTCCTCTCCTGTGATGCTGCCAGGGAAAGGCAAGAGCCTGGTTTACCTCGAACTCTGGTCCGTTCACTGGATCCTGCCTGTGAGCCAGGCTGGGAGCCTCCTTGGGAGCTGGGCTGGGAGCTGGGGGTGCTGGAGCTGGAGGAGCTGCCACTGCTGGTCCTCTGCAAGGGGCTCTCCAAGACGGGCTCTATTCTCCGGAGATCAGGGTTGCTGCATGGGTGGCAGAGCACACTCATTATGCATTATGCGCTTAAAATCGTGCCGATTTTTCAAGCCATACATCTCAGAATGTATCGATATCCACAATATATAATGAAATCAAGCAACACAATAGCAAGACAACCAGATTCAAAAATGAAGGTAAACGACCTGAATGGACATTTCTCAAAAAGAAGATACACACAAATATATGTACTAAGTATATGTAAGAATGTTCAATTCATTAATCACCAGAGAAATGCAAATTAAAACCATAATGACTTATTACCTTGCAACTATTAAAAGTCTGTTATCAGAAAGATGAAGCATAACAAGTGCTAACAGGGATGTGAAGAAAAGGAAATCTCTGTACACCGCTGGTGGGGATGTGTATTAAGTATGCAGATTCCTAAAAAAACCCTTAAAAACAGAACTACAATATAAACCAGAAATTCCATTTGTGTTCTTTGCAAGGTTCTGGATATGCAGGAAATGAACTCCTGAAACAATGCTTGAGTGAAAACACTAAAAACACTAATTCTGGGATAATAAAGTTTAAAAGGGGACTTCTTTAAATGCTTTTTCCCTGTGATCATTTTGTTTGTTTGTTTGTTTGTTTGTTTGTTTGTTTGTTTGAGACAGGGTCTCACTGTATAGTTCAGGCTATCTCTGAACTCACCATGTAGCCCAGGTTGGCCTCAAACTCATGGTAATCCTCCTGCCTCAGCCTCTTGAGTGCTGGGATTATGGGCGTGACTTAAAGTACCTGGCTCTCTGTGATGATTTTAAGAAACTTGAAACATATTGAAAGGTAAAAATAAGAAGGTAACATAAATAATCCCCAAATCAGAAGATATTCAATTATGTTATGATGTTATGTTATGTTAAATTATCTACTAGCCTTTTTTTCTTTTGAATCTATGGAAGCATATGATGCATTCAGTTTTGCTTACTACTCTCCCGGCCCCTTCTTCAACACCACACTGTGAGCACTGTCTCGGACTTCTGAAAGCAGTAATGGCTGCATAGTAATCTACTTTATAGATTTCTTGGCCTAACTATTCCTCTACCGTTAAATCTTAAGGTACTCACATACAGCGCTGAGACAGACAACACTGAAATCGCCCTCTATCTACACACCAGTGCTCAATCATGTCCCTGTTTCCTGGAATTAAAATTCTTGGGTGAAAAGGCATAAGCTTGGATAGACATGTATGCACATGTGTGACTGAAAGTGTCACCATGTTTTACTGTGATGATCTGTCTCTAAATTCTTATCAGATTTTTTTAGGAGCAATTTGACAAATTTTATCCTACTTATTTAGTGCCATTTAAAGTTTGGTAATGATGTAGAATGATGTTTACTCACATTTATAATCCCTTCTCTGTGAATTGCTAAATTAAACTCTTTGTTTATGTATCTAGTGGAGTTTATATATATATATTTTTAATAATTTTCTTGCAGGAAGTCTATACTCTTAGCTACTAGCAAAGGGATGTGTTTTTGGATCATTATTACTAAATGTTAATTCAAGAATAAATTAGTTTATTAGCAGGCTAGTAGCTCCAACCTTTTAAAAATTTGGGAAGATTCTTTGTCCTATCTTTACTACTAACTCCGCAAACAGCATTATTTATTCTCTTATTCGGTTGTCTTTACTAGGCACTTATCAGGCATCTGAGATATGAAAATGATGCAGGCTGTGCCCTCTGCGAGCTTAGCCAAGCACACAGATCCCACTGCATTCATGCTTTGCTTGCATATGGAAGCATGAAGCAGGGCCACTCTGGGCTAGAGGGGAGCTGTAACAGAAGAGGAGACATCTACACAATGGTGGTGAGAGGCCACTGAGGTTTTTATCATTTTATTTCTAAAAATGTAGCATTCCTAAAGCTTCTACAGAGTTCTTTTTAATTTACATACTAACAGACGCTGTTTCTTTTGTCCATTAGATTTACACAGCACTGGCAGGGATAATTCACTGACATCTGAAAATCTATTGCTATCCAGTTGCTGAGACAAAAACCCAAATCCAGCATCAGCTTCCTCTGTTTCCAACATCTTCAGTTCCTCGAAAAGAGTTTCACATTTGTGCAAACTGAAGGGGGTCAAGGCTGGTGGTTAAGAAGGACAAAGGACCCCAGGGGACTCTGGAGCAGTATGCAGGAAAGCTGGAAGTGGCCTGAGCAAAGACAGAGGTAGGGGTTGTCCCGACATACATGGATGTAGAAAGGACATCCACAAACTGGAGTACCAAATCTGTCTTAGGAATCAGTGGGAGAATGGAGTGATCTGAAGAAAAAGGTCAGGGTGTAGCACCAGCCACTTGGCAAAGAATGTGTACCTGCCACAGCAGGCTTATGCTGGACAGGAAAAAGGCAGGCAGATGAGCTAGGAGGCTATTGCCATGCTAGATGATGAGGTCCTGGGCCAGCATGTCCTGGCATAAGAAAGAAGCACAAGTATTAGCAGAACTTGATGGAAGAGCATGCATCTGATGGGGCTCAGAGCCTCCTTCTGTGTGAAGCTAATTGGATCCCAGAGGCATTAAATCCCTGGCCTGGGCTTCATTAGCACAAGTCCTCTCCACTGGAGCTCACCAGCCTGGGTGCTCATCTAATAGGCTGCTATTTTTACTGCTGGAGACTAAAAGAAGTATTTAGTTCCTATGTAGCTACACACAGAATAGGGAAAACTTTACTTTCTAACCTTACTTTTTTCTTTTTTAGTAAAACATGAGTAATTTGAGAAATTGTTATACTGTTGACATTTTTCTCTTTTCTTAATATGTATATATGGTCTGACCTTAGGGCTAAGGTGTCTGAGATAAATGCTCTTAAAAAGATCCAATTTCAAAAGAATTCTATTAAATTGTAGATTTTCTTTATTCATGTATTAACAGAATCTACTAAGATCCAAACATGCAAAAACTTGAAAACATCTAAATAGATTTCTTTACATGATAACTTTTAATTCAAACATCTGTCATCCTACACATAATACTGTTTGGTCTATAAAACACACAGTAAAGTAAAATAGTGGTAATTACTCCACCCACTTGAATCATACAAAAAGTCAAAACAGAAAATGATTACAAAATGAGTTTGTGCCCAAGTACTTGGCCAAGTCTTTAATTAACTGGCTGGCTGCCAAAATTCATTTTGTTTTATTCTTTGATGAAACAGCCAATGAGAAGAAACAAGTCCTAAGAAGACAGGTTGGGGATGGGATAGAGAATTACTTTTAAAAATTAAGCATTTAGTTATTGGATTTTGCCTGGGTCTTTCTAGCTCAATTTAAATCTTTTAGTATTCTGAATGTACTTGTTTCATCAAATTTTAATTTGCTATAAAAGAGCACATGAATCAAAGTTAAATATCAAAGTACCTAGGATCTTAAAAACAATATTTTTAAATGATCAAATCAAATGTTTAACCTCAAGTGCTCACCCTGACGTAATAAGTTATTTGGGAGTCCACAAGAGGTGGGAAGTGCTCCCTGACCTAGAGCAGGAACAGGTGCACGAGACCAGACTGTGGCCGTCTGAAAAGAGAACGCTACAGGCATGTGATGACACCTAGTTCCAGCTTGACTGGGTGTTGAGATATAAATATGTCCCACGAACAGCAACCATTAAAACTTAGTATCACAGCGAAAGTATCCTTCCGATTAGGAGGAGCTGTCACTGGATTCATAAACCACAGGGTGAGAAAGGAAGAAGCAAGATGGTGCTGTGTGCATTAGCAAGTCAAGCAACCTCTTCCCGAGGGAAAATGAGGCAGCGACGTCAGCTACCTGACTAGCAGACGGTAGCACTAAAGAGGGTAGGTCTGGGGTAAGGCTACCAGGGCTCACACCCTAGTTTCTACCACTTATTGAATCTATCACATTTAGCAGCTTGGTTAATTTCTTTTTCTTTTCTTTTTTAATTTTAAAGAAAAAAAAACAATGGTACAAAATTTCAAAACAAGATTATAGAAGAGTAACAATGGTTAGTACATTGGGTATTGTTATCTTCAAAGTAGTTGCTCATATTACAAGACAGGCATGAGAAATTGATCAAACAATATAAGCACAAACTTTTCAATGAAATAACTGCAATTAGTAGTATAACTATTTTAATTAATTTCTGTTTATCTCAGTTTCCCTGCCTATAAAATAGGATGATTGTAGTCACTGCCTCACAGAGTTGATGTATTGATTAAATAGTTAATATTTGTAATGTACAAATATACATAATTGCTCCAATGGAGTTCATTAAATAAAAAAATAAATAATAAATTGACTCAAACCAAGCAGAAGGCAAGGACCTGCCAGGGGCTTCCCATTAATGAACCCTTTCCGGAGCAACCTGTGTTGCTGCTTGCTCAGTACTGTATCTATATTAAAAGCATGTTCTCTGTAGGACTATTTTTTATTGGATATAGTTGGTGTAGACAACACAAGAGTGAGATAATGGAGTAATTCCTAGGAGAAGGGTGGTAGTCAGAAGAGTAAAGCTTTACTTTTATTCTCATGTAATAAGTACCTGGGCACAACAGTCTTCCACTCTAGTTTATTATTGATTGAAACATTGTTTTCTAAATTACCAAAAATATCACACTGGTACATGGTTTATTTCTCACCTCATCATAATATGCACAGGGAGAATGCCTGTCGTTGCTGGTCTTTATCCATGTGGTGACTTGGGGACCCAAAAATCCTTCTGTGTTGAAACACATCTTAAATTTGGGGTCCCCAAGTTTGCCACAGAGGATGAAGAAAGTCTATTTTTAAAGACATTAATTTACAAATTTATTCCAAAGCAAAATAAGAAAGTGAGGCAAGAAACATAATTTTGCCTTCCATTAAGAATACCCACAGCTGCAAAGAGCAGAGAGTAGTGTGGTCCACGGGCTCAGGAATCAGGCAGTTTTACTGGAGTCAGTGGTTGCAGTCATGGAGATAGCAGGTTTTAATATACATTACATTTAGCAAGTGAATTAAAACTAACAAAATACCCCGACTCTGTCCTATGTTAGCGCTGCAATTTTTCTTGAAATCTACGCTAACTTTGCTAATTTTCTAATTTCCCTTGAGAATCACTTCAAAGAAAGACTGCTGACAAAGTATAGGAAGTGTAGCTTAGAAGCACTGTGAAAGCTTTTTTTTATTGGATGTATGATTATCTGCCAAATGCTACACAAAGAACTATGAGGACTTCACTAGGACCCACAGAAGGTAGAGAGGCTGTCCCAGCAATGGTCCTTTCCAGGTACATCTCTGGATGGCCACTTCCCTGTGTGGTTCCTTTTCTGACTCAGGGATAGGCCAAGAGAGTTGGAGTGGCCACTAAGACAGTAGGAATGAAGGCTACGAGCACTCTGTGTACTGCAAATTTCTTTCTTGAAATGCTGTTCTGCAATATAGGAACAAAGAAGCAGGGATAGAAGGCCCTGCATATTAAGAGGTATAGCTGACACCATAGGAGCTCACCGCAGCTACATGGAAAACTTCCTGGCCAATCCACAGAGATGTGAGAAATAATAAACTGTTACTGTTTCAAATTTTTGGCCAGTTTACTATGTAGCAAAGGTGAACAGAAGCTATTTCTATATGGTGACTTGAACTTTGAAGCCTTTTGTAAACGTAACACAATCTGGAGCTGCAGAGTTTTCCTCAATTTTTTTTTTCTTTATACTTTAAATGTTGGTCACATGGAGACATTTTAGCAAGAAGCCGGGATGCTCTCTAGGACTGTCCCACTTATAGAAATGGGGATTCCCCCCTACTCCCCATCTTTTGTACTTTCATTGTAAATTATTGTCTCTTAGCTCTCTTTCTACAGTATCTCTCACAAAGCATGGTATTTAATGGTCCCAAGGGGAAAGTTCGCATTTTCTAAGCTACTGATCATCAAGTGTCAATTACGTTAGGCTCTAATGTCATTAAAATAGCACTTCAGAAGAAATAAAAAGCTGCTTTTTATTTGACTACATAATAGTAATTCTTTCGTCTTGGTTGACAGGAGGAAGAATACTTAAAGTTGAAATAATGCCTGATCTAAGGCTTGGAATAATGCTTGATCTAAACTACAATTCTAAGCAACTGATCTAATAATGAACAGAGCCCTGAGGGCAGGGTTCAAAAGAGCACGAAGTGCTGATAGCTGAGACTTATCACTCTTGGAAAAGAAGGACTGAGGAAGTTCAGCTGAGAATTCAATGCTCACACTCCTCTGGCTCCTTGGCTACAGTATGCCCCAGTCTTCTTTACTGCTGCCCAGCAACCCCCACCCAGCACACATCTGAGAAGTTGCAGGAAAAAATGGATCATTCAGTGTCCAGGAATTGGCAGTTCCACTCAGAATGGGCTACCATCTCTGCCTGAAAGAGATTCATGTTCTTAGTGTAGTTCTGTCCTTTCCATGGAATGACCCTTCCTGGGGCTTTCCATGTGAGGAGGAAAAGTGTTAACATCAAAAGCACTTCGTACTTTAAAGACAGACACAAATAACCATCAGCTTCCTGTACACACATCCACAGTCCAGTCTCTCCCCTCTCCTCTCCTGTCCCTCACTCTCTCCCCCTTTCTCTCACCTTCTCCCTCTCTGTTCTTTTTCTTACTGTGAACACAATGAAGGGAAAAAAACCCCAGCTTGCCCAAAGCTCGTTCTTTTTATAGCCTAAGCAGAGGCCATTTGCTATGTGAGTGGATCTTGGGGACTGTGGTCATTGTGAGGGACCTGAGGGAAGGAAGCCTAATGAGCGATGACAACGATGGCAGCCAACAGCATCTGTCACCACATCAAAGCAGCTCAGACACTATAAAGATGTTTACTTTCGGGCTTCTCTGGGGACCTTCACACCAAAAATGGGAGTGAGTGCAACTTCCCATCTGTAAAAATATACGCTGGTGATGGAAGAGCTGGGAAGGAGAACACACAGCAACAGCAGAAGCGGAACTGCACTTCAGAGATCCTGCATAATGCCGAGGAGATGATTTTCTCACTGCAGCTGGTCTTTCTGGACTTGGCAGGCTTCAGAAGCTCTGAAGTTGGTCACCATTTTAGTTGGTTTTTACTATCTCAGTCATTCCTAGAGCACATATTTTGACCTGATAAAAATCATTCCAAAACTCTTATTTTGTTCTACTGATTCCATCAAACGGTCTCTGAAGTAAATGGTTTGAGGTATTGCAACCGGATTTATGTTTGCATTTTATCCCAGGTTTTAAAAACTGTCAGTTACAGTACACCTGAGTGGCCTTCTGGATGGTCTCATTCATTCACTCATTCATTCATTCATTCATTCATTCAGCGTACACTGTGTGCTGATTTCTAATGGTTACTGAAAGCACACAAAAACGTACAGTCCAGGGAGCAACTCCACATGCTTTTGAAGTAAATTCAGAACATGGACACTTTTTAGGAAAGCACAATGGCAAGAGTGAGTGGGGATTGCTCCTTCTTCCTGGCCTGCTTTCTTCCTTACCTTGCTCTGATGGGTTGAGATCCTAGTCTGGGTCCCAAAGCACTACCGTTTCCAGGTGAATTCTTTCTGGCTAATGCTGGGGATATAGAAGTTGTTCTTTGAGGCACCTGGAGGAAAACCAGAATTCAGAGATATTTTCCATAAAAGAGTTTTCATAGGCTACTGTTTGAAAAACTTACTTCTTTCAGAACATTTGATGAAGTTAAAAAAACCACTTGAAACAGGAAAGAATCATCTTTTAGTTCTCACAGAAATATTAAATTCCCTAAACAAAACCAAACAAGTCTAGTGGTAGAAGGCAACAAGCCATACTCAACAACCACCAAGCAGGGTCATTTTATGTCTTTTTATTTTTAAAGATTTTAATTAAAGAGAAACAAAAGCATGTAAAGGGTAGAGATAATACAGAATTCCAAAAAAAAGATAAACAATAAGAAATCACTAGTTAATAAATTACATATTATCCTCTTAGTAATAGTTGTTCAAGTTACAAAATTAAAGCATACAAAGTAGATAGTCAAACAGTGAGAGTATGAACAGCTACACATGTATGAATCTCTACGTGTATTTCTATCCTTTATTAGAGGGAAAAACAAAATTTAGCAAGACAAAACAAAACAAATTCCTATAAAAACATGAAACCAAAAAGTCGTATGAAACCACAGTACAAGGTAATCTACAATGATTACTGTGTTGTTTCTTATTATCTTCAATAGAATGTCTATATCATCAGGCATTATTGAATATAGCAGTATAATTGAGTATAGAAGTAAATAACAATATTAGTAAAATAAAACAATGTAGACAGTATAAAACTTCAAAGGCAGGTAATAATCAAACCAGAGTGGATATTCTAGTGGATCTTGTCATCTTCAGTGCAGTTGCCTATACTCTCAGACTTGATACTATCAATCATAACAGCTTTGAATAAAATCTATCAATACAAAACAGTGATCTAACAAAGCAGTTTCGATTATGATCAGTCATGGTAAAGCAGTGTAGGTTTTACAGAGCTTTACATTAAGTTAATAGGAAATTAAGGATGATTACCATACTATATCCTGTTATTTTCAGGATTACTGTCTGTGGCCTCAAATCTAGTACAGGTGGAATGACTGGAACAGAATATAATACTTCTAAGCAGAGTAGTGTAAGTTTTAAATCCTGGTGCACTATTAACAATATAGGGTATCAAGAGTTACTATGTTAGAGTTTCTAGTTATCCTTCTCTGTCTCATTTCTGCTATGCTACTTTTCTGCCTTTTGTTTAGTTTTCTCCTCCATTCTACTTCCTGCCTCACTCATTGAGGCCTTTCTGCCACTGTTCCTAAAATCATGGTATTTTTTTTTCTCTCTCTCTAGAATGTCTTTCAGCATTCTCTGTAGGGTTGGACTGGTGGTCGCAAACTCCCCCAGTTCCTCTTTGTCATGGAAGCATCTTGTTTCTCCATTAATTTCTAGTGACAGTTTTGCAGGGTACATCAATCTGGGCTGGAGACCACCTTCCTTCAGGACTTGGAAGACTTCACTCCAAGCTCTTCTTGATCTGATGGTCTGTGTCAAGAAGTCAGCCGTGATTCTGATGGGCTTACCTTTATAGGTAATCTGTTTCTTTTCTCTGACGGCTTTTAATATTCTGTTTTTATATTGAATTTCTGGTATCTTAATTATTATATGTCTGGGTGTAGATCTGTTTTGGTAGTAGGTGGCTGGAGTTCTGTATGCCTCACACAACCAAATGTCATTTTCTTTTCCCATGCCTGGGAAGTTTTCCTTAATTATTTCCATGAATAGCCTTTGTAATTTGCCTGTATGTATTCCTGCTTTTTCGTTCACGTTTCTTATTCTTAAATGTAGATTATCTTGTCATCTTCTAGCCTTTGTATTGCTACTGCCTGTTTCCTTGTTATTTTTAAGAGATCTTTCCTTTCATGATCACACATTGCAAAGTTGTCTTCAAGTTTTGATAGTCTATCCTTTGTTTCTTTTCAGGTGTTTTGCCAGCTTTCAATTGAGTTTTTAATTTCCTGGTAATCTCTTTGAATCTGCTTCATGTATTCTATATTTTCTTTATATTCTTTATTGAATATTTCTCTCCTTTTTTTGTGTTCTTCCCTTCTTCCATCTGTATCATCCTGAGAGATGCTTCCTAAGAGCATTTCTTTTATTACTCTACTCATATCTTGCTTCACCTGATTTAATATTTCAGTTTTGAGCTCGTCTACAAGATCCCAAAGATATCTCTTAACGTCCATTGAGGCCATGTCTGATGTTGTGTGTTTGCTGCCCTCAGTCTCCCTTGTTTTTCCTTCTCCTGGATCAGGGCCCTCAGGGTTCTGGGCTGGGGGCCTCCTCTTGCCTCTCTCTCCTGTCATGGCCCTGGCTTCCTCCATACAGGTTACAGTGCAGGTCCCAGCCTTTTCCCTGTTGGCCACATTTCCTCCGAAGCACACTGGCAAGGGAACTCCACCCTCTCCTGCCTGCTCTTGTCACTGAGGTGTAAGCAGGCTGCATATGCCTGCCCCTCCCCACTGGGCCAGCCAAACCTCAGAGGCAATCACCCAGTTAGTGCTTGCTAGGCACAGGGAATTGATCTGGGATGTCTCATTGGGTCCCAGCCAGGGGCACGGCCCTGTCCAAGCAAATCCCACGAACCTGCTCTAGGGAGGGAGTAACCAACCAAAATCACTGTCACTCCCAGTTCAGGCTCTTCCTGCCTGATTCAAACATGTTGCCCACCTGGTGGCGCCCTTCCCGTGGGTGGGTGGGGGTCTCACTTCCAGCACTGACTGTGGATCAATGAAGGTTCCTCCACCAGCTCCGCTCTCCGCTGTGTTCACCAACCCCCGACTTCAGTGCTGCTGCGCTTTCCGTGAGTGGCAGCGGGAATGATTTTGGGTGGCTCTGCCTGCTGGCGCAGATTCAAGCTGGTGCAAACTTGGCGGGTAATTGTGAAAACGCTGTCCTGTAGTGTTTAGCTGTTTCAGTTGTAGTCCTGAAGTATTTGACAAGCTTTTTTAAGTTTTAATTTCTTCCTGTGTCAAGACGATCCATCTCCCTCTGTCTGGGTCTCTCCAGGTTGTTTTCTTCTGGCATATGAGTTGTTTCTCCCGGGAGGCTTTGTATTGTGTTGCTCACTGATCGGTCATCTTGTCTCTCTCATTTTATGTCTTAAATTTAAAGGTGGATTAATAATTTTTTCTTGCTAAGCTGTAAGAAATTAATGTCTCTTTTTGTGGAGCAAGAGTGGTAGATATCAGAAACCTCTTTGGGGTAATACCTCATTGGAAGTTGCGTCAAATCAAAGCCACTGCAATAAAGCCAATTTTCATTTTTAGCTCCCATCATAACTAAAAAATTATAAAATCTGATGAGAAACTAAGATATAAGGCTAGAACTTGGGACATTCAGTAACAAATCAGTGAGCTAAGAGAATGTACTAAAATAGGTCCTGCATAGTGCTAGTCAACTTGCAAATACTAATTAAAATCCCCAAACCCCAAAACGTCAATTGGTAAATTCATTAAAAAACAACACTAATACTGAAAATAGTGGAAGTATCTTCAAATATCCCAAGTGAGTATCATTAAGACTGTGGGGTGCAGTTAGAAAGTGTATTATTAGCTTAGCTGGGAAAAGCCTAAGGTTGAACTCAAGAATTTCTTTTCAAGATATTACAGATACTTTTAAGTTTTAATTTCAAATACTACAAATGCACCAAATAAGTATATTATTTAAAAGAATTATATATGAATTCTAGTACAGAAAGTTACTTTCAATATAAAGTGATATTCTTTGTTTGGAAAATTTATTATTATTGCTGTTATTATTAACAGGAATTAATAAGCATGACCTCATGCTTACCAGGCAGGTGCTGTGCTGCTGAGCTATATCCCCAGAAATTATAATTTATTTCAACATAAAAATGAGTCAGTGAAGTGAAACAGAAGCTCAGATTAATATCATCTGTTTAAATTAAATACTATTGTTATTTTTGCTGTTTCTTTTGTATATGTATTTGTAGAGAAGAGCTTAATGAATTATTAAAAGATGAATCTTTGAACTGACCAAAAGTTCCTTCCCAGCACCACAAATGCATGCATGTGTGTTTTTAGAATGAACCAACAGTTTCCTTTTGGTTTCTGAGAACTCCAGGGTCTACCTTATTTTCTACACTGAGGTTTGGCCCTGAGAAACTTTTTCTGATGATAATTCTACTTCCACAAAAGGAGGACATCAACAAAAAAAGCCATTATCAGCTATGCTCATGTTCAAAATAATGGAAGTCATAGTGTAATATCCCTTTGAGAAGACAAAAAATGTATCTAAATCACTAAGTAGAAACTATTATTATTTCATGGAATTAAGAATGCCATTATTTCTTGGAAACTGTGGGGCATTCATTTGTCACCGGTCCTGATGCAGAACTCTGGAGAAAGAGGATTCCTAAGCCAGGAAGAACCTAGTGAAAAATGTCTTCAATTTTTGAAAAATATCCAGCTTATTTGTCATAGATTTACAGCCACAATGCAGAACATATGTAAGGAAGAGTAATAGCTTGGTATATGAAAAACAAAAAAAACCCTCAAAACTCAGGACTGTCATTTGAGAGATGAAATTAAAACAACACCGAGAGTCTGTCTCACTCAGGAGATAATGCCTATCATCAGGAAATCGAACAATAACAAATGCTGGTGGGGCTGTGGGAAAAAAAGGAACCATTCTTCACTGTTGGTGGGAATGTAGACTAGTGCAACCACTATGGAAATTAGTGTGAAGATTCCTCAAAAAGCTAGGATTGGAGGGTCCCATTCAATCCAGCTATTCCCTTTCTAGGTATTTTCCCAGACAAATTGAAAACATCATACCACAGTGATCTATGTGCACCCTGTTTAAAGCAGCACGATTTGTAATAGCTAAATCTTGGAAACAACCCAAATGACCATCAACAGCAGAACAGATAAAAATGATATGGTATTTTTATACAAGGGAGTATTACTCAGCTTAAGAAGAATAAATCTGAAGCTTTTATAGGTAAATGGATGCAACTTGAGACCATACTTAGAAATGAAATAAGTCAGTCTTGCATGTATAAATATCATATTGTCTTCCTAGTGTAAACAATTGAAAGAGTAAAAAAGATCCAAAACATAACAATAAATATTGTGAAAGTGAAAGTGAAAAAATTGCTCAAAAGGAAAGAACAACTGGAATCAGGGAAAGGAGAAAAGAAAGAAGGGAAAAGATTGTGTGTGTGTGTGTGTGTGTGTGTGTGTGTGTGTATTCATATATATACAAAATAGATAATTTACTACTAATCTGTTAGTTCATCAAAAAGAACAGTTTTCATGCCTATGTCTTATAATCTGAATAACTACTTTGAAGATAACAATATGCAATATATTAACCAATGTTAATCTCCTATTTTTTTGAAAACACAAAACAAAACAAAAAAAACCTCTCACTGTTTTATGCAGTGATAAGCCTGGATTTTTTGCCCTGAAATTTTATTTTCAGTAGTTAAATGAGGATGGAATTGAATCAGCTCTGAAAGAGTTTTCCTTAAAAGCTCTAGAAGGAACAGTCCTTAAATGAAGCCATCTAAAATATCCTAGGAGTAATAGTACCTACTCAGTCTGTGAAATCTAGTTTCACTCTATAAGGTTAAACAATAGGAATCAATGAACCTTTGTCTTTTTATCTGAAAGTTTTCAATTTGTCTAGATGTAGGTTCAATCACCAAAGAAAATATCCATTATTTTGTTTTTTAGTATGAATATAAAAATAGTCTAGGATGCTTCTATTGAGAGCTCTACTTCTGGAATACAGAGCATATACTTAGAAGTCAATCAAACTACCTGAGTCTCTGCTCTTTCAAGGGAAAAAAGGAAGTTCAGAAATAACAAATGATATTCTAGCTCTTAGCTTGGGAATGAAGAGGAAGAAGGGATGGTGCACTGGCATTATTCCATTCTTTGTTACTATGAAGGTCTGCAAGTGTTGATGATGATGATGATTATGGTGACGATGCAAACACACCAGTAATGGTGACATTACCTTTGGTGGAATGTCTTCTTCCTGTCGTAACCAAGAGCTTCGGTCAAACTTCTCAATGCGAGTGGGAAGCGGAGGGTTTTCAGAGGTGGGATCTGAGTTCTGGCGTGGCATCTCAACACGGTGAGGGGTCACGTTCAGAGCCTCCTGAAACCCAGACAGGCCTTTTGTGGGCTGCTCATGTACTGACTGGGAAGCGGTCAAGGCAGGTCCCTGGGACTTTACAGCCACCAGCTGTGGGATCTAAGTAGAAGTCAACATTAGAGTAGCATTATTAGAAGCAAAAGTAGATACACCAGGGTTGCAATCAATTGAAAGGAAAAATATCCAGGGGCACGAGAATTGGACTACAAATTGTCTATCATCGCTATCCATGGCAGGCTTTTAACAGCTCTTCAGAAATCTTCCATTTAGAGCAATGCCTAAGACTGAACCAGAGTTCCTGGCGGTAGGTTAAATGGATTACTTGGGCCTGCTAAGAAGCCATCAGAATAGTGTGATGAAAATAAAAGTAACTATATTTAGTGAATATTCATTGACAGGAATACATTTTATAAGTGTTTCTCTTCTAATATTATAAACACCTTCCTTTTGATCCTTTAACTTTGACTTTAGAAAGCACTATTTATAAAACGAAATTGCTCTAAATACTGACTACTTGTGAACTGACTGAATGCACCCTGATGTGGACACAACCATTTCCTTCATTGCACACATGAACAATATGAGGTACAGAGGTTAAGCTGTGCTCTCAAGAGCATAGCTGGTGTGTGCTGGAGCCTGGATAGAAACACCACCATTCTCCACTCACAGCCTACATGCCTAACGCCCTGCTTTTCTGCTGTCCTGGCTGTCACCATCTAAACCATTAAATATCTCTTGTGATATTTAAAGACATGTAGTCTTTCAGTGAAACTGTGGGCCTTTAAGAGAAGTCATTAAATTCGGATAAAAGATACCCCTTTCCCATTAAGCTGCTCACACTTCACTGTGTTTAATGACTAGTTAAACCCGTCTTACTTCAGGAAGCTCAGATCCCTGGGGACAGGTGCTTTGGAAGTCACGCTCATCACCACGTCCCCAGGCCCAGATGTATGCCTGGCCCACGGAAGGCATTCAGTAAGTCTTAGCCGGGCAAAATTTAGACTGCTTTTTAAATTGAACTGCTAGTTCAACAAACATTAATTTAGTATCTGCTTTATACAAGGACCCATCAGACTCTCTTGAGTCTAAAGTTTCAATTGGTGTGTTATTAATAGCAATTCAAAGGAAATCCTCAAAGTCTAGTTCTACTGAATGTTATACTTCAACCAGAGCAGAACCACTCAAATTTACAGTAATGCTAAATAACATTAAATATTAGAAGTATATGATTAAAATAAAGTACATTAAAGTATCTAGTATAAAACACAACATACTTTTAAGAGTCTAAAAACAAAAACTGAAGTGCCTGAAGACTGTTACCAGATGTCTACATTTTCACTCCTTAGTTACTTTCAGATGGGTAAGCTTTCCCCAGCACTACACTTTCAGGGGCAAAAGTACACCATAAAGTCAAAGTTAAGGGTCTATAAAAGAGGATATTTGTGTGTCAAAGAGAAGTGCATGTAAAATACGTCTCTGACATATTTTTCATGTAGGCATGAAAAAACACACATAAAAACAATCAAGGGGAAGAGGATACATTAAGTTGACTGATGCTGGGAAATCTTGGATCTCATCCATCACAAGCAAATTTAAGGCACAAAGAATGCTTGATTTTATCACTACTTTTTAAAGCTCCAACACAAATAGCATTTTATATTTCAAAAGTGGCCTGATAATACAATGCAGAAATCATAATGCCGGTGGATGCCAGGAATAAATTAAAAGCATTTGAGTGAAAAACAGAACAAAACAAAGCAAAACAGAAACTGTGTCGCCCTTATCATTCTATAGAATTCCATTCTCTATCTCACAATGTATTTCATTTTTGGGATACACAGTGGTATAAATTAAAAATCTTATAGAACTTTGAGAAACTTCCCCCTTTCCTAAAAGTGAGATCATCTCTTTTCCTTGTCAAGTAGTTCACAACAGTGATTCTCAGACTCGAATGCACAGCAGCATCTCCTGGAAGGACTGTTAAGCTCAGACTGCCAGGCCCACTCCCTGTTACTGATTAGTAGGCCTGCAGTGGGCCTGAGAATCTGCATTTCTATCAAGTCTATGGGTAATGCTGATCCTGGTGCCCAGTGGCTACACTTGGAGAACCATCGCTTCTGAAGATGCAGTTTTATTTTACCAAGCCCGTTAAATGTTTTTCCAGTTTCAGACTCCAGCCCAAGTCCCAAAGCACACAAGACTATATATATATATATATATATATATATATATATATATATATACATACTTTATACTGCAAAGGTCTGTGTCAGGAGTGGTAAATTTATGGCATTTGCTGCCTTCGCAGGCCGTGCGTATCACTGAAAGCTCTAAGAGGTTCACAGTCACTGGTCTATGTGAATTTTAGTTTTGGTAAAAATTAATAATTGCCAAATTACTGCTTCCACTTGGCCTCACCTTGCAGAAACTTTAGTTTTTGAGAGAGGCCAATTCACCAAGAAGTGACTTTACAGTTGAAACAAACTATAGTGCAGTTCCTTTCTCATCTTATTCCTCTACCCTTCAAATTCAGTGGTGTCTCATATGACTGTGGGTTCTATAACACAGTTGTCATCTAGTTTACCTCATGCTCTAATCCATGTGACAATTTCTTAGGCTTTTAGTAAGTTTTATGGTATACCCACATCTCCAGTGAAACAAAACAGAGATTGTACCTGGGGATCAACAGGTCTCAGCATAGGGGGTGTTCGAGCAGGCTGAACCCCACTGATGCTGAAGGACTCCGACCTTGGGGGCAAGTTGGGGTCAGAAATCCTGTTGGCAACCTTGTGAGGCATGGCAGGTGAACTCTGCCGGTTGAGTCTTGACCGCTCTTCTACCTACAAGCCAAAGGAGAGAAACTCAGTGGATAGAAGTCAATTCATTTTTCAGGAAGGATTTTCTGTAATCCTCTGCCCAGCCATTTTTGCGTTCCTCTGGTTAATTCTTAGAGCCAAAATTCTACATCAATAATTTGCAAAAAGCTTGCTTTCTCAATTCTTTTAAAAATCCGAGCAAAGACTAGTAGCAACAAGAACAAAAGTACAGAATATCCAAGCCATTACCTTTCTATTACCCATTATCTTACTTCCATTGGCTCAGAAGTCAGGGCTTGCTAAGAGTCTATCTTGCACTGACTGGGATATCTTGCTGATTGGTCACAAAGCCATGGGGTCAGGCAGGGTGATACTCTGCACACTAGATAATCAAAGGGAACTGAATAGGCATTCAGAATTGCTTGAAGGGAAATAGCAACTTGCATTGGGTTGACTCATGGGACAGGAAGGGGAAGAAACTCAGGGAGGGTTGACAAGAGGTGACAGTAAGTGCACAAACCCTCTACTTTGTCACATGACTGTTGACAGGCAAGTAGGAGTTCCAGGCTGCCTGCATAATGAGTATGGCCTGTCTTGCACAGATTTCCTGTATCATTTTCTCTTTCTCTCTTCAGGGCGCTTTCTTTTCAATTGTCGCTCCCTGCTCCCTAAAATACATCACTCCTCCTCATTCTTCCCATGCCCAGGTTGGGACCACTACTTGATCTCCTCCTTATCCTCCCTGTTTCTGCATTTGTAAGAGCTCCTTCTTGCTTCCCCTTCTCTTCTCTCCACCTCCCACCCTCTCTCCTCTTGGTCATTTCATTTTCGTATCCTTCACTGTCTCCTAGGGTCTCTCTTAGCTCGAATGAGGCAACTGGGTCCATGCACTTCTCAAAGCCCCTACTTTGATGAGCTCTAATTCTCTTCAGCTGATTCTATTTCCAGGCCTGTTTGCATATTTTTATGTAGCAGCTAATTTTTTGTTCTAATTTTAATGCCTGATTTAAAATAAAAATTCAGAAGTGCTATACTTTCCCCCACTCCCTACCCATTTTGAATTTTTCTGAAGGCAGACTCAGTCTATTATACAGAATGTCTGTTTTATTTTTTAAACTGTCAAAGTAACCTCAAATATTTAAACATGATGAAGACATGTCACAAAATAGGAGACATCCTTTCTGCCTCTTTTGATGTCTCTTCCCCCACCATGTCTGTACAGACATACAACTGGCATCCAATTGGCTTTGAATTTCAAATTCCATCATACACCAAACTCATCATACACCAAATAAGCTGCAAAAACCTGGGAACATGAGCCAGACCATGTATACTTTGTGTGTCATATGTGCAAAGTATCACATCAGCCACAGTTATCTTGTTATTGCAGTGAGCAAAGGAATGAAAGCTGTCCTTGACAAAAGCCACAAAGAAAACATCCTGCAGACAGCAACAGACAAACTGAGATGAAGGCACGCAATTTACTGGTTTCCAAAAACTTAAAAAAAGAAAGATATTTCCAGACAATTGGAACTGGTCAGATATTAGCCTCTTTAAAAAAAAATTTCCAGGAATACTATTTATAGGTAAATGATTCTCTGAACTCTTACTATCCTAAACACTGATGTCTGAGCCCAAGAACCTAAGAGATTCAGCTACACTTCAGATAAATAACTGGGTATCAACAATCTAGCCACATGCTATTCTAAATTCAAGAAGCAGACGTATTCAGAGAAAGGAGAATACAATGAATCATTTTTATTAACTATAAAATATACTCAGTTTTAAATACACATGAAGAGACAGCATACTAAAAACCAACAGTAGAAAAGACTTCAGCTTGAGCAAAGTAAATCATTCTGAAGATAATTCCTTTGGGAACTGACAACAATATTGTAGTAAAGCATCCTTGATAGTATTGGAACCCCAGGTCACATGAGACCCCAAAGTTGTGTTAGAAGGCAACAAGGCAGAGTGAGGTACTGATTTCCACAGGCAGTGAATGGGCTTATGTAGTTGTGTATAGAAGTTACTAATACACTCTTAGAAGAATTTTTTATGCTTTCGACCAGCTTGCACACTACGCTCTGCCATTAGTGCATCTCAGTCTTAGGATGCTAAAATGTATATGTAACCAACTGTTACACTGCATAAATTATTTCAGGATGGGTCCAATGTACATTAATTTCCTAGACTGAGGCTGGGGATTTAGCTCAGTGCCATAAGCGCCTGCCTGGCAAGCATGAGGTCGTGAGTTCAATCCCCGGTAAAAAAAAAAAAAAAAAAAAAAAAAAAAGTGTAATTTCTTAGATTGAAATTTGTCCAAAGAAATTTGAAAATCTATGAAAAGGTTGTAAAGAGTGAGGCAGCCTAAATACACATTTTATATCTTTTTGAAACATTGTTTTTTAATTTCGATTTTTTTTTCCAGGGCTGGGAATTGAACCCAGGAGCTCTGTGCTTGCTAGGCCCTGGGTTACATCCCCAGCTACGTCTTAAGCTACATGTTCAGTTTTATCTTGTCTCAAGAAAAGATTATCCTGAAGTGAACAGGGCAGAAAGTAGGACACTGCTTTAGAAGGGAATGTTGCTCAGCAGCTTTACACCAAAGACTAGTATTGGAATAAATATACCAAATCAAATGTTGGAAATGGTGCTTCACAATGGAAAAGCTGGAGAGTGGATCTCTAACTGGGCCGTTCTGAATATTCTGAGAGCAGGCAGATGCCTGCCCCTGATTTATAACAATATGTGGGTACTCATGGAAGAGGAGACAGATTTATTCATGGGACAAAAAATAATTAAAAATAAAAAAATAAAAAAGTGGCCCTTCCGCTGTGGATAAGTATATATACCATTAAAAAGGGGGCCTAATCGAGACATGTTTCCATCTACCTCAGGATATTCACAAAAGTCCAGTTAGCAGGGCATTTGCTCAAATTTCCTGCTGCTAAGAAGACCTAAAATATCAGGAGCACCACCTGAAAACAGTGCTCTAGTGACATGAGGCACAGAGTGTCCAGGTACTAACTCAAAACAGCAAATGACCTGTTACAAAAGATTCCTAATTGACAGGATTATTAGAGCAAAAGATGAACAGAGATTGATCAATTTTACCACCAAAGCAAATGTTCCACTTATTAAAAGAGCTGCAAACTAAAATAACTTTGGTTTCAACCACCTTTGCAAAAATGCCATACTATGACTATAACATTTCAGGGAGAAAGAAAAAAAAATATTCTAAGAAATAAAATTCTGTTTGAAACAGGGTTGTGATGTTCACTGGATTCTTTGAGTGCTATCCAAGGCCTATAAGATGTGTCTTGGCTATACAAACATAGAAGATCTAAAAGTAAATCTGATGATTATGAGTCACAACAATTTCAAAATAAATAAAAATATAAGCATAAAGAGAAATACTGTGTCAATGTCATGTCAGACTGTTTTGTACAGTGAAAACAATTTGTAAGTATAATAGCTTACTTCACAATAATGAATAACTGTTGAGAATCTCAAAATAAAATTATAAAACTGATTTCAAGAAAGTTGACAGCAGAAGTATTCTTAGCATGTTTTATGGGTATATTTTAATAATATGTTACACAGTGTTGGGTTCTTGGGTCTATGCAGGACTTATAAGGCCTTATCTTGCTGAATTAAATAATTAAACAAAATTGTATGGAAATGCAATTTTTCTGTAACTGAACAAAACAGCTTGTTTTTTCTTGTATTTTTTCTGGCAATGATGGAGCAAAAGAAAGAAATCAATAAGTAACTTTGTAAGTGCTCACTAGATCCTTTGACCTTGTGTTCACTGGCATGTCAGGGCTGAGTCATGTTTTTTGGTAATAGCACATGGGCAGACTGTTACTGAGTAAAGGGGTTGCCCCTTGCCTGGGGTACCTTTGAGAATTGGGGAGACTCACTCATATAGAATGCTTAAAATGCAATCTTGTCTGAAGAGGCTAGAAGACTTTCCCAAGATTTATGTCCTAGAAGTAGTCTAGAAAAAAAGATAGAACCCATGTGACTATAACATATAACTTAAATCAAGCAAACCATTAGCAAATCGAGATTAGAAGTAAGTGCTAACCACTGAGAAGAGGTGAGTGAGAAGACGAGATGGACAGGAACTGGTCATGTGAAATTCAAATCAGAAAAAACACTTATCCCTTGTGGGTGGGAACAAAAGACTTGTATGTTGAGCAACATTTTCTCTGCATTTGTACAGTGCCCACTGTTTAAAGGACATGCGCGCACACATCACTGCCGAGGCCCTCCTGGGAGGCAGAAAGCAGGTGCTGCACCTTGGGAGGCCAAAGGCGGCCTGGTCACATGCCAGGAAATGGAAGAACTCGAACTCAGATACACTCCTTTCTATTTCCACTTAGATTTTTTTAATGTTAAATTGTAAGAAACTTAAGGAGAAATTGAGGGCCAGCAGGCGTAGAGAACTCCCTAAACGGTCATTTGGGACACTCACAGAAGGCAACTTGTATAAAAAGAAAAAAAAAAAATTAGTGTTAAACAGTGAAATCTAAGTGGAGACATTTTTATATACAGGGATGTTAAAATCCAATAGGATGATGGGAAGTAAAGATCTTGGCCCTGATTAGGTCATTTTTTGCCACATAAAACTAAGCCAGATGACAGTTATGCACCTCAGAACGAACACATGCTGGACTATCAAGAATCATAACACAATCTCAAGCAGCATTACCACTGTGGTGTTGGTGCTTTTTTTTTTTTTTTAAACGTATATGGAGTGGGAAGCTGGGGTGCACAGAATTGCTTCCAGACCAGGACAATTACATGCCATTTTAAGCTACAAGAGAAAGAAAAAGAAACCTCTATTGTCCAAAAAAAAAAAAAGTGAGAAAAAAAGACATTCTAATTCAGTTTATGTTCAATATTAATATCACACTGAAGCTTTCAAAGAACAAATATGACTTCCATCCCAATCCAGAAATGGCAGAAAATTTGAAAATGGGGAGTATTATCCCCTTCATTCTTTTAGCGCAGAGATTAATGTTCCTTTCTGGCTGAGGTTTGAAAATGAAAGCCAGTACTCCATTCAGGACAGATACAAGATTCAGGAGAAAGTCGGTGGGAAGGACACAACAAGGTTTTAAAATGATCAAGCTTTTTCATTTGTTCTTATTGCACCCAACAAATTAATCAGAAAAGTAACGAGAACAGTAACAGTCACTTTTGTTTTACAAAATGAAGAGAGGAAAACACAGAGGGCTACACATCGCAGAATGGCATGGCTGATGAAAAACTGTTGATTTGGAATGGAAGAAAAGTAGATGCAACAATACTGAAAGATGGAAATGAACAAGCAGCCCAGAGAGTGCAGAGCAGAGACAGACAGCAAATGCTGGAGCAGATTACGGAATAGACAAGACTGGGGGGCATCTGCCTTGGCTCGCAGGACCCAAAGCATCGACCCCTGTGTCTCAGAAGACAGCGGCACAGTGGTCCAGTCTTCTCTGGTAAGGATGTTTTCAAGTTTAGGCATTTGAAAAAGAAAAGGGTGTCCTTAAGAGAACTGATTCAGGCTTTCTTATCAGTTGATGTTAAGATAAGATAGAAGTTCTGTTCAGTCCTGAAACACACGTTACCATTTTGTTACTTTGAACCCCATCCTTGTAATACAAGGAAAGAGATTTGTAAATAATGCTTTAAAAGAAAATTGTGCATGTTACTGATGAGAAGCATTAAAAGGTCAAGAAGATAGTTTGAGAAGTGGATATTAAAAAACAATGAATCAAACCAAGGCAGACAATTACTCATTCTTATTTATACAGTGGCTGCTCCAATCGCAAATATAGCTCTGTCACTCCTTCTACCACCTAAATATTTTCTTTCTTCTACCATATAGTCCCCCAATCTAAGACTTGGGGACTGTTTCATGAGTAGACTGATGGTTAATTGAAAGCTAGATTTTGTTACCCACATCCGGGAGGAAAGGACTTAATAGAAAATCCCCACAGAATGTCCCCATGTATGTCTGCAGGTGCATGAAGGCCAAAGGAAGAGCACAAGGTGCGAGGGAGCCAGTGATGTTGGAAGCCCTCATCCACCAGAGATGTAAAGGACCCTCGTTTTGGGAGTGCTTGGTGACACAGCCATGTTATTTCCGTAATCCACTGCCTTTCTTTCACTGGCAGAAACCTGTCCTGGAAGCACAGGAAACTTAGGAAATCCAGAGAATGGCTTTGGTGGCGTTTACATAGATTTGTCTCCAGGCATCCAGGACTTCCGAGTTAGTTCTGAATAGAGAAGATACGCCAGGAAGCGTAACGATGAGGTCAGACAACAGTCAGGAATCAGAGAAATCAAGGTGGACAAATTCAAATCAGAACAGGCTGGGTACAGGCTGAAGAAAGGAAGGGGAAACTGCTCCATGCTCTCCCTTCTCTTTTGGTACATCTGTGAATGAGCGAGCTGCCTGGGGGAGAAAAGGAATTCTGGAATGTTTTGAAGGGCTCAGAGCCCTCTTAGGCAGGATCTGCAGGTGTCCCTTTTCTAAACTCTTGCCTGGGGCTGGGAATGCTGAAGCCCAGGTAGTCACACATCAAAAGAATGCATGTCCCTCCTGCCCTGAGGTCCATCTCTCAGGGCCTCTTTAATTGCCCTCATGGACATGTATGAGCTTGTCACTTTGCACCTGCTAGGAGAGGACACACTCAGGACCTTAGATCCTAACTCTGGAGTTGGGTTACTTCTTTGAGAGTAAGAGTATTTTGGCCACCTCACTATGAGCCCTGAGGTTTGCTAAGACTTATTTCTTCCAAACTAAGTCTAGCAGGACAACCTGGCCTCTGTTTCTTCTGGAAGCAGTGCTCAAACAAGAGTTCTGATCTAGAACCCCACATTCATGTAGGTGCTACCAGCCTTCGCTTTGTATGGCCAGTTTATCAGCTTCCTAAATACCTGTCATGGTCAAGAGCTGTGCATCTGGCTTAACTGGGAATTTCTACTTGGGATGGCTGGCAAATGGCTTGCCAGGAGAGGAGAACAGTGCACTGCAGCACGCTGGTGCTGCTTAGCTGGAAGAGCAAATGACTTACCAAGAAGTCATCACTGACCTGGGTGCAGGGTCACAAAACCAAATTACTGATTAAGAGAAAAGGTAGCCGTTACAGGGCTAAGTATGAATCATGCTTACAGACTGTAAAGGAAAGTGATCAAAAATGTTCCTTATCTGAAATCAAAATAATTTTCTTTCCAGATTTAGTGTTTTTAAGTTTTTTTAAAAGTTTTTTTTTTTTTACAATAGCATATGACCATCATAAAGAGTTTACATAACATATAAATGTATAAGAAAAACTTTTAGGTGAAAAATTATTTTTCAAATTTCTATTTCCTATTAACCACTGTGATTAGCAATAGAATAACATCATTACATGCATTTTCTGTATCTATGTGAAATAGGATAGAAAAATAAAAAGAAATTATTAAAAAAATCTTTCATAAGAAATCTGGTTTTGGTGATATTATAGTCCAGTAACTTGAAAAAGCTCTATCTACAAATACCTAATGAAAATAGATAAAAATATGAAATAACTCCAAATATTCTTTTAAATGACTAGCTATGGTTATAAGAAAATAAAAGAAATCACTAGGTGAAATCACAAAGAATGACAAAAAAGAAAAACAGGGTGTCACCCACATCCTGACACAGTGACTCTTGAAAGTGACTGATTTTGGTTGGAATTACAATTTTGTTTGTTTGCTTTTCCTATTTGGTAATCATCTCTTTTTCTCCCATTCAAATAGCTTTTAGTTAGATTTTTAAATCAGTTCATCCCTGAGTTATTATTATTATTATTATTTTTGTTGGTACCAGTGATCAAACTAATGACCTCATGCTTGTCAGGTAGGTGCTGTGTCACTGAGCTACATCACCAGCCCCCTGAGTTAAGTTTCTGAAAGCCATTCCTTAACCCTGCAGTTGAGCAAATGAAAGACCATCACTTGGGAAGTTTTTGCATAATATACAAGTGACCTCTGGTCCTGGAAGTGTGTATCACAGTCACACATTTCAGGTCCACAGTCCACTTGTGAGTACCATGTTGAGCAAGGCAGTTAGCAATAATGCTTGTAACCAGTACCAGGGGTACCAGGGTCCAGAGAGACAGGAAATGATTCTGCCTAGAACTTTCCAAATCCCTCATCACATACTTCTGAGGAAGAATCACTAAAATCTTCATGTCACAAATCTGCCTGTACTCAAATGAGAAAAATGATTTTCTACTTGCTGGTTGCCTTCAAATATCCACTATCTCTGCAAAGACAGACACCACACACACACACACACACACACACACACACACACTCACACACAAAGTGCAGTAAAGATGCCTTGTCATTTGTCTATAGAAATGATGTCATGGTTTTTCAAAAAGCAAATCAAAACTTTCTATGAACCTCATTCAAGGACACAGTGTAGGTTAAACTCGCCACTTGTGGAGGAGCTCATGATGGTCAATGGCCTGGCCAACAAGGTGTGGCCACTCATGTACGTACCTCCTTGGCCCACGCTGGCTTCTCACTAGGACTCATCCCCTCCTTGTAATGGTACAGTGGCTTCTTCTCCAGGGGCCTCTGTTCCTGCCGCTGATGCTGAAGGGAAACCAAGTAGTCTCTCTCTTGCTTTAGCTGTCTCTGCAGCCTTTCTGCTTGTCTCTGTTCTTCCAGCTGCTTGCGCTTATATTCCTACCCAGATCAGGGAAGGACAGCAAGGAAAGGGCCAGATTACTCCAGGGAAACGAGCAGGGCAGTAGGAGTGATGCATGCAGTGAAAGTAAAATGAGGCTGAGTAACAAATAACCTTGCATTCAAAAGAGCTACTGGAGAATGTCAGGGGACGCACAGAAATCAGTTTCCAGTCTTGTATTAATATCCATGCAAGAACATGTCATTTAATGAAAATATTATTGCTTACAGAACTACACCACTTGCAAAATGACTTGTCCCTGATGAATTGCAACCGAGAAAATGGCAATAATGAGGATATTTGGATGGCTGGCCTGCAACCCCTATAAGAAGTCATTCACTTCCTAATGTAGTAATTAAATCATTCAAACATGCATAATTAAGGACAAAACTGAATAAACTGCCAGAGATGGTACCTAAATCATCATTTGTTTAATAAAACTTGGGCAGATAAAAACTACTAGCATGCTTATATATGTGCTAAAAAATATCAAAAGACCATTGAGTAAAAAGTTCCGTTAAAAAAAAACACACCAAGAAGCCCATTTGGAGAGCAATGCAATCATAACAATAAAACAGTACTTCAAGTGGATGCTGCATGAGCAGGGAACACAAAATGTTCCCATCATAAGAGTAAAACTAATAGTCTGCAAATGAAATATGACTGCAGAGCTGAGCGGGTTCTTGGGGAAGTGGTGGGTTCTGCTGTGATTGTATTCTGGCACGTTGCAAATGGCCTTGGAAATTACTGTGTAATAAACACAGTAGGTTCACTGGCTCTGAACTTATAATAAGACTGGATTCATGTTAAAGTTTCCCCAATAGATGGACTTAATAAAGAATGCATCGTAATTACATTGAGTGTATTAAGACTTGGAAAAATGGATTAGGACGTGTACTAAGTTTTTAGGAGGGTTTTGAGGCCCACAAGACTTACAGAACCTCTCTTTTAAGTGGCATGTTAGGAGGAGGACACACAGACACACACACAGGTTGGGCCGGGGATATAGCTCAGTGGCAAAGTACCTGCCTGGCAAGCACAAGGTCGTGAGTTCGATCCCTGGCACCAAAAAACAAAACAAAACGAAAAACAGACACACAGGTTGAGCACAGAGCAGATCAGCTAGCTCAGGGCTTCCCCATTACCAGAAGTAGAGCTTGTTCATGCAGTAGCTGCTGCTGCAAGATCTCTAACTGTCTTTGCTCCTCCTCTAACTGTCGCCTGATGTACTCCTGGAGAGGTAGGCAGCAGAGAATTCGGAAGAACAGAGAGAGAGAGAAAAAGAACCAATAATTTCAAAGGTGAGAAGAGCTGCCAAGTAAAGTATAGAAGGAAAGAGGGGAAAAAATAACGCGGCACCTCCTCACCAAACAGAAAGAGTACGCCACGCCAAAGCCACAGCCTTTCAATACAGTCAAAGGCACAAGCCCTCCGCTTGCTACAGTTGGCTGAGCTAGCTCACCACTTGACTGCTGCGTGGCTTTCATAAACCCAGCCACAGTTTAAGGTTCTTCATTACAGGTTCCTCTCTATGGACCAGGAATTAACAATGCTATGAAGTCCTGGGACTCCTTTGTGAGCAGCAAGGATAAAACAGTCATGTGATGCCATCATGCCCTGTCTTCACAACATGACCATCCTGCAGTGTCATTTGTCAGGATGTGATTCTCCAGAGAGGGGCTGGTATCAACGACTCAGTCACGGGGACTGAAGTTTGCAGGAACAGAAAGGCTCTTCTGAAGCAATGGAAGAGTAGGAGTTGGTGCACTTTCATGCTTCAGGGCTGCCTTTCAATCAGAGGGCCCGGGCATGTCAGGAGACTGGCCTGGGGAGGAACCGAGGCTGAATGAATGGCCACTGCCAAGGCTGTGCGTTTGACTTGATGAACAGGTGAGAACAGTGAAAGACTGAACCGAGTCATCCTAAAAGCAGGTGAGCCACATCCCCAGAGACGCCCAGTGCTGGAGTTGACCAAGACCTCTGCGGGCGCCCATCAGGCCCTACCTGCTCGTGCTCCGCGCGTCTCCTCTCCTCCTCCCTGCGCAGCTGCTCCTCATAGTGCCGCCGCTGCTCCCTCTCCTGCTGCTTCCGCAGCTCCTTCTCCCTCCTCTGTTGCTGTGGGACAACAAACAGACAATCACCATGGCGGTGACGGGTGGAGTGGGAGCCTTGGGAAAGCATCAGAGGGGGCTGCCCAGCAGCAGACACGAGCTCTTAGGATGAGATGCCTAGTGCCCTCGGGTTCTTCCCTGCTGGGGCTACGTGGGCAGGGAGGGGGTGTGAGGGAAAGACGGGGTCGTGCAGAACGCCCTGCCATTTACTGTGTAAGATGACTGACAAAAATCTCCCCTGCGTGTTCTCTCTCAGCGGCAGGGCGAGGTTTTCAAATCAAGGCCAGAAAGTTCCAATGCTTAATAGGTTTTTAAATTATGTATCATCAAGCTATGAGATTACTTCTTATGTCATTTGATCTATTCAACACCATGTAACGCAAACATTTTATAGAGAACAGAAGGATCAGAGAAATAAAGTGACACATTCAAGACCAAATAGTATTTAACGACTGAGGAGCCACTGAAGATAATGACTCTCATCAAGCCAACCATCCTCTTTCATGTGCCGAGCTGCTTTTTTGCATTCTGGAGCATTCATTTGTGTCAACTTCAACTTCTTACTCGGATAAGACCTTTATGCTCAGGAGCCACATTTTCATCACGAGCACCATCATCATCCCCCACAGTGACCTTGGCCCTGACAGTGGGCAGAGTTTTAAGCACTTTACGTGCTTCATCTTACTCAATGTCCTCAAAAGTCTGCCGAGCTAGATATTTTTACCCTCATTTTTAAAATGAGAAAACAGAAGCACAGGGGGATTAAGTATATTTTCAAGGTCATGCCCATGTTGAAGGTCACTCCCTATAAATGACAGAGTTTGATTTCAAAAACAGTAATGTGACATTAGCAATCATAACAGCAATGAAGGCAAAAGAGGAGAGACAGAGAGATCCCCAAATAATTTGGTTTTTATTATACTCTCAGGAAAAGAGGACATTTTTGGCAAAGTTAGAACTATGCCGTGCAGCTATAGAAGGCAATGATTTTGAAGTAGGAGAGTTCCACTATCCCATGTCTGGCACATTTGGAATTATATATGGGTACACAGGGAGTTTTTTGGTTGCCCTAGCATCTGGGGAAAATGACTATCATTTAGCTTGAGGGGCCAGTAAAGTCAGACATCCTGCAACATACAGGAGTGTCACACAAATACAGAATATTTTCTTATGCAACATTTCCTTAGCATCCATTCTGAGAAAGGCTGGAGCCCTTTATGTAATATCCCTATGGGGAACAGATTGGGAGCCCATTCCCCTGTGACGCTGTCAACAAAATTTCACTTCATGGCCAAGGAAGCATGAGGTGTCTGGAGTAAAGTGGATCATGACTGTACCACACTGACAGACCCGCTCCATACAACCAGGGAAAGAGCTTTCATACAAAAGCTCTCTGTCACAGCCCCAGTAAACCAACAATAGATGTTTGAATGCCAAGAAGCCCCTGAGGAAGCCCTCCTGCCATGGCCCTCACAGTAGTCCTCCAAATCTGCTGTCTTCCAATAGCCTCTGAGTCTTCAGAGATAAGCAGCATCTTTTGAGACTCAAAATCTATCATTTCCAGACTGACAATTACTTGTCCATCTTGGGCTACAGGCGATAGGGTGGCCACTGGTGGGCTTTATGCAGCCAAACGACACAATCAGACCTGCATGTTAGAGGCCCTCAACAGCCATGGGGAAGAGGGCAAGACTGGAAGCTGAAAAGCACTTGACACCTTCCCGTAGATCAGGGCAAGATACAGCAGGGCACTGATGCTGTAGGAAAGGCAGGCCCAGAGTCCCTGCTCATACTCACTGCTCAGGATGGAGGTATTCCCAGTCACTCTAACAGGACTAGAGTGGATGCCAGTTAGAAGGGAAAATTAGAAACAGGCCAAATACAATAGGTGGGATTTGGTAACAACAGAGCCTGTAAGAATGGGCGGAGCTCCTGGCCAGCGGGCATCCTGGATAGTGTGACAGAGAAGAACAGGAAAAGTATTGGCATGTTGGTCCCAGACATGCCATTATTTATTTTGCAGAAAAACAATGTAGGAGGACACTAGAAGAAAACATCATAGGAACAGACTGAAAATTTTGGATTACCGACCCAAAACAGAGACATTTCCAACACTCACTGAAGTAAATTGGTGCCAGGGCAGACAATAAAGTAATTATGTGTACACATCCAGTTTCCAGCAGCAGAAAATCCTAATTTATTTAACATTTCAAGCTTTTTTTTTTTTTTTCCTCATAGCCATTGGTCTCCTTTTTTTGGGAAAAGAATAATCAAGTCTTTTGAAAATGAATCTGATTTTATGCGAAGGATTTGTACATTTTCAACTCCTTTGCCAGGAATCAATACTGCGTTATAATTACACGTCACTCAAGTCTCCATGCAAGGTGCATACAGTATTGATTGAGAAGGTTTGGGCTTCCCAAGTATTCTGCAGTTTCTGAGCAAGACACTAAAAATGACTAATAATTAATAATGATCTCACTCACATCAGCCTCTGTTAACACATGGAGGCATCTGCCAGGGTTTCGGTTCCTGTGGCGAGGATGGAAAAATAAATTACCCCCTCAACTTTCTGAGGGCACCCTGCCAGTCCCCAGCTGCTGTGCTCCATGCTGATGCCTTTCCTGGAAAGATGTTTGCTTTCTCTCCTCCTGGGCACAGGGCTATGGAAGGACATATTGAAACATGTCAAAGAAGGACCAAGTCCCTGGCCTCCAACAGACACCTTTACAAAGCTTTAAGGACTCTCATTTTCCCTCAGCCTCTCAGGCTGGGCCTGGCACCTGGCCTGACACAGAAGTTGTTGAACTGAACCGAGAAAGGAACTTAGAGGAAAAGACACACAAAAAAATCCCAACTCAGTACCCTCCTAAGTATTTTGTGTCATTTTTCCCTCCTATCAATACTTATGGACTATAACACATCCTATTTTATGCTTTTTGAGTGCATTTTATCAACTTTGCCGTCTAGGTTGGAAGCTACAGAGTTTGTGGGTTTCCATTTGATTCTGGCCTTTACCATTCACTGTTCTTCACACAGGGCCTGGCACTGGGTATCTGTTGCCCTGAGTACAGCAGACTGGAGAAACAACAGCAGAGACAGAAGCTTCACAGAGCCTGGGACTAGATCTTGCCCTTCCATGCCCGTCTTAGTTTTCACAGGCTCTCACAGGCCAGAGCGGTCCTTTACCTTGAGCATATAACTGGGTGTGAGAATGTTTTCTACACAGAGAGCCGCCTGCCACGTGCACTGGCGGGATATCTATTTGCTACTTTAGAGATTTAGAAGTCTGAACATAAAATGGAGGAATAGGAAAACAGAAACTCAAATAGTATTTCTAGATTATATTCAAAGTAAACATAATGATGATAGTGGTCTTGCTGTCAAAAAGAACGGCTTCAGCCAACTACTCTAAAAATCTTGGCAGATACTTCACTATATTGAACTGCTTAGAAGTCCATTTTCACCCATATTTTCTTGGCAGCATTGTCAAAAGTTACATTCCTTTCAACTAGACACTGTGACTCTTACTAGCATCTTATTTTTTTTTCTTGGTTGGGGATGACAGTGTGTAAACTGTCCAGGCTAAAATCACTGTGGCCTCACTTCGTGGGGTAAGTGAGAAGGCCTTTCTTTCTCACGCTGTCTGTCCCTGCTGGTGTTGGCCAGGGGTGATTTGGGTGGAGGCTGTGACCACAGGTGCTCCCCTGGAGACACCTCCAGATGGAGGCTGTGTGGGTCCCCTTTCAAGAGAATTGGTTAGTCAATTTTATTGAGGAAATTGTAGTCCTGGTTACTTGTTTAGGGGGTCCTCTAAGGTTTAAATACAATTATCCCAAATTAACTGTGTAGAATTTCTGTTCTTCAGATTCCTGCCAGAGAATATCACTTCAACTCTAAATACTACTAAAATTACTGAATTCCTATGAAAGGCCCATTTGTAAGAAATAATCCTCGTGGATGTGCACCGTGAATGCTGTGGAGCTGGTCTCTCTTTCCTTCTGTTTCTTTAAAGGCTCTACTTGGATTACTTTAAATCAGCAGAAAGGCTTGTGCCGACACCAGGGGATTCTGGCCCTTGTAGAAGTGGCTATAATGAATTGTTATGCACTAAATCGCATTCTACAGTGTCGGGGGGACAGCCGAATACAGCTGACCACTGCATTTACGGCAGGAATATTGCTCCAGACTGAACTCAACCGCTGCTAGGCAAGTGTGCACACTCCCAACAGTCTCAGAATGCTTGGCTGAGGGACTGACTCATGTCTCTGACACCATGCATCCCGGACTACTGTACTGGCCTCCTTCTTCATGAGCCAGGACTCGCAGAGCCAGCTGGGTGGTCCGCTTGGGGCTACTGCCCTGGGCACCGTGTCTGCAGGCTCTGTGAACTGACCCTGCTCCTCCTGCTTTCTTATTTTTGACTCTACTTTCTATTTCATTTTTCCTTTATTTCATTTTTAGCTGCTGTACTAACCTCTGTAAGTCACCTTAATGCCTCTTTTCAGGCTGAAAAAAAAGTCATAAAGATTTAAACAAATAAGATACAAAACAAACCTTGACTCTCCATCTATTTTTTATAAACACTATGTTTCTGATCATGAATTCATGTGCGAAGGCAACATTTGAAAATCAGTATCTCAAACTTACACGGCAACATCGTTGTGGGAGGTAGCAAAGAACATTTGATCAGAATTAGTGAGACCAGAACCTTTTCTGCCCAGCCACTCATAGGGACACTGGAGCCCACACAGCAGTCAGTGCTGTTTATAAATATTTACTTAATGAATAAGTGATTGGTGCATGACCTTGAAGTCACCTTCACCCAGACTTGAAATGAAGGCAGATTATGTAAATCTTGTAAGTCTGTTTATTCTAAGAGTCTGAGCAAGGATGTGCCACCTCTCAACAATCTAACAATTCAGACAGAAAAAAGAGGCAAAGCCAAAGTCTGGGCTGTCCTTGGAGAACTCCTCTTGTTCTTCATCCCGGGCGACCTTGTGAAGCTGATGGGGTGTTGGTGGGGGGGGGGTCGAGGTCAACGTCCAGAGGACAGGAAAGCAGCACGTGCAGATTCAAGTCAGACTCCTCGGGAAGCACCTCAAACCATCGCCTCCGTACAGGACTTTTTGTTCAAAGGCACTCGGAATGAAAGGACCCAGTGTGGCCCTTTGAGTCAACTGCACATCACACATGCCCCCCACTTTACACAGGACCGCTCCGCTCAAGTTTCTCAGGAGCTGAACTTGCGACACGAGGGACAGGCACACTTCTGTGTACTCCATTTGCTTAATAACAGCTGCTGAAGTTTCACATTTGGAAGGACTGTCATAAACCAACCGCTTCGGGGTAAACGCATGATTCCCTGCAACTAATACCGGGATGCCAAACCTTCTTTATAGCAAGGACGTGAGAATGACGAGAAAGCAGTCACAACAATGTCATAAACATGACAAAAAAGAAGAATCATTAATGGTAACAACCAGCATGTAAGGAGTGCTTCCTGCGATGCCAGGCACGGCTCTAGGGCTTACATTCTTCTTAACTCACTTAATTCTTACCAGAGTCCCTTGAGACAGATATTACTGTCTCATAGGAAACATAAGGAAACCAGTGCACTCTCAGTTCAGGCTCTTGTCCAAGTTCATTCAGCGGGTAAGCGCAAAGCCAAGCTGCAGACTCCACGCCTGGATCTGGCCACGCTGCCTCCGCGGATACGAAAGAAACAGACGGAAGCATCTACACATAGAAAGTCAAAGGCACTGTCCTATACTTTTTCAAACTGCCATCATTTCCTCTGTCAGTCTTCACGCTGGTCCCTCTCTTTTCTTCACAGAAATGGCCACCAGAGAACACTGGGAAGCCCAGGCAGCTGGTCTATTTCATCCCTTCCTTTCTACATTGACTTTAACTAGCTGCCAAAATGAAGCTTTTTCTTTGGACTCCCAGGGTAACTTTTGATCAGGAGGCAGCCCCGCAGGTCAGCAGTGCCAGCTTCACACATACAAGAAAGAAAAAGAAGATTCTAGGCAGGCTGAGCCTCAAGCAGATTTAACGAAAAACTGCAGTCCTGCCTCTTCTATGAGTGCTGGTTAGTGTGTTCTCCTTATTATCTCTGAGCCTCAGTTCCCCCAAGGAGGATAGCTACTTCAGTTTTTCTGCACAGAGAGGAATAGCAATGTCTCAGTGGTCATTCTTACTACCTATGACTCTAGGTAAAAGTCAAGTGCAGATAAAACCCTCAAATTCTTTGTGTTGTAGCCTGTAATCCAAGTGCCCTGTAAGGCTGAGGCAGGAGGATCACAAACTTGAGCCCAGTCTGGGCAACTCAGCACGACTTTGTCTCAAAGTAAAATGAATAAATAAAAAGGGCTGGAGTTGGAGCTCAGTGTAAAGGCCCTGAGTTCAATTTTCAATACTGGGAAAAAATAATCCTTCTGTCATGATTCTGAAGCCTCAATGTGAGACCCTCAGATTCCATCATATGAAAATAAACACAGCAGCAACTAGTTTACTAATATGATGCTTTCAGATGGGTTATTTCAGTACAGTTGAGATGATATTAAAGATGCTAATTTATGTCATATGTAGAAAAGTTGCAGGAACTGGTGACATTTGGAGAAGAACATTATTATTGCTTTTAAACATTTCTAGGGCTAATGTGGAATGCATGTTAGCAAATTTGACATACTTTACATTAATGCCTAGGTATCACACAGACTTAAATAAATAAGAAGAAGCATTTTATAGCATTAGGAGTTGTTAAAAAAGAGGATGTGCTTCCTCAAGCTCACAGATGGACAAAGAGACACATGTCAAACAGGTTAAATGATCCTGTTTGAAGAATACTGTCAGGGAGGATTCTTGCTTTGAGAAATGAACTGGCTGAGATCACTTTTGAGGTCCTTTACATCCCACAGTCTCTACGATCCTATAAAACTGTTCAATGAAGACATAAAACCTGAAAACAATTCAGTTGCAATGTTATGTGAAATAACACTTTCAGTGAAATGATTTTATTGTCAGAGTTGTATGGTTAGGACTCAGTAATAAAACTGTGAAACACAAGCAGGGCAGGCAGGACATAACAGACAGTCTCCAGGAAGACCTGCACAGGGAGCAGGTCTGCAAAACCGAGCTTGGGCTGGCACTGGAAATTCATCCTGGCTTTCACGTAAGGCTCCCTGGGTACCTGGAGGTTCAGCCACTGCCTAGCTGCAGCGTATTTTCCTAATAAACACCTGTGCTATATGGCCCTTCCATTCCTTCAAAGCATAGGAAGAAGTGTGGGCAAAAGACACCAAATTTCAGCAGTATTTTACACTACGGTATAGGAATTTAAACCCAACTTCCTCAGCATGGCAGGAAACCTCTCCTCTCACAGGATCCAGGGGACAAAGCAGACAAAGCCAGGCCTCCTGCTGCAGGGCACATAAGAGAGAACACGAAGCCTTTCTGATCTGGGTGTGGTGGCACGTGCCTGTAATCCCAGCTCTTGCTAGGAGGACGGTCACAAGTTTGAGCCCACTTTGGAGCTACTTAGCTCAAGGCCAGACTGAACTACATAGTGAGATGCTGTCTTAAAAAAAAAAAAAAGTATTTCAGGGATTCACTGAAAAGCAGGAATCCATGTATCCATGGAGATCACAGCCCATCTGAAGCGCCAGTGTGATTTATACCATGTGACTGGACCACTGTCAGAAGCCTCATGGGCAAGTCCAGTTCCAGACGGTGAGCTTCCAGTTTGTCAGCCTGGTTCCCAGCTGTTTCATTATTTCAGTTCAGCTACTGAAATAACAGAGCAAAAGCGCAGCAAAGAGAGGTCAGTCTTTATGCGGATGCTGATGACATCTAGAAATAAAGGGCTGCTCTGCTTCTAACCAGCGGTCACCACTCACAGGACACATTAGGATGCCTATAGTTAATGGTAAAGTGACTTAAAGGCCACTTCTCAGCAATACCAATGAATTAACACTCCAGGGCCTGAAAATGGGTGAATTATTCTTCCTCATGGTGCTTTCTTCTAAGTCAGGCTTGGGCGTGTGTCCAGTGGGCGGGAAGGCTGCACTGGTGAAAAGCTACATTGATTTTCCTGTATCCTGCTCTGCCTGCCCAGCTTGCTTCAAGCTCCATTCTCCTGGGAGCCATAGCTGGGAAGACACGATGCAGGGCAGCAGTGACCAGGGAGGTGACCTGAAATAAACTCCTCTTTCACATGCAACATGCTCCTGGAATTTATTCGGTGCTTACTCGGTGCCAGGCTGGGATCACTACTTGTTCTGTATTAGCTCCACTTGTAGAAGGACACCTAGTATATTAGTAAAGTTCTGGATCTGTTTGTGGGCGATGGACACATAGGCCAGCAAACTGAAGGGGGAAGACTCATCATAGACACGGGTGGCACCAACCAGTAGGCTTGTAGTCAATGGGGAACAAAATAGCAAAGAGGAAGGAAGCGCTCCATATTTTTTGGGAAGAGCTCCAGTCTTTGGCAATGCCTTGGACATTTGTCTTCACTTCTTCAGCCTTGCAACACAAACTTGCAGTGACTACCACAAGCTTCCAGACCTCTGACCTCCTACTGCCACCGGAACCTCTGGCTCTGCAGGGTGCAGACACCCCGTTTGGATTCTTCTGCCTCTGAGTCCTAAGATGGTCACTATGACTCTTAGGAATCTGGTCCTGTAAGCCTACCTAATAGATCCCTTTGTATAACTATACATATATTTTATATCAATTCTCTTCTCTAAAGAACCCTAACTAATCAATGGGTACTGTTTTAAATGCTTTGTATATATTAACTGGCCTAACTTTTTAGACTGTTACCACTCCACTTTATAAATGGTTAACCCAAGGGATACAGAAATCATGCCTTGCCCAAAATTACAAAGGCAGCGAGTGGCAGAGGTGGGACTGGACCCTGGGCAGCCTCTTACTAGGTTGCCTTGAGCTCACTGCAAATAATACCTTATGAGTAACCTTCTCAGCAAGAAAGCGAGCTCAAGGCAACCATGGAAAGGCAGTGTCTCCTCTGGTGAGCCCCCTGACTTCATGGGAAGAAGAGACCGCCCAAGGTGGCAGCTGGCCCTGCTAAACAAGGCACAGCCACAGGGTGACAGATAGGCTGCAAGGCCTTGTGCTGGCAAGCTTAGGACTGCCAAAGGCAGACGGACACAAAAGAAGGTTTCCCTCAGAGGAAGATCCTCAACAGGGGACTGAAAAAATTCCAGATTTTACAGTAAACAAGGATGGTACGATGGGGAATTAAGGAAAGCAGAGAGTAGGAAGATGTTACCTATACAGAGAATCATAAGATAAAAAATCAAAATAACAATGCCTTATAACAATATATATTCCCCTAACAGTATCAGTCCATTTCTCACATCAGGGATTTTTCCAAGCCTTCTGTGTGCACGGTTTTCTTTACTTCTCACAACAGTACTGCAAAGTAGGTATTATACAGGAGGTTCATGTAAGGTAGCTGCGGTTCAGAGTTGTTAAGTAATTTGCCCAAGACCACAGAGCTAGACGAAGCCTTGGCCTCCTACCCCACAGTGCTGGTGTACTTTGCCTCCACGCTAACTCACCAGCTGGCCATTTTAAAACCATAGAAATTTTTCTCAAGGAAATACTCGAATTCTTCCTGGTATTACAGCAAACATTTTTCCCCAAGCATGAAAAGAGGTGTATCTCCTGGTACCTTTATTTCAATAAACTTGAGATTTACTGCAGCATGTAAAGGAGCTCAAAGTTGCAAAAATGATTGCTCTGACTTTGGTCCAAGTACCAATGCAAATAACAAAATTAACTACTATCTATGGAGCTCGCTATGTATTCTAGGGCTTTCTATGAATTACTTCACTACTATTCATGTCAGGTCCATAAGCAAAATGCTCTGGGCATTCCCATTTTACAGAAGGGGAAACTGAGACATAGGAAAGTTAATGATCATACTCAGGCTCAAACACCTAATAACAAAGAAAACTGAGATTTGTACATCAGCAGTCTTGGATCTAGAATTGCTGCCTCTACCAAAATACTACTTTCTTCTCAGCAGAATTGTATCTCATGCTCTGTAGTCCAAAGACATTTAGAGCTTTAATATATTGTCCTGGACAGTGAGTTTTAAAGAGCTTCCCTCTCCACTTTTGGAAGGTATTGTCTAAGAGCATGTGGGAGAAATTACTTAGGCTCAAAAAAGACCCACTCACCACTGTGGATTCTTTGGGACTGGGCTCCAGTTGGACGACTTCTCTCTGACTGGCCTTCTACGCTAAGTGAAAAGTGAATGCTAAGAGAGAATGTGGGCAAAAGTGTTACAGACAGATGAGCATGTAACTACAAAAAGGTCTTTACATGGAAGCATGAGGAAGGTCTTGTCAGTAATATTTAAGCTGGATTTTACACATCCTTCAAAAGAGAGCTCTACTGAACTTATGGCCATTGAATAATTCTCTCTCATCCATTTTCCTGCTTACTCCTGGGAACCTTTAGTGGTGGCAGCAAGCATAGTCATAATAGGTATGGTCAGGCAGGACATGAAGGTGGCATGTGGTGCCCTCATGGTCACACTGATACCTTTCCACCCCATGTCCAGATCCTCTGACTTCCTGAGAAGATGCTTTTCTTCCCCCAGAGAGGAAGTGAAAGCTTTTCTAGAAAGGTTTTGCTGCAAAGAATGTGATTGTAGAAACTATATTTTACTTTATTATTTGATTTTATTTTGGTCCCAGGGATTGAACTCACAACCTTGCGTTTGCCAAGCAGGCACTTACACCGCTGAGCTAAACCCCCGGCAGAAACTATATTTTAAATAGCTTCTTTGTCACTGAAGCCAAAGGATACTGCTGAATTACTTGGCTTTCGGGCAGCATTCTGCAGAACTGACCCCTTTAACACATCTGCCTGCTTGAATCCTCAGTTTTCTTTGCTTCTACAGTATCAGACTTTCCTGAGGTATCTCTTACTTTATCATTTTATTTGCTTGCTTTTCCTGTCCTTTTCTGAATTCTCAGAGTTCAGGGTCAAATATTTCAATTGCTATGGAAACCTAATTTCCACCCTCCACCCCATTAATGGTTGTGTTCTAACAGTCCAACAGCACTCTTGGCATGACTGCCGGTGGCCTCATGTTCATCTTAATCTCATTATATCTGAATTGATCTTACCCCTCTCTTCACACCTATATGCTTCAGTCTGACACCAGGGAAGCTTCTGTCCCAACTTGCTGTTGCTCATCTCTGACCTCTAATCATCCACCACAACCTGCAGGTTCCACAGGCCAGAGCTCTGTCACTACCTATTCCACCAACTGTCCACCTGAAGGGGCACTTCTCTGGCCTGGACTGATCCATCTCCTCATTCTCTTGTGCTTCATTTCAATCACATTTCTTGCAGAAACCAGAGTTTCAGCTTACAAAGGCAGATATGATTATTTTCTTTTGGTTGAGTGGTTTTATGTTCTTTTTTATGACAAAAATTCAAAAGTAATAAACTTGGCCTCCAGGGCCCTATGCAATGGCCTAGCATTTGCAAGACTTTGCTCTCTTCCTTTAACTGGACTCTGGCCTGCTGGCCTCCCCGCAAAGCAAGGCCCAGCTCATGTTCCTTAGCACACATTTCCCCTCTACCACAGCAGCCACAAAGAAAGAAATGACCACTCAGTGACTCTGCTCAGTGCCCACCTCGCTCAAAGGCCCAGGCTTTATGAGAGCAGACTGTACCTAGCATCCAGCACATGCCTTCACAGCAAAAGTGCTCACTAAAAATATATCTGATGAATGACTGCCTTACAAACACATGAAAAAAAAATCAGCTTTGATTTTATCTTTTACTCTTAAAAAACAAATGAGCCTAATGTTCTTGAAAGTCTAAGTCACTCTTAATTAATCACTAAAGGTTTATAGGGAATTCAGATTTCTTTAGTTCTGTTTTGTGCATTCATGCTCCATTATTAAGGGCTAATAAGACATAGGCAGTATTCCTTTTAAATTTTTTTCAAGCAATGGAACAAAACCAGTACTTTTTTAAGGTTACAACTCATTATTTTAGTAACTGAACAGCATTATGATGACCTTGAAAGGCACTTAAGGGAACTTCAGTGGTTTGAAAAACTTAGTCCAATTCTCTGAAAAATAAAACTTACTGTTGTGAAGCAGGCTGGTTATTGTTAAGATCAGTTTGATCCATTCCTGAAACTTCAAGATACTGCCCCAAAAAGAAAGTATAGAATGCTCTCAGCAAGTTAAAAAATATATATAAATCACTAATATCATTTCAAAATTCTTGAGTAGAATATAATATCACCGTGAATCTGCCCAAAATGAGACAGATGAAAAGAGTAGGAATCACAGCACCTCCAAGGCCCCAGCTTTGCTGGATGACACCGTGATGCAGAATGAAACAAGCTGCATATGTCTACCTAAGGCATAGAAATTCTTACAGAACTGAGTAAAACCAGAAGTCCTCTGGGTATTTTTCTCACTATTGATGACCTTCCCTTAGTTGAGATTAATCATGCTCTTGGAACTTGGCTATAAATTGTACTTTATCACTCATCAAAACCTGAGCCAAGTCCCTACCATTTAATTGGCCAGAAGCCATGTGCTTTTCATAAAGCTGATAAATGACCATGTTCAGTGTGTAGTTAAAGTCCTCTAAGAACACGCAGTCACTGATTAGAACTCAGCCACATCCATGTGGTTACCCGTAAATAGCAAAAGATTTACAGGGATTCCTTAGAAACCCTCTAGTGGGAGGTGACACCTGCCATCGCCAAATACAAAGGCTACAACCTACACAGTCCTGTGCTACTAAAGGGTGGCAGGGGTGGGGGGTGGCTTTAACCGGAAGCAAGAATGCATTTGCTAGACTGCCTGAAAAGACTTTCAAAGAAGCTAAATTTTCAGGCTTAAGTAGAGCTATAACTATTTCTGGGCACCCATGCAGCCCACATTTTCACTAGGGCACCAGAAACATGAGTGGTCACCCACCAGAAGCTGGGTGGCAGACATGACTGGGGTCTAGCAGGAGCAGGACACAGGACAGGAATCTGGTGGCCAAGACTGCTGTTACTCAGGGGTTTAGAATTTACAGCCATCTGCGTATTCAGTATTTTATTTTCCTTCCCTATTGAGCGCTAGAGAAAGGGAGAGGTTCTAAAGATAAAGTTGGTATAACGTCCAGATTTCCTGCTGCTGCTAAGACAGGTTTCACAATCAGTATCACACCAAGCAGAGGGTTCATGTCCTTATGTACACACACGCCCCTTCTGTGCAAGCCCAGACTTACAGAGCGTCTCTGTGAACACCTGTGCCTCTCCGAGCTGCACTCTGACTTGCGTCCATGAAGCTCCAGTAGTTGCCGCAAGACAAGAGACACAGAGGAGGTCTCACAGGAGCCCAGATCAGGAGCACGAGACAGCAATCCCGGCTCAAAGTTGAGCTCCTGCTGGGCACAGCTTCTCTGCCTTGCACAGAAACCTTTAAGTGTTCAGGGTAAAAGACCACAGAGTGCAGGCCAGGTGAAAGATACAGAAAAGCACGCAGGCTATGGCTCATCCACAGAAAGGGCAGGACACAGGCTGCGGCTTGGTGCTTTGACTCTGCAGTCTGATTCCCTGCATTTGAAACCCAGTTTCTTCTAGAGCTGGGTGACCTTAGCAAGTTATTAACCTCCCTAAGACTAAGCTGTATGATCTTTAGACTGGGGATGATTATGAGGATTAAGAGAGATAATTAATGTAACATGCTAAATGTAGTACCTGTCATTGTGCTTCATAATCATCAAAAATTGTTTTAGTAACTTGATGAATAAATATACGGAACTCAAGTAATCATACTGGGCATGAGCAAAAGGAAATCTAAAAAATAAAAGCAGAACAAAACAAGGCACCTTCTGAAAGGACTACCTTAATTGAGGACCTAGGTCCAAGGGCCAACGGTTCGCATGTCATAAAAAAAGGAAGAAATTCACACGATCGTATGTGTGAACTCACGCAAGTATGCATTCCTGAGAATTTTAAATGTCTTATGGATGATAGATGGAATTTTCTAGAGTTTGAGACTATGTGTAAGGAATGAGCAGTCACATGGGAAAAGGTTTCCAGGCTGTGATGCTCCACTGAGTAGGGGCCCCAGAGGAAAGGAACTGCCACCAGGAGACAAAGCACAAAAGGCAGAGTTTGGGGGCAGCACCCAAGAGGGTGCCATCAGTGGTGTGAAGGCGTGGGCTCCATGACCCTTGGGAGACCCAAGAGCCTGAAGAAAAGGGTATAGCCACTGATGGGGGCCAGCAGTACAAAAGGCCACAGCGTGCCAACCAGGGCACAGGTGCAAGAACTTGCTGAGGATTTCCATTTGTGTCTGGAGGTAACCTGAGGTCATGCGTTCACCTCCCACTTCTACACTTTGTACACCACTCCAGAGAGCGGCTGGACAGAACAGATACCCACACCTGTTTTACCCCACCTCTGTCTGCTTCTTAGACGGTTTCTGCCCTCAGCACCATAGTGCCTCTGTCTATGACGTAGGGTATCTCAGAATGTAAGATAACAAGTGGACTTTGTGCTTTTCATGTGCTGAGCATTCTTTACACCAACAGTATTATAAGCTTAGATTGGAAAGTGCTTTACTTGCTATTGCTGTCTGCAGAAGACTCAAGGTCCAATTCTGAGGACCACAGTCCAGGACTTTGGTTATATACCTGCACTGTCTTGGGAAAGGCCTGTAGGAACACCAGGGTCACTGGGTACAGGATGTAGACCCATATCTTGCACTTTACCAGCCTTGCAATGTGGAACTAATTACTTCTCCCTAACCTCACTTTCTCATATGTTAAATGGGGCCTATATGTTTTTTGCATGAGAAATTCAAATGCACACAAGGATATAATGATATCTGAGATACTGAATATAAGCAAAGCACTCTTCCTGGTAGCTGGCACACAGAAATCACTCAATAATCACTCAGTGATTGCAGCTGTTGGGTATTATTGTTGCTGTGCTAAAGCTAATATTCCAGGAACATAATGAGGTTGATGGAATTTATTGCAAAGGAGAACTGAGGCCCTTGCTGATTTCAACTAGGGACGCTGGACCTTGATGTATTATTTAAAAAACAATCTGCTCTTGGTACATGTAATTCACCACTCTCTAATTCTCAGTGGCCACCTGACAAAGCAAGGGAACTGCTAGAAACCCATTAAATGAAGAGAAAGCTGGTGTTTGGGCAACCAGTGAAATAACTACCCCATTACCGAGCAGTTAGTGAACCTCGCGTTTGTCGTCCAATTTTCCAATAGCTAAGCATGCCTAGCCTCTTAGTTGTCCAGAGACTGTAATTCATCTGGCGGAGGTCTCTGAGATGTGGGTGAGAATCTGGGAAATAGGCTTGAACAAATGTCTGTGAAACTGCACAGGTGAGAGTCTCACACAGGACATGCCACGCAAGAACTGGCTGCCAGTGTGGTTTCCCACAGATGTCAGCAGTGTCTTCTGCTGAAGGCTGGTCTTGCCCACCAGCTAACGGAGGAGCCATGGATACAAAGGTGTGTGGGGAGAACTTTTGAAAGGGTAGACCTGGTGTCAGAGGACTGTCAGTAGGCTTAACACCTGAGTCAGTCATCTCTCAACTATTGACTCACTAATTCAAATATTAACTTACCCGTCCACAAATATTAACTAGCCATCTTCTATGCACTAGATATTATGTTAGGTACAAGTGATATGCCTGGTAATAAGAAAGACAATTCTTGCGCCCTCATGGAGCTTGCATTCTAGTGGGGAGAGAAAGGCACTAGTTTCGAAGGTGGCCAGAGCTACGTAAAAATAATAAAGCAGGAAGGGGTAACAGAACGTGGTAGAGAAAGAGTGAGGGATGCAATTTTAACAATCTAGTCACATGAGAAAGTAACATGTGAGCCAGACTTGGCTGAGGGGTGGCGGCTTTGGCCGCAATACTGCAATGACCTTGCCGCCACAGAAGGCGAGGGAAGGCTCCTCCGAAGATCATCCAGACTTCATCTTCCTGGAAGCCGAGGTGTGTGAGCCAGGCAGGCGGGGCCCTGGCCTGGAAAGAACGACCTGAGCCCACCGTGGCTACCCCGGGAGTGACCGGGGAGGTGGGGTGCAAGGTGCCCCGGTGGCCTCACCTCCTCCAGTCGACGCCGCTGCTCCTTCTGCTCCTCAATGCGCTTCTGGCGCTCAGCCAGCAGCTGCCGCTTATGCTCCTCGTTCTCCCGCTGCTGCTGCTCCAGCTGCTGCCTCCGCAGGGCCTCTGAACGCTCCTTGTTGGCCAGCTGGAGTCTCAGGAAGTCCCGCCGCAGCGTGGACTCTCCAGGCAGGTTCAGGATGGAGCTGTGGGTAGGAACGAGTGATTATGGCGGGGGCCACAGCTACTGTGAATCCTGGGCAAGGACTACAGGGCCTATGCATGGCTCCTAATTCCTTGTTAGTTCAGTCCTTCAGCCTCAAGAAAACAGGGGCAGGGGAAAGGTGACTGTTCAGCCTCCCCCTATGTATGATTGCGGCATATACTGTCTGGAGGGATGTCGCATTCCCAGGGCCATCCCTTCCTCCAGGACACACACTTCACTCCTTCACCTCTGTGGATTGCAAAGATTCATTTCTTAAGATGTCAGTGAACTCCCCAGGCCAGCTTATACCCACAGAAAAGGACAGCAAGCTAAGAAAAAGCAGCACTCAGAAGCAGACCTGGGCAACTCTGCTTGGACCAGCAGAGATCAGCCTTGCTCACATCCCTCCTTGACCACTTGCACCAAACCCAGGAGGAGGAGATCAGGCTCCTCTGTGCAGACATGTAAGTCAGGAGGGAAAAGGCTGGAGTCAAGGCTGATGCAGAGCCAGGATGTGAACCAAGTCTACCAAGTCCAAGGAGACAGGAGCTTGTCTCAGTGCACCACAGGTGAGGAGCTGGTTCCCGCCAGGGTGTGGCTGGTACATCAGCCCAGCTCACTGATCCCTAGGTTCTCTCTCGATAGCAGTTTCTCCATGTGTAAAATGTGTGTGTGTGTGTGTGTGTGTGTGTGTACATGAAACAGAAAACACCTTTCCAGAGAGTCTAGGGCTGCCCTACACCGATCTAACTGCAGATCAACTAAAAATGATAAACTTGTTTCTACATAGCTGTGTAACAGGGAGGGTCATTCAAACCCAGTTGCTTTAATCTTTCTGGAAGATTTAACCTTTCATCTGAAATAAATTCACTGAACATGTATTTACTGGCATCTGCTATGTGACAGGCTGTAGGGTACTGCTGCAACCACATAACAAATTCTTACTCTAGAATTACTTTCTTGTGGGGGAGATAGATACTTACAAATAGTAAAATTTCAATACTAATATGTCCTACGTAAGGCTAACGGGGTGCGATTTAAACAGTGGCAGCGGTAGGGAGCTGAGGTGAGAATCAAGCATTCTGCTTTGACCGCGTGGCCTTCCATCTGGGAAGGGAGGATGGGGAAGGACGTTCCAGGCGAAGGAAAAGCAAGCTTAGAGACCACGCCAAATAGGAGTAGCCTCTTCCAGGGAGCCTGTCCTCCCACAGCAGAGGGAATGAAAGGGCACAGAGCCTAAGCGGAGGTCAGGGGAACAGGCGGGTGGAAACGCGCTTGGCCATGAACGCAGCAGGAAAGGCTCCCAGGGAGGAGCCCTACGAGCAGGTGTGTTTGGCAGTGGAGTGGACCACAGTCTGCAAGGGACCACGGCAGGTGGAGCTGACAGTCAGGCGACCACCACAGTGGCTCTGATTAGAGATTTTCAGGATTGGAGCAATAGGGATGGAGGCTGGAAGAAGCTCGCAGGGACAGAGTTGGTGAAGCCCGCGCTGAGAGCTGCCATCTGCCTGAGGGATGACCGACCAGCTGGGTGAGGGTGGTGACCAGGAGTAGGAATGCACGAGGTGCAGCAGGCTTTGTGGCATGGATGGGAAAACCAAGTTGGGTTCTGGAGAGCTGTCAGTATGCAGCATGTGACGCTGCCACACACAAAAAAGAAACAAAAATGCTTTGTTCCTGACACTCCACGAATGACCTTGGAAGTCTACTAAGAAGCCTCCTCTGAAATGTACTGGCTGTGTGTAGAGCTCTAAAAGCTCGCCCGCACAGTGGCGCGTATACACACAGGACGCCTGCTGTGTGAAGGCCGATGGGCTGGGGCCGTAGCCGCACATGCTCACCAGGATCCCCTGCAAACGTAATGATGCTGAATCAGTTTCAGGAGACCTGAGCTGTATCAGCGCCCTGATTATTAACTCTGTGCGACCTCCTTGCCACTCTTGTTGCCCCATTTCCCACATGAGACAACCACGGTCCTTTTCTTCTTTTTAGGATTTCATGAGGAGTAATTAGCTTTGTCCATGAAAACAGGAGTGGACATATAATCTTCCCTGTGATATAATGGCACGCTATAATTATCACTGGGTTGATTCACTCAGTGACTCCTAACACCAGTTTAGCAAGTGTTGGAAAGACGTGGTTTCTCAGCTGTCCAGGAATGGTCAAAGGGCTGGCATGGCCATCTGGGTGAGTTTTCAGAAAAATAGCACACAACTTCTCTAAAAGAGCAGTTGGTCCTCTGCCCTAGAGAAAAGTCCATTTTCCACATCATTGCTTAACAGTCATCACCTTTATGCAGCTAACGGGGTTGGGGTGCAGCATGTTATTATCAGACAGGAGGAATACGTTTTCCTTTAGTCTTTGATCTTGAGAAATTCTATGATAGGTAAAGAGAGAAAAACCAATGGCTCCATGAGTTCAGTCCAACCCGCTTTGAGAGGTTAGCAAGAATCCATTTCAGTAGGTCTGAGTTGGCTTCAGAAGAGAATAACACATGCTGTGTAGCTCAATCCAACATCTTCTCTGATCAGAAAGCTCTGGGACAGCAAAGGGCAAAGGAACTTCTCCTGTCACAGTGGGGTTCAATCCTCAGATGGCTGGATGGGGGAAGCATACAGCCCAGGGCCCCTTCTGCATCAGTGTTTCCTCTGATAAACTGACCTCACGTTTATAGTGCATGGTCCCATGGGACATGTGCCTGTGCCTCTTCACTCACCAATCTCATACCAGCTGAATTTTCTTAAAAAAGAGAAGTCCTGGCAGTGGGGGCACTCTATCCTTAATTATTTATATGTACAGGCTGGAGGAAAGTTGGGATCAAAGTAAAATGAAATTCAAGATGCAGGGGTGACTGCAGTAAAGCACCACTTGACTCCGGACCCCATGTGACACTAGGAAAAGCAAAGCTTCTCTTTTCAGGTTCCCTTGTAACCTGGTTTCCTGGAAATCATTTTCTCCTGGATCAGACTGCCGTGAAAACACCAAGGTATATAACAAGGAGAGTATGTGAAAGGGTTTCTTAAAGGTAGGAAGTGAAGAGCCAAAGAGCTCAAGTCTAAAAATATCACCTAGGTCTCCAAAAAGCTGCAAGTTTAAGTACTTTCCATCCTGCATTACCCAGATAATTGCCTTCTACCAAGTTTACACGTGACATATATGAGGAAACGAGGTCTTGAGAAGAGACCATAAATCCTGAGGATAAGAAAAAGAACACGCTGATTTCCACATTTTCCTAAGAACTTGCCTAGGGAAAATTTCCCAAATTAATGAATATGTTTTTGGGCAATAAGTTAAATAAGACCACCCTGGTGGATGCTTTAAAATGAACCTACAAGTCAAAAGGAAAGTGAATTTCACACAAGCACAGTTCAGAATGTGAAAATGAGAAGGCTCAACTCTCTTGCTCATACCTGGGCTCTCCAGAGTCGTTCTCCTCCTCCTCCTCCTCACTTCCGCTGTACTCGTACTCAGTCTCATCTAAGGAGAGACCCATGAGATGTTAATGCACAAAAGCAGTGTTGCAGCTCAGAAAAGTCCATCCCGACGCCATACAGCATCATGAGCTGCAGAATGAAGTTTTGGTCAACGATGGACCACATATATAGCAGTGATCCTCAAAGTTGACAACACAGCTGAAAAGCTCTTACTGCCTAGTGACAGTGTAGCTGCCCTACCTTTATAGCATAATGAACTACTCGTCTTTGCTTGTGCTGAGGCTGCTGAAAGCAAACGTGCCATGCTGCCTGTCTCATGAAAGAACAGCACATGGATATGCACAGTATATAATACTGATAATAGTAACAAACAAGTGTCATTGATTTATATGTGTACTATACTTTTCACCACTATTTTAGAGCATACTCTGTATCTAAAACAGGTATGTGGGCCTTGGCTATGGCTCAGTGGTGTAAGCACTTGCCAGGTATGTACAATGCTCTGGGTTTGACTCTAAGGACTAAAAAGTAAAAACAAATCAAATCATATGCTGTGCATGGTATTTATTTATTCTTACTGCATCTCTTGATTGCATCAAGGGGACCTATCAAGAGACCGATCTATGTGAGCTAGGTTTGTGGAAGAACACTCTGTGAGGTTCACACAGTGACAAAACTGCCTAACAGCATGATTCACTCAACCTATCCCTGTCGTTAGGCAATGCCTGGCTGTACAAGAACTGAGGATGAGTGCTGTGGTTCACACTGAGCTGGGATGGCCTCCTGACTTCATGACTTACGAGTCAGCAGTTTCTACCAGTGGATTTCCGCATATGAAATTAACTGTATTCAAGACTGCCCCAGCTAACTCTAAATATCAGTCCCTCACTTATCCTAATGCTTACACTACAAGGAAAACAAGGAATAGATAAGCAATCTATTTATGTTAATCCCATTTGTCATGGTTTATGTCAGTGGCCCCCAACCCTCATGCAATTATGGTTGCAACAAAATCTACCATTTGTAATTGGTTCATTGTCTAGCACTCGGATTGGTGGTGTGAGCATTTCACCCACCCAGGGGTGGAGCCAGGATATGATGTATAGTTCTCCTGCTAGTTCTCACCTTGCTGTTTGCAGCCACCATGAATGGCTGCCCCGCCACGCCATGCAGCCTTGGAGCCAAATGAGTATGGACTGAAACTTCCAAGAACTGTAAGAAATAAATCTTCCCTTCTTTCATGTTGAGCGTCAGGTATTTTGTCTCAGCAACAAGAGTGAAAAGTAACTGAGACACCATTATAGAGACATCCACATCAAACTTACTGGGCCATTATTAATTTATTAATCATTAAATGCTATTAAATCATGCTATTAGTCATTTTAATAGTGTATTTTACTACAATTTATATGGATTCACAAATTGCCTTCAGATATCTTGGTAAATATCAGAAAGAAACTTTAAACAATTGCTATACTAAAAATACATAGTTAAATGTGCTTTGAAAGGTCCACTAGGGACATTCGTTTAATTCAGTAATTAAGTAAGTTAACATGCAAAATGAGTAAGACTGTGTCTTTGCCTTGTAGGAGATTGGAATGTAATGGGTGAGACTAATAAATATTAGAGTTTCCATGATTATGACGAGAGAAAATGAGTACCTGTTAAGTGTCTCCTATGACTTGTACCAGGTATTTTACCTACATTTTCTTATTTATTTCTCCCAATAATATTCTAACATAATGCCTGTTGTTCAAGTAAAGATATTCAGATTGTGAAAGGCCAGGTATTATGACCAACATTATTGCATTAATCAATGGGATCTGGGATCTGGATTTAGAATTTCACCTGGAATTTTCCCAATCTTAAAATCTGCACTCTTTCCAATATGTTAAATGCTAAACACAAGTACACATAAAAAGACCAACGAGAAATGAAAGATAAGAGGAGCTAGTTCCACTGCTCAGAACAGAGAAAAGGACACAGAGGTATTCAGGAGGAAATGAATTGGGCCATCAAAGGGTAGTGCCCTGCTTCAGACAGCCGGCAGCTGGACGTGATAAGAAAAGTGTATTCAAGAAACATATCCACATGAGAAAGACTGGCAGTACTGTGGACCATTCCTCATTCAGGAAACCATGAGCTGTAAGAAATTAGGTGATGATATGGGAGAAGCAGATGGAGGACGACAGTCCACAGGGGTTAAATAGCTCAGTGATCCTCAGCCATGCTTTAGGACTTTTCTGCAGGCAAAAAGGAGTCCTTGGTGGAGTTCCAAGCAATGCAGTGGAAGCTGCCACATGACTGTTTCTTTCACAGTTGTGGGTTAGTAATTACAAAAAAAAAAAAAAAAAAAAAGGAACTGGACCTGCAATTTGGCTATATTGCCACTAGGAAGCAGCACTCACATGGTTGAAAACAGACTGGATAAAGCCTTTTATGCTGTTTAGAGTCTATACATTAAAGAGGCAATGAAAGAAACTATAAATGTATTGAGTTCCCATGTATTTTTAAAATCACAGGTGAGCTTCATATATTTACGTAAGTATATGCCACTTAAGTTTTAAATTATGATTTCCTTAAAATGAAAAGAACCTGCATAGAATGTCTTCCTATTCTATATCTCTAAAGTAAAACCTTCATCTGTAGGGTTCCTCAATTTTAACTCTTCACCAAAGTCTGGGCTGCCTTTATATCCCTGTGTTAAACGCATACATGTCAACATACTTTGAGAAAATATCAGGTTGAAAAAAACAATCATAAAGCAATGCAAGGTGAAACTGCCTGATTCTCCCCAGCTGGAAATAGTGACTAGAAATGAAAAGTCTGAGATGAAATAAATTAAGTCATTCGATCAAACTTCACAAATGGAATGAGATTTCATTTGATCAAATATCCATCCTTGGGAAGCAGACAGAAATGAAGCCAGAACTGGGATTCTGGTGGCCTAAGCTTAAATGATTAGAAACCTTAAATTTCAGCATACACTTTTAATATACTCATTCCTAGGAATCTTACTCTTCCACTGTACAGAAAATGAATATATTAAAAGTAGTCTATCTTCATGCCACAGTGAGTTACGTATTATATTCCAGGATTTATGCCAAAAATGTGAAACCTACTAGAAGCACAAGGTTTTCTAATCATATTCATGGATCATAAGTTCTCAGAAGGTATCCTTGAATAGTAATGAAAAATTACAGCTCAATAATGAATTGCCTAAATAAGAATAGCTAATATTTACTGAGTGCATCTATGTGTCAGACTTTGTATTATACATTTCGCAGACATTATTTCATTTAATCTTTGCAACAATGCTAGGCAATCTATATTATTATTACACCCTCAGTCTCGTTTATTTTAAAGATGAGAAAACTGGAGTGCAAGTCACATGGCTGACAAGGTGCAAAGCTAGAATTGGAATGCAGAATTTGAACTGAGTATTTAACATACTTGCTATGGTCCTAGTGCAACAATTTCCCTTCGAGAGAAGTTGGCATTTAATGATCACATGCTTGATACAATGCCCTAAAATAATTCTATGTAAAATTTTTATTTCATGGAGTACCCCAGAACACATGGACCAAGAGCAGCTGGAGAGACAGTTTTGGAACTTTTTGACATCAACTTACAGATTTCTCCTGAGTCTAAGTACCTCCAGCTTGGGCTGGCCTGTCCACTCATTAACAGACAGTTGCAGATGTGCTTGTCTTCTAGCTTAGCTTTACAACCTCCTCTTCTGAGTCTAAGCTGATCACACTTTCCTTCAAGTTCCTGAGGCTGGCTGCAGAAGGAACCCTTCCCAGGACCTTCACTGAGGGTTTCTTCTCCTGCCTTAGCTCTCTGCTTACCTCATCATTCAATCCAGGGTCCTCACTGCCCCTGCCCTAAGTCTCAGTTCATTTGACTGCAGAGGCAAAGAAGGGAAATCAAGAGAGAGTGACTCCTGTCCCTTGTGACCTTCACCCACCACTGTTCCCTCTGCACTAAAGAAAAGGGGAGCAAGATAAAGAAGGGAGCGAGCACACGGCCTAACACCTCCCCTCCTAGCCTGGGTCTCGGGTCTTCTGCTCTATGCTGCACCTGGCTCCTCTCCATGCCCACTGCTCTGGGCCTCAGCTGCCTCCCACACTGTCTCTCACCAGCTCCCCTCCTACTCAGCAAGACTTTACTGCTGACTTCCTCCACTTCTCTCTTCTATACCTCAACCTTCCTGTCTCCCTACTTCACTCTCAGCTGGTTACAAAATAATCCCTGCTCTAGACCACGCGCTTTCACCTTGGCTAGGGTGCAAGTGAAGAACTGTGAGCTGCATTTAAACAGCCAGGCCACAGGGCATATCTGAGCTCCTATCTCTTCCAACAATGAAGTGAAAACACTGTGCAATGTGAGAGAGGAGGTTTTGCATCTATAAAATAAAGAAGTACATTAAATGACCTTCAGCTCAACATCTGATGTTCCATATAGCAACCGAATGAGTTTTTTATATCACTACAACTATAAGAAAATTCTTCCTGACTCCTAAAAACTGATTCAGAAATGAGTCCCAGAGCACAGAAATTTAAATATTGAAAATTGTCAGGACAGAAAAATGTCAACCAGATGAATTTTTTTTAGGTCGTCTGTCTTCTGTACATTTTTACACTTCTAAACATGAATATTCATTTGAATTAAGAAAATCACTTGTCATGTTAAAATGCATCATAGTATCAAGCAAAATGCCTTTGTTCAGTGACTAGAAGAGATAACGGTTTCCTGTAGTTCTGTTTTTTTTCCATGAAAGACTCATTTTCAGCAGTAGGATTTCATTCCATTGGTGCCCAAAGGCTGAGATCTCCTAGGCAGCCCTTCACACTAAAGACCCATTGGAAGCCTTCCCTGTCACTTCCAAGTAGGTGAAGAGCCCACTTCCTATTTTTGTTTCTCTCACTGAAATAAAAATACGCATCTAACCTTTTTCTCCTCTTTTCTTCTTTGTTCTATCAATATGGTCCTTGAGTTGAATGCGGACCTGGCGCTCATTAGGTTGGTCTCGTATAAACGGATGCTTCATCAGTTGCTCTGTTGCCGGTCGCTGGCTGTGATTCTTTACCAAGCAGCTTTCAATAAAGGACTGGAATTTTTTTGACCTGTGAAACAAAAGAGATGAATCCACAGATAAATCCACAATTGAATATTTATATATATATATTTAGTACATTTAAACAAAGGTCTTGTCAGTCATTGTAGAGATCAGCCAATCCCAAAATAGGTCTAACACTGTATTAGGTACAACCGGGGTCAAAGCCATCATGACCACTGACTCAGAAATGCGGTAGCAGATGGTAGCTGTACACACGAAAGCATTCTCACAGGGAGATATGTAACTTCATAGAGAAAACAAAAGGACCAAGAAAAGAAAAAGATCTCTGTGGGAATCATATCTGGAATGACAGAATCAGAGATGGATCTTGAAAAATTAGGAGAAAATCACTCTGGGGAAGACAGGTCAGGTTGGTAAGAAAACACTGGAAAACTAAAGCTATAAGGGAGCGTATTACAGTGCAGGGACACTGAGCTGCTTAAGTGAGATAGAAAAACAAAAGTGAGAAGAAAGCAAACTCCTAGTGGGAGAGAGGAAGGGGAGCACAGTTGGAGAAATGAAGAAGATTCTCATAACAGCAAAGCGAACATTGATTTAGAAAAAATTTTAAACCAGTAACTTCAAAATCTCTTTTAAACTTTGCTTTCCAGTTCTTAAGAAGAGCATGTGCGTGTATCTTTGCCATCAGTCAAGGACTTGGAAATTTAACTTTAAAAACCTAAGTCACACCCACAAGCCCACTCATCTCCCTCTGGAAAGGCCTTATCTCCTCCAAGATAAAGCCAGAGCCAGAGACGCACTCTGGGCAGAGGCACAACACCGGAGCACGGCAGCAAGTCCACGTGTGGGAGAAATGAACGGTGGACTTTAGCCAGGATTCATGAACTGGGCATGCGTGTTCTTGCTCAAAGTTCCAGGAAATTATAGAGTCATAAATAATTAAGCTCACGCCACTATCTTCCCAGGTTTCTCCACTGACAGCTCGGCACCTCTTCCCAGGAGACCTTGCTGGAGCTTGGGTCACCCTGCCCACCTTGCCCAGAGCAGGAGACTGGTTTGTACTCTGCAGAGCTCTTTGCCACCCTCCTGTGGTGCACTGTGTAACCAAAAGCAAAGCCTTCCCCAGCTTCCCTGAGTCCCGTGTCCCTGAGTCCTGAGGTGTCCTCCCCACGCAGAGCACAGTGCAAAGCCTAACACGAAACGACACTCACTTATGTGCCACTCTATTAATGCCTGAAGAGCAGTTTCGCACCTTATTTCATGCTTTTGAAGTGCCACACTATGAGTATGTTTTCCTAAGTGACTACGATATGTGTAATTAACGCCTGTATTGTAGACGTAAAAGTAATAGCTCCTGCATGGGCTCAAGAACGAAACGGGACTGGTCACACTGGACTAGACAAAGTGACAACAAGATGGCTTCTTTGGGCCAGCCTACTAAGTCCTTCTGCCCATGTATCTGCTTAGTCCACCCTGGTTCTCTGCTATGTCAGGATGTGGCCCCGAGTCACCTTTGCATCATGAACATTCTACCTGCTCTACATGTTTGATGAATGAATTCATGAATTGGGTAAGGGCTATAATAAGGCTACCTTCAAACCTGTGTTTGTTTGTGAGCGACAGAAAGGGAGGCATGGAGGGCAGATTCACCGTTCTTTCTCTGATCAGATCTATGCAGGCATAAACACCATGTGATCTGAAGAGAGACCGTCCAAGAAAAACATAATGAAATAAGGGCCTCTCCTAAGGAATGAACAAAGAGAATGAGGCTAACCTGCATTAGAAGTAGGCACAGAGCTTTTCTAGGTAGAACAACCAGCATGAAAAAGATGAAAACAAAAATATATTAAGACAGAAAAGCTATTAAGTATTCACGAGGAATACAAATGGCAATTCTCTCTTGCTGGCAACTAGAAGAAGTGCTTGATTTTTTTTAATAAAGTGCTTCACTATTAATTAGAGGGTGATAAATAAAAGAACTCACATCCAATTTAAAAATGAGATCCAGACTTAACAGCCTGTACATCCCATTCCTCAACACTGACATCTAAAAAAAGCCTGAGAAATATCTGGTCTCCATGAAGAATGGTGTTCAAGGCGTTTAGTAAAGAACTATCAGAGTCGCTTTTCCAGAGCCCTCCTGGGGCTGGGGTTGGGCTCAAGAGTCATGAGAATGCCTTCAGTCCTGAAGAATGGGTTAACATCCAGAATTACAAAGCTGGTGATATACTTCATGCCTTCTTCCAAACGGCATCATTGAACAGACAACAACGCTTACTTAAAACTCTTCTTCAAAGAAGGATTCATTGTCTCTCACTTAAGTTAGTGTGATCAGAGAATCAATATGCTTAATTGCATACTTAATTAAAAGTGAAGACATTTTACCTATGTTGAATAGTACCTGTTTGCTAAGAGTTCTAGTGAGTTTAAAGTACATTTATATAATTTTATTGCTGTTGGTAGCTTGGTTCCATCTCTTAAAAAATAATCTAACAAGGCCAGGGATTTAGCTCAGTGGCACAAGTGCCTGCCTTGCAAGCGCAAGGTCGGGAGTTCGATCCATGGTACAAAACAAAAAATAACAAAAAAAAGCCCTACTAATATAAGGTTGGTCATACTAATTTCTCAAGGGGTAGCTGAAGAGGTGAATGTTAATATTTGGTACCCAGTGTGAGACACAAGTACTGCCCACATCACTAAGCACTTCCCAGGTTTATCCTGTTTATACATTAAATTATGTTAGAAATTAAAAAATGCTGACATTAACCACTTTAAATAAATTGGAATGAATTTTTTTGGTAATAATGCAATTTGAACTTTAAAATTTGCAGTGGTCTCACCTTGTTTCCTAGAATTACCGTTTATCTACTCTGGTCTCCATCGCATACCAACTGTGTGGATTTTGGCATGATAGTAAATTCTCTGTGCATCTTTCCTACCTAAAATCAGGGATCTTATTAGTATCCACCTCATGACGTGATGATGAAATTAGTTATTTCACGTCATATACTTAGAACAGTGCGTGGTAGCATACACGCTATGTGTACTTTCTATTATTGTCACCATTATTACTATTACTATGACAACACCATCCCAGCACCCTCTGATTAATACCAGGCTTGCAAAACAGAGCATCTGCTTTTAGGACCAGGAAGCAGAACCTGGAGATTGTCCTCCCTGCCGCCCACTTCTGTCGAGCTACATGAACACACTGGTATGTCGGTTACTGACAGGGACACAGTCCAAGAGCTGTGCTGTTAGGTGATTCACTGTGTGAATGTCACACATTGTACCTACACGCACTAAGGTGACTATGACATCCGTAGGATATTCAATCTTACAGAATCAGAATCACTGTCCTATAGGTGGCCTATGGTTGAGCAGAATGTCACTGTGCAGTGTATGAAGGTAAGGCAGTTTTAAAGGGAACTGTTTCACATATAACAGTCAGATAAGCTACCAGATGAGTTCACAAAGCTATTATCTCCAAGGAGATCTCACCAAAAAGCTGTTTTACAAGTTTGTGTGGCAGCTTTTATTTTGATTTTTCATAAAGTTCCTAGATGGACTACATATAGGAAACTCAGGATTGAAGTATTTTAGGGTATTTGCTTTGTTTTGTCATTCTTCAGGACACACACATACAACACACACAGACAAGAGCTTTGTCAGAGCCCAAGACAAAAGTTCATCACAACTCAGCAGAAGACAAAACTGGAGCTATGTAAATAACAGGGATGACTTGTAAGCCCTGGAGGAAAAGCAGGTGGCCAGGGCTCCAGGCTGCTCCTCCTGGGGAGGAGCCCAGGACTACCTGGCCAACCCTCTCAGCCTCTAGAAATGCCATGTCTGCATCTGGAACATGCAAGAGTGGCTTGAACTGGGCGGTAACAAGCAGTTGTGCTTTTCCTAATGTTCTCGACTGGTGGCTGCCTTGCCTCTGTGGACGCTTCAAATTTAAGGCCACATAAAAAGAACAAGACTCACAGCATCACCCTGTCTTCCAGAGGCCGGAGACCAAAGCTCTGGCAGCAAGCTTGCTTTCAAGGGCTGGAGCGTGGATGAAGAGACTGGGGAAACCTCCTGAAGGACACGACTTATCCCTGCACAGCAGCCAGGAGGAGGCTACGGATCCCAGCCTTCCTGTGCGCTTGCTGGTGGTGACAAGGACACAGGGAGTGAGACAATCCTTGGTTTTCTCTGACTCAGCTACAGTGACCATCCTGCCAGAGAACTCTCAGGACCTGGAAGAGCTCTCCAGGATTGAGTGACACCCTAACTGACCCTAAGGTTCTCCTCATCACCCTGATGAAAGAAAATATTTAAGTGAAAATATTTGGTGATAGCAGCTTCTCTCCCTCCTCCAAGGACTGGGGAGAGTACAGAGCCATCGCCTTTCTTTCCTGAAGCTTAAATAAGGAACAAGGGCACAAGAATGTTCTCACCAAGAAGCTACAGGCTTTGGGAATGAATGCTAGCCATGCTTTGTCAGTTTATTGGAACTAACATATGCCCAGGGGATTAGCAAAGCACAATTCGGGGTGTGTCTGGTGGGTCACAGCGCCGTGCCCTTGGGTACCGTATCCTGTGCCTGCCTCCTCTCCGGCACTCTTCCTTTGCTCTTCCTCTGCTGTGCTTCCTGACCACCAAGCAACACGAGTATCTGTTCCTTCATACCCTTCTGTCATGATGCTTCTGCCTTGGAGCTCACCAAGCATACACTGAACCCCGCAAATTCCAAATTAAACCTGTTCCTTTAAATAGCTGGCATCAGGTAACAGGACCCAGTGATGGGAAAGCTGAAAATGTGTGTTTAGTCGGTGAAGCCAGCGGAAAGTAACCCTCAGTTGGCTGCTCGCTTTGAAGAGTGCTGGGGCTGATCGCTGCAGTGGCACCCACCTTTGCTAGCGTGTTGATTTGTACACTGAAAACACAGTGCTCAACCTGACAACTCATCTAGGTAGAGAACATCTGGGAATAAAAGAACATTTTTGAGTTTTGTTGCTTTTGTTTGTGGTGGGGGGGTTCATCTCCTTTCAAATGATGAAGGGGAAAAAAATAAATGAGATACTTCATTTCCTCCAAAGCCCAGAGCCTATTAAAGAGAGCCTCAGCCTATTTGGAATCACTTTGTATCTAATCTTTAAGATAAAGCACCCTGACATGCTTAAATACTTTCACTAAACACTGGAATTCTGCTGCAAAGAAATGGGAATCAGGTCAAGTATCAAATACGCGGCTGGAGGTTGCACAATCAAGCACATGGTGGATGCTGGGGTCTCGGTGAGACAGTGGACACCGCTGGGCCATCTGTCTCTCCCTTGTGCTCAAACTGCCAAGTAGCTTTTTCATTCTCCGTCCAGCTGCGTGACTGCATGAGACTCGCAGTCCTGGATAACTTCCTTTGCCAGTCAGGGGAGGCGCGCAGAGCAGCATGAGGCGAGGCAGGCCGGGCTCCTGGGCTTTCCAGCTTCCTCCAGCATCATCAAGCATTAGTTCTCTTTGTCAAAGATTTGAAGCGGCAAACTCAGCTTACATTTTCCCAACGCGTGCCCTTCTCAAATGAGGTCAGTGAGAGCTGGTTCTTTTGGGGTATGGTCAATAAAGAGTGCATGGACTATTCATCCCCCCTTCTGTGGGGTTGGCAGGCCATTCTAAGGACCATGCAGACCACAGTGCAGATGTGACCAGGACGAGTGTGATGACCAACCGGCTCTGGCACTGGAGTGGGGAGACGTGGCTGCTCGAGCAGAAGGCCAATCTCATCTAAAAGGGAGGAGAAGTTGTGGGCAGTGCTGTGCACCCTTACAGAAATCTACATGGAAGGCCCCATCGTCAGATCTTTAAATTTTGGCAAGTAATGTGAATGCTATAAGAATAGAATACGGCCTCATTGTACCAGTTAAAGCACATCTGTGGATGGCCAGTTTGTTATTCTCTGTGGACAACCTCAAAATATCTGCCCTAGAGTGGTAAAGGGATAAGAAGAAAAGGTGGGACAGGGGACAAGAAGTAAAATCCACTGTACAAAGCAGGTCCCACTGGGAGGCCTTGGCAGAAGGGGAAGTAGAACCCGAGCTGGCAGGCGACTTCGCAGTGTTACTGTGGCTTCTAGGGGCGAGGGTGAGCTGGCTCCTCTCCCCGGGAGTCGGAGGCAGGAAGGAGGGAAGAACAGGCCCTCGGGTGTGCTCACATACATGCTGCACAGCACCCAATGGCAGCCTGTTGCTGGGAGAGACAGTCTCCTATCACAGTGACCTTCTGGGAGGAAGGCGTGCAGGAAGGCTCAGCTCTCTGTTTCCAATAGCAACTCCCTCTCCCACCAGGGCTGGCAGTTCTGAGGCTGTGCCCTCCTCTCTGGTGTCGCCTTCCCTCTCTATGCAGTGTGCTTTCCCCGTGTTCCAGCAGGCTTGCTATGTTCTTACCAGAAGACCATATTAATTAAGAGCGCTCACTCTCTCTGACGAAGAAAACTGAAGGTGAGGGAAGAAAAGGGGCTCCCTCAGGGGCTACACTAGGAAGAGGTATGAAAAGGCAAACAAGGGCTTGTCCCTTCCTGGTCTACCCGCCCAGAATTTTTCTCTAGAAAAAGTTAGGTCACATGTGAGCGGAAACCAGCCTCAGTAAAAGAGAAGCCAGAGATTTAAGAATGTGTCAGGGTGTGTCCATCACAGCTATGAGGGCAAGAAGGAAACGAGAGTTTTCCTTATAGAATGATTAGAAACAAAGATCCAAATACAAAGATACACAAAGACACACACCTGATGTAACCTGCAAAACAGCTTCGCGAACTTCGATTAATCACACACTATCCACAAAATTTCTGTCACACTCTCACATCATTCTTAATAGTGATTCTGTAGAGCTTTCCTTAGGAGTCACCTTTTTATAAATATAAACTTATGAAAAGAAATGGTGATATTGCTGCCCCAAAGAAGAAGCCAGTATCACCTGCCATAAAGAGAAAGCAATAACGAAAGAACTACGTGCCAGAGAAATCCTGAATACTTCCAGGTACGTCTACACATTTGGGAATCACTATCTATAAGAGCAGAAGTCAGCCTATCTAACGGGCTGACTCTGCCTCTTGCTCTCTGATGAGATGTTCTGCGCTGCCTGCAAAGATACATTTCACCTTATACGCCAAAAAGCTTCTCTGTCATTACTTGGGTCCACTACTCATTTTAGTAATACCTCCTTACCTTGAAGGAGTAAGGCTAATGAAGCTACCGACAGCACATGGAAAGTCACCCGCCAAGCTGCAGTATACATTAGTTTAATCTGGTCAGAAGGATCCAGGGATTTGAGCGAATTCAACAGAGAATCACAGAATGACTTCACCCTTAGATCTACAAAGCTCTAGACCAGACTCACCACTTCTTAGACTTCAGCCGAGGTGCTGGGTTCCGCGGGATGAGGAAGAGGGCTCTCATGGGGTGCATGTCACAGAGAGCTGCAAGAGACCAAAACAGGGGCCCGCTCCAGTTAGGCCAAACCCACTCCAACTCCATCCTGGTTACACTGCAAATGACTGACTCTCTGAGCCCACAGGGGACCCGTGAGCATCGGGTCAGAAGATTCAAAAGCTTCCGTTTGGCAAGCATTTAAAAGAGCTGACATCTGGTTCAAGGAAGCACATAGTACTACGCCACGGGAACAGCTACTGTTAACATTTTTAATGAATATGCTTTTACTGTGAGTTTAAGGAAACCAAGTTAAAAGATTGAACACCCAGTCATCTTTGCTGTAAATGAGCACCTGACCTTCAAAGTGAACAAGGTCAGATGACAACTACAATGGAGATGGTTGTTATTTTTAGTTAGCAAAATCCTACGCCATAAAATAAAAGGTATTTGATAACCCAAAGACCGTTTCTTAGACACTGGAGGATCATCCACATGCAGTATATCTGCACCTGCTGCTGAAATCCAAAGCACTACCCCAGAATACCATTCTGTTTCCGAATACCCTGCACTGGCTTTTTCAGGTTGCCTGATGGATTTCTTTGTTTTGTTTTTAAACTCATTGTCCCCAGGAAGGCCAGAGGACTAAGTCAAACAGAGTCTGGCAGAAAAACAAAGTTATAAAATTATCTCAATTTGTAAACATGCCATTATAGTTTATAGTGAAACTACTCATATCTTCTATTTTAGTTAAAATATTTTATTAGTGTACTTTTTAAACAGCTGGGAATAATTTTCTCTTTGTACCTAGATTAAGAATATATGCTCACTAGAAGCCAAAGGATTCTGTGGGTAGAAATTTATTTCCAGCCCCTTGTACTGCTCATTGGAATGACAATATAGCAATATATTACTTTTCTCATTTGTAAATGTCTATTAACATTGTGAATGAGGGAATTTTGTCAACACATCCTGTATCAATCATGTTCCAGATACACTGAACTAATTCTAGACATGGAGGTAAGAAATTATGACAAATTGAAGGTAAAAAGCTATAAGCATAGTGCCCTGTCTTTCAGAGGTAGGGACTGTTTTGGCTTTTCTCATTTGACAAGCAGACAAGGTGGTATTAAACACACAAGAATATCACCGAGGGGACTCCGGTGTGAGGGAAATTAGGAAAGGATCCAAGATGGTCCTGCAGTCCATGAGAGGTTCGGCGGTCACACCGGACTGCCTGAGGCACTGCTGCCCCCAAAGGAGTTCTGCTCCCAGGAAAGGGTGCGCCACAGTAACCCTACTGCATGCGGCCACTGATGAGGGGTGGCCCTTGAGAGAGGCAGGCTTGGTGCAGCCACTGGGCCCCTTGTCGCTTCCTCCTGCACAGCAGTCTGTGTGGTCTCGCAGCCACCACGTGGCCAGTAGGGGTGCTCTGCCAGCAGAGTGCCAACATGCCAGACCTCAAGGAGCCGGGGAGATTCTCAAGATGGCCAGGCTTGTGGCAAGTCTGCTCAAATAAGAGCAGGAAAATCTGAAATTCTAAACACTAGTATTTTAAGAAGAGTGACAGCAATTGAATACAAGTGTTTGCATAACCCATGCACTGAAAGTTAGCTTTGAATTTTTATATGATGGAGTTTATAGTCTTTGTTGGTTGCTCAGAGTTTTATGTTAGGCAGAGAGTTCAATAATAAACCACACACTAAATCTGTAAGACAAACAAATCTCCCCAAAGTTTGCTTTTTAAAATTCTTTTTCCTCATCAAAACAAGATCCTCACTCGACTCTCCAATGAACCAATTCCTAGTTGAATTAAGATAACTCTGTTTTCTAAATACGCCAGCTTGAATCCACGCAGGGTTCCGTGTGGCGGAAGTAAAGCAACTGCAGCTCCTGGCAAGGAACCTTTGTGCCCCCAGAGCAATAAGCAACAGATGTCACCTGAGAGGAAGGTACTTACGGGGAGCACCTTCTGCCATCTCTATGGCGGTGATTCCCAAAGACCACAAGTCACTCTGAAAAACAAGGAAGGCACACACATGCATAAATTCAGTCAACAAAGGGAAATGTGGTTTAACCCCAGAACTGCTGCAGAACTGCCCATGGGAGGGTCATGCAGACGTCTGTTACAAACTGATTTCCCCACTGAGCCTCAGAGCAGAGACAGTCTCATCCACCTTTCACTGATAATACCCTTCACGCTGCCCGATACATGGAACATTTTCAACAAATGTGTGAAAAATGAATGTAAAGTTTTAAAAATTAATTCATCACTGACACTTATTTGTCAACCTAACCTTACGAAATTGCTTTTAGCCTGAGGATTTTTTTTTAGTAGCTTTATTGAGCTGTACCTATCACATGATAAATCACACCAGTGTACTATCTGATAAGGCATGGCAGATATATGACACGTGATATATCCATTGTCCCCCAAAGATTTCACTTGCACCATTTAGTTCTTCCCTACTTCCTGTCCCCTTTCTCTAAGGAAATGCCAATCTGCTTTGAGTCACTACGGATTATTTTTGGACCTTTGGAAGCATGGTATAAAAGAAATCATACAATATTTGGCCTTTTGCACCCAGCTTGCTTCACTCAGAATGTTTCTGAGGTCCACGTTTGTAGTGCGTATTAGTATTTCACTCTTTTTATGGATAAGTAGTATTCCACTGTATGAGGCGCATCACAGTTTAAGGTTATACAGACACTTATTGATAGACATTTGGATTGCTTCTCATTTGGGTTATCACATATGAAGCTGTTGTAGACCTTGGTGTGTGAGTCTTTGCATGAATGCTTTTTATTATTTTTTTTTTAGTAAATACCCAAGAGTGCAACAGCTAGATCATATAGTAGCTGTTACTTATATAAAGTAGTATTTAACCTAAAAAATCACCGCTTTCATATCACTTCATGTAATCAAACAAGGATGGAGTATGTTTGACGATGGTGCTTACTGATGGATTCACAGTTGGAGGTGTACAATATATTTATAGATGGATGAAAAAATATCCTCTATATTTTAAGTAAACTACTGTGCAAAATAGAGACTTTTATATCCTTATATTCTTTCTTACTCAGAATGACTTTTAAGCTCTGATCAGAATTTGATAGGCCAATGTTTTCCCTCTTACTGGGTAATCTCTGTCTTTAGCAATATGTTCCTACCATATTGTGTGTTTATGGCTCAGCGGTCTCTAAATATTGCATAGAGAGGTCAGATCAAAAGATGGGGAAAACTAAGTTAAGAAACCTCTGAAAGATGCTTGCTGCTTCTGTTTCCCAGTAAGTGTTTAAGAAAACCTAATGTGAAATTTGGTCCATGGCCCACATCCTGGCATAGACTCTCAGCCGCTTTGCATTTTAAATACTTCATGTATTTTGTACATTATTCAAAACTCTCACTCGTAACCTCACCCAGATTAGAGAGATCAAAGTTAAGTTTCCTTGCTATTTCCATCAAACAAATGCCAAGGGCACATGAAAAAAAGATGTAACTGGAAGAGAACCATGAAATTCATGCTGAGTCATTCCCTGAAACTAAACTGCTCATTATCCGGTGAGCGACACCCAGGCCTGTTCAGTGTTTGAACAGAGGCTCATAGAATGTGAACGGGCTTTGCAGGGGGGGTTCAGGCCTCTCCTAAAACGCAGTGTACCTTACAGCAGGTGGATGCTCTAGGATTCTTGGTTGAGTGGGGATAACAATGCACCTTTCCGATACCTCCATCCTTGTATTCCAAGTGACTCGTCTGCTTACAACACAAGAGAGCAACTCTTGTCCATCCTCTTCATCCTATTTCACAAGGCATTCAAAGGTTTCACAGGATACACCTCCCCACCTCCAGTGCATGCCTAGCCAGTGACTTTTCCCACGGGCTTGTGGCCTAGCTTCATGAGGTCATTTCTGGAGCTAATGAGAAGGTCTGATGCACACATTACAGGTTGGCTAAGAAATAAAAATGAAAACACAGCTCTCTTGTACCTTGGATTTCACAGCTGACAGACAGAGACAATTGTCTGGGGACATAGTGAAAACACTGAGTCACTGTGAAGGAGGGGTTAGGCAGGAAATAGTGGGAATAGCCTGGAAATGGAGGGCCACCTCGAAAGGTCCCTGTGCTATTTTGATAAGACTCCAGGGTCATCAGGCCTTGGTAGCCCTAGCAGCTTTTTCCCAGTTCCCCTAGGAACTAAGTATTTCTGAAGCATGCAGTAAGATACAAGCAACAGAGGCAGAGGCCAGACCCTGCCCTCCTAACGGCCACAGCAGGGAGATGACTGCCAAATCCGGAAGGCTCTGAGCTGATCTGACAACCCACACGTCTGCAAGGCAGTGAGGGGGCTAGTGTGAGAAAGGGTCCAGGCAAGGCCTTGGACGGAGAAGATGCTCAGAAGGGTCAGGCACACCTCTGCCTTTGGGTCATGGTTCAAGCTCTTCCCTCTGTCCACAGCGCCTCCCCAGGGATGCACACATTGGCCACCTCCCCGCCGTGGTTGTGACTGTTCAAATCCTGAGATCACTGTAGCCTTCCCGCACCCCCACTCTGACATGCTATATTCACTTATTACTCATTCATCAGTTTCACAGTTATTTTTTGTATCCCTTGCTCCCCCCCAACACGTCCTATACAGCGGAGAGTTTTCTTCTATTGACTGACATATTCCAAGTACCTAACAGAGTGCCTGGTCTGGGTACATAGTGAAAACAAGTCCCCTTCCATTGCTGCCTGTGTGCTAGAGTCCAGCTCTGCAGCAGGGCTAGGACGCGGTTCTGGCCAGTGAGACATAAGCAAATATCTTCTGGAAATTTCTGCTTTTCCTCTTTAAAATTTTCTTCACGTTTAATATTTTATTAGTAGGTGTTTATAGCACGTAAAGATCCCATTCATCGGAGAGCTGGTGCGCGTACATAACACGTCCTAATTCCCTGCGCATCCCCTTCCCTCCCTTACATTCTCCCCTTCCTCTCTTGGTCTCCTTTTTGTTTGCAAAAGAGCCCTATTTCCTATTATCTTTTATTTTGCTCTTTAGTCTACTCATTCTGTGGTTTTGCATATTAAAGAAACCATGCAATATTTCAGCTTGCATGTCTCACTGACTTCACTTAACATTACAGTCTAGAGGTGCATCTATTTTCTTACAAATGACTCAGATTTATCTTCTTTATGGCAGAGTAGTGCTTCATTGTTCATAAATACTACGTTTTGTTTATCTCTTCATCACTGATGGACATACATAGTGCTTCCATGATTTCACTATTACGAGTTGTGCTGCTATAAACACAGGTATGCACGTATCTCTGGAATAGTATGTCTTTAACTCTTTGGGGAAGATACCTAGAAGGGGAATATCTGGGTGGAATGAATTTCTACTTTTAATTTTTTGAGGAATCTTCACACTAACTACTTTCCTTAACACAGGGACCTTATACAGCTCTTGTCTTGCCAACTCAACTCCACTTCTTAGGGCCTTGAACAAAAATATATTGGAAGCTACAACATCCATTTTGCAACCATGAGGCAATCAACAAATATATTAATGATGACAGGGCAGAAAGACAGAAGACATCAGTCAACATCACATGATACCTAGACTCTGGAGACAGAAGAAACATAAGCATAGCATTCCTAAGGGACAACACGCACGCAGCGGTAATAGAAAGCATATTTTGACAGTAGAGAAATGGGGAAGGCTCACTTGCTAGGTGATTCTGGATTTATTCCACAGGGAGGATTGGTGACGATATGTCCCTCTTGGGAAGCTTATTCCAGACTCCAGAAACACCTCCTTCAACCAGAGGCCACAATGTCCCAGCTACCTAAGTATTCCTTGTTAAGTCATGTGACCAGAACAGTTACTGCCACCTCCTTTAGTCTTTATTTTGTATCACCATGTTTTATTGGGGTTATCTTTGTTCCAAAAGGAACATTTATATTTCTGGCCATATATAACCAAAGCTACTTGTAACCTATATTTAACAGGCCATGCTAGGAAGCCATAAATGTCCTTGACAGGTCTTATTTAAGCCTTTGGATATGTTAGTGAGTCTAAAAGACAATTCAGAACCTAAATAGAGGGGGAAAATGCTCTAGTTATAACTGGCAAGACAGATTACAGGAGACCAGAAAAAGAAGAGGGAGGAACAAGATAGGAGAAAGTCAGGGAGAGATAAGTTTCCTTCGTGGCCATGGTGTGACTCATTTTGGCAGGAGCTCAGAAATTCATTATTCTAGAGGTGCTGTGCAGCCTGGTCTGTGGTATGATTAATAGCCCAGTCCTGTGTGCATTACTAATGGAACAGAGACAAATTCTAGTGCCTCTGAGAAAGCAGATGCAAGGCACAACTGCAGGCTGAAGGCCGGAGACAGATGGCACATAAGCAAGTTGTACAGAGCAAGAGAGCATTCCTCTGGGGCTAGGCTGCCCAGCACATGAATAAAAGCAAGACTCTTAGGTGCTGAAAGCCATCACCAGGAGAGGAAGGCAGCATGGGAGAAGGAGCCCAGGGTAGGCCACAAGGCAGAACAAGCTTACACTGCAGCCAGACAGGCCTTGGTTTGACTCTTAGCTCTTACACAACTGGCTTGGTGAACAGAGACAAGTTACTTAACAGTCCCAGGTTCCTTTGCTCAGCTCTAAACTGTTAGGAGAGCACATATTTTGCAGGATTAGTGTGAGAATAGAGTAAGAATATATACAAGACGCCTAACACAACATAATGCACAGAGTGGTTGTTAAGTAAGTACGATCACAGACATTCTCAGGCCAGTTATCAACAGCCAGTTCGGCTGGAAACACTAAATCAGGAAAGATGGCTGTGAGTGCTAGTAATCAACAGTAATCGATGGACACGCACAGACAGATATGACTCAGTCCTAGCCCCATCATCCCAAAGCACAGGCAGCACGGAGGCCTGGAGGAGACGGATGATTGGTCAGTAAGTGGGACGGCTGGCGTGCTGGATTCCACCAAGGGTCACAGATCAGAATATAGTCTTTCACTGAGAACTTGTGATGAGGTTGTTCTTTTTGAAATGTTCCAGTTGGAAAAAGGAAACTGCATGTACACTGTGTGTAGCCCTTAAGGACAGCATTTGAATCTAGTTGTGGTAAAAGGTACAGAGAAGCAGATTCGAGTACAACAGTAGACAAAACCAGAGGCCTGTAATACAAACACAATGCTGAAACATGAAACTGCTGTTGACATTGATAAGTTAAAAAGGGACCCAAATAGCAGTACTTTCATACAATACATAGACATAAAACTATTATACTGAGTATTTACCAAGCATACTATATCATATCAACTATAATTCCTCTCTATATCACTATTAGTATTAACTCTTCTCTCTCCATATATGCATATAGCTACACCTTGATTCACAAACACTTTTGTTTGTGAATAATTTGGTTTACAAGCAGAAGTGTTTGGCAAAATTTTGGTTTTGTTTACAAACTCTGCATCGGGGGGATGATACAACCATGACCATCTTTCCCGCATGAACATGAAGGTGTCCATCTTTTTTAGAATCGTGGAATGAATTAAGTTTGTGAACTGAGGTATCACTGTGTGTGTGTGTGTGTGTGTGTGTGTATGTGTGTGCATATCTCATTTATTCTGTTATAATCTTTTAATATACAACTTATGATTTCCAGTTGATACAGTCTCACAAAGATTGAATAACTCTCTTGAGGTCCTACACCAAACCTTACACTGGTCTTGCCTGACTTAATTCATTATGTCACATACTTACATCCTGTTACCTATAGAGTACTAAATGGGTGAGTTTGGAGTTACTAAGGAGTCTAAGCAGAGGCAATTCTTAGTAATTCTATTTTATAAATGAAACAAACTGAAGATGGGTATCTTTAGTCCTTATCCATCTACATTCGTTACATGGCCAAAGGGAAACTATTAAATGACATTCTCTTCTAGGTTTGGCATGTTGCCTATAGGAGGTGCCGGCTGGGCCCAACTAAAGAATCCCATAAAGGTGAGTCTGTCCACTGGAGCAACAGAAACAGGTTTAACAGAAGTGTCAGTTTCAGACTGGTGACACTAAGATGGTGTCTCATTTTCTTGACCAAATAGGGAAGCAGGAGCTATGTTCTGTCTCAGTAGACAGAAGCCAGGACCTGTTTGGGAGTGTAAGTGTACCATTCTACAACCCAAATACTGTCCTCTCGGGTGACACGTGCATCATAGTGACTTTTGCACTACATAGCTGCTCACTTTATCTCTATCTGAGCTTTTCACTTAGAGGAGCTATTTCCAGACTGCATGAATAAAGCCAGTATCAGTGATATGGGAGAATAAATTGAGCCATTTCTTTATAGAATTCAATATTCCCCCACACCCTGAAAGTAATCCACAGCACCTGTGGGACATGTCTCAGACAGTGTTGGTGAGTAATACACAGCGTGGCGCAGACCAGTCCCAAAGGCAGAGCCTCTCATCTGTAGGATGAGAGGACAGGACATTTCACGCTGCTAGTGTAATATAAGAACAAGGCCTGTTCACGGCAAAAACATTGGAACAGGACCAAAAGATACATAAAATAAGAATTTTAAGTTCATCACCCTTATGCCCTATTTTGAAATAAAGTAATTTTAGGGGTTTCCAGGTACTGCTGAGATTTCTCATAAACATGGATGTGTGAGGGGGTCAGACTGTTATAAGCACTATGCCCTAAGTCGTTTTCTGTACTTAACACTTGAGATAGTATCCTGACATCTGCTTACACCCAAAATATATGCTACCTCACTGGTGAAATGGCTGCATAGTATTCCACTGAATAGAAATTTGGTAAATTTCCTACGGATGAGAATTTGGCTACAGAGAAATTCTTTGAGTGGGTGGTACTTTGCAGGCAATAAATACATAGGATTATAAAATGCTCAGCAGATTCCAACCACTTGCAATAAAATTCAAAGTAAGTTTTAAAAATAACAGCTTAAACAGCCTAAGAACTGTGAACGGTTTTATTAATTTCAAATCTTTTGAATGCTTATTATTAAATGGGAAAGCTTTCATTATTGCCCCGCATACTTATCACGGAAATGAAAGCTTTCCTTTCACTTGAAGTGTTTTGACAGAATTTCTGAAAACAAGAAAGGAAGGGCCTCCAGGGGAAAGCCAGCACACAAAGCAAATGAGATTCCAGCGTTCCTCCTTAGAAGAAGGTCTATTTTCAGTGAGTTACTTACTGTACCCAGTAGCTATCACACAAAACCAGACCGTAATAAAAACCATGCGTCCTACAGACTACTTTCCTGCAGAGGCCCTTGTCATACTGAATTATTTTAATTTTTTAAATATATACTTGGTTTCAGAGACATCTTAGGCAAAGCAGAAAGTCAATCATTAATAATCAATAAATAATAAATTAAATAACTAAGCTCTGTTTTCTCATTTTTCTTTCTTTTAAAACAAAATGGGCTTTTGTGGTAGGGAATTCAACAAATCCAGTGGTCTTTAAATCATCTTTGTTTTAAATATGCCACCCGAGCTTCAAGTATCTAATACAGAAGAGATAGTCCAAAGTGGCGGCATCAATTAGCAAGGCTGGGAAGACCTGCTGCTTACATGGAGCTTCCGTCACACAGGGCCAAATCCCTGGGCTTCGTGGGGTCTTGAATACATTCTAGTTGGAAACTGCTTACAATGAGTAGAGCTTGGCTAATTCCTTACACTCAATAGGCATTCAGTAAATACACACTGAGTGAATGAATAAACAATTTTGAAAGTCAAAGTATTGTAAAACCCTCTTCTGGTGGCACAGCATCTTCCCAAGAACACTGAACAGAAAAAAAGGACAAGTTCTGGCATCAGCAAGATTATTTAAAGAATAGCATTGTCTCTTCCACGGTATTGCTGTGAAGAGGTTCAAGTACATCTTCAAAGAAGCCCCAAGCCTTCCTTCCTCCCTTCTCTTATTCATGTTTGGGTGATGCTCCTTCTGGTACCCACGACAGGTTCCAAGTAAAGCTCGTATTCTTGCCAGGACTTTATCATCTTCTTGCATAGCCTATACTCACGACAGTACCGAAAAACTAAGATCTAAGTGATTGATACAGTTGAACTTCTTCTTTCCAATAAGAATCTTTATGAATCTTCGAACCTTTTAAATATCTTGGGATGTTTTTACAGTCAAGTGAAACTTCTGAATTCACCCTATGTGCACCTCTATGGCTGGCTAGTCACATACTGGGCTCTAGCCACACTTGGTTCGGTCTCACACATTTTATAGACTACGAATGATATTTCTAACCTATAACCTGAGGCAGGACAACCAAGATATTAGTTTAATTCTAAGCTTTTGCTTAGCCAAAAGGAAGGCTTCTCCTAGCCAGTCATGGGATCTATTCTATGGCGCAAAAGTTCCTTGTCTAATGTATCCACTCGCAATTCTTAAAAAGGTGAAGATGGGGTAAAAGTTTAAAACATTCTCAACCCTCATAGTATGTTACAAAGAATCCAAAATACCAGTGGCCCAGTAGATTAGTTAGCACTTGTTAAAGATGACTATGGTTTGAAGAATTGCTTATAGCCAATTATGATACACATTTCTGGCCTGGCACATATATTTTGTAGTGGCTCCTCTGAAGGGATTTGCAAATGAAATTATTCAAATGTGCTTATCATTAGCAGTTTAAATAAATGACATTTATTTTGGCAGGAGATTAATTTTTAACTTGGCAGCTGTTTTTGGACAGATTGTTGTCAGGTTATTAAAGTGACTAACTTTGAAAGAAGGAGCAAATTATTATGTTTTTAAACCTTCAAGCTTGCATTTCCCAAAAGAAGCAAATAATTTTGTCAATGCCCTGAGACACTGGGTCCTAAAGACACTGAAATATTTGCATCTCTGTGACCTGATTACAATAATAACGCCAAACATGGAGCACTAAATGTTCTTTAAAAATGGAATTCTTTAAATACACTCTTGCAAACTGGAGATGTATAGGGAGCAAGGCAATCTACCGGGAAGAGCTCTGGACAGTTTGGAGACCAGACTGAAATTCTTCCTGTTAGGGGATCACTAAGGGTGTGAACTGTCAAAGACCTCAGGTCTGAGTTTCCTCTGGTCTAAGAGGAGGATATTTAGAGAGAATTTTTATAGTCTTTTTTTTTGGGAAAAGCCCTTAAGCTTCAAAACCAGCCCTGGTAGTATCAAGTTTTGTCCACAGGGTGTCTCTCCACCTAACGCACAGTCTAAAACTCCATAGTTTCTAACCACATCCCACTTTCCCCAATCTTACTGTTTTATTCGCCAGAAATCAAGAAAACACAATGTCAGTCGACACTGCAGCTCTTGGCAAGACAGTAACCCCAAATCATGTGATCACTGGCAAGGGTATAGAAAAGGAAAGGCTTCTTAGGGAAGTCTATTTGAATACTCCTTTGAATTCATTAATGAATTCCCAGTTCACGTGAAAAGGAACTAGTGCAAGTCAATTTTGATGGACCACCATGCTCTACTTTGTAGAGAAACATCACAAAGTAGTTACGAAGATCCCATTGGATTCTCTCACAGAAAGGAAACTCCAAAAAATTGTACTGTGAGCAATATAAAAATGGCAAGTCTGATTATTCTTAATCAGAAAAAGATGCTCTTAAACAACAAATTCATATACTGGTGTTTTGGAACAAAAAAGCTATCAGAACATGTACTTTGGGAGAGGGAGAGATGGGGCAAAGTCGATCAGTATGCACGAAGTCAGGTGACGCTAGACAATAGTAACATACTGTACATACTGGAACTAGAAAGAAGGATTTAGAAAGTTCTCACCCACCCCAGTACTGGGAAGCTTTTGGTAGGAGGACTGCTTAGTTTGAGCCATGTTAGTGATTTACAGAGACCTTGTATCAAAGTAAAAAGTCTTTTAATTAAAAAGCAATGTAAATATTTAAGGAGATAAGATGACTTAATGATTTAAACATTATACAATGTATGTATGTATTGAAATATTACATAGCACCCCAGTCATATGTTCAATTTTTACATTTTTAAGTATCAATTAAAAAAGAAATTAAAAGGAAAGAGCTAGGAAATGAACAAGGAAAACACAAGGAATAGATACTGTGCCAAAATTCTAAACTATAACCAAAAATGAAAGCGAGTCTATTTTCAAGGATTAAAAATAAAAGCAAATTCAAAGGAACACTGAAAAGGATTTAAACTATTTTTGTTTGTTTTTCAAGTAGTCAATCAGATATAATGGGTGAATTCATTAAAGATTCCCACTTGAATGCTTGATGATTTAAAACTCTGATAACATTTCTCAGTTCTCCTTTTGGAGCAGATAAATCGCAAACCCCAAATCACATAAGAATTCTCACACTCCAGGACTCAGGATGAGAGACATACTTTCAAAATACAGTGAAGAAGTCACACCTTGAAATCATACGTGGCATCTGGGTTTTCATCACAGGCAATGACTTCCGGGGCCATCCAGTAGGGCGTCCCAATGAAAGTGTTCCTCCTGCCCACTGTGCGGTCGAGCTGGGCACTGACCCCAAAGTCCACTAACAAAGAGAAGACGATTGAGTCAAGTCTAGGACACAAGGTTTTGTCGGATGACGAAAAGGAAGTGTGCTTCCTGCTGTTAAAGTACACATAGTACAAAATTTAACATTTTAACCATTTTTCGATGTACGTGTCAGCGGTATTAAGCCGGTTCACACCGCAACCATCACCACTGTTCACCCCCAGAACTTTTTTTTTTAATCTTCACTAATTCAACACTCATTAAGCAGTGACCCCTGACTCCCCTCCCCCAAATCCTGGCAATATCACCCCACCTTCTTTATGCACAAATCTGATAACTCACATATGTGGAATCATTCAGTATTTGTGTTTTAGTTTGACATTTAATTTACCGCAATATCCCAAAGTTCATCCATGTTGAGCATAAGTCAGAATCTCTTTCTTTCTTTCTTTCTTTCTTTCTTTCTTTCTTTCTTTCTTTCCTTCCTTCTTCCTTCCTTCTTCCTTCCTTCTTTCCTCCCTCCCTCCCTCCCTCTCTCTCTTTCCTCCTTCCTTCCCCTTCCCTATCCCCTTCCCTTCCCTTCCCTTTCCTCTTCTCCCCCTCCCCCTTCCCTTTCTTCTTCTTCTTCTTCTTCTTCTTCTTCTTCTTCTTCTTCTTCTTCTTCTTCTTCTTCTTCTTCTTCTTCTTCTTCATACTAGGCATTAAGTTCAGGTACTAAGAATTG